>CM045737.1:31214847-31359847 GCA_024760905.1 Plotosus lineatus | reverse complement strand
AACTGAGAAAGATGATACAGTTTATTTATTTATTTTTCTTTATTTATTTAATAAATTACTGTGCTGTACAGTACAAAATGTATGATATAATACATATGCATCATCCTGACATTACTGGCACGTAATTCAAATTCAGCCAATGGCTGAGAGCTTTTGTTTCTCCCTCCTGCTGATTGTTTGATGATGATGTGTACACCTCTTTCTTTATCATTCGTGCACAAGTTATCAACGTGATTGAATTGCGAATTCAAGGTTTTTTACTGTGTTTTTAATAATTATTTAAGCCCTATGATGCCACTCAATATCATACATAGGGTTTTAAAACTGGATCATAATTCGCGAATTTCGGGATTTGCAGGTAGGGGAGGAATGTGACCCCCCCCCCCCAAATAATGGAATTGCTGTATATTAAACCTTTGCAGCTTGATTCACCATGTTTATTGTCATTTGGTCACAGTGTGAAGAACATCTAAAAGAGAAATTGTCATTATACTTGCAGTACAACAGAAATTTGGTTGGCTCAGTCTAAGGTACTTGTAAGTAAATTGCACACACCTCCTATGCACAGTTTCGCAGATTTTCACTATATTGCTCTGATAAATAACTATACTGCACCTGTCACAAAGAGTGAAAATGTTTATAACACTGTTGATATAACGTCCGAAATAAACAAGTATATTGCGCTGAGGCATAATGCAAGTGTACATATTGAACTTGTGAGATACTTGTGAGATATTGCTCTAGTAATGTAGTGTTGTCCTTGTAAGACATCGCAGTAGTAAAACACACATACTATACTTGTCACAACTAAGAGAGAAGTACATGACTATTAAATTTGAATAAAATAGGTACACTGTGGCATAAGCAAGTGTGTTGGGCGTGTCAGATATTTTACTATGTAATAATGTTTTGCACTGTTCCAACAGAGGAATATAACATTGTCAATACTACTGCACTATTGGGGTGAATATGTGTCGTTGTCGATGTATATAGGGAAAGGAAGGGTATTAGTGCATATTGGAGTTTAGTCCAGTTATTGCTCTGGGAGAGAACCTGTTTTTTAGTCTATATGTCTTAGATCTCATACACCTGTAACATCTTCCAGAATGTAACAGGTCGAATAAGTGGAACCCAGGGTGGGAACCATCCATGACAATGTTCTTTGCTCTGCTGTGGCAGTGTGAGGAGTACATGTCCTTTAGAGTCAGGGCAGGCCAGTTGCAGCTGCACACTATTGATGACCGTCTGGATTCTCTTTCTGTCTGCTTCAGTGGAGCTGCCATGCCACACCTTGGTGCAACACATTAACAGACAGATAAAGGACCGGTAAAAGCAAAAACACTTTCTCACTGTGCTTGCCTCCTTGCCCACTTAAATGACACATCAAAGACCACCCCCCCTTCCTGGGCAAATATTAATAAAAGAGTGAAAACAAGACACCCACTGACTCCATCTGCGTCTTGTCTGGCACTTTATTATGAGCCACATTGCCATCATCTTCATTCTTGACTCAGTGCCCTTATAGGAAAAAACACCTCAGTGGATATGAAGATTTTATTTCATTCAGACAGCAAATAATTTCACACATTAGACACACATACACATAAGACTGATTTAGCTGCATGTTTGGATTCTTGCTTACCACATCTTTCAGAGAATTACTCTGCAGTATCAAACACAAAGAGAATTGGAACTTAACAGTTTATATCATTCAGTTGGCACAAATTTTCTTGGTTGACACACACCAATGAGTCAAATACTAAACTGAAAAGCTATCCAGATATAAATCACCTTTAATAAGCACTATATCAATGTTCGCCAACTAACTACTATATTGCTGGACCTTTATGTTATACCTCGAGTAGCATTTGAAGCTATGCAGTAACCCATGTTTCCTAGTATGCTAGGTAAGATTAGGTGAACAGTTTAATCCACCACACCCTGGAGCCCGAGAGTTCTCAATATTACCTGCTGCAACACTATGCTCCCCTAAGTATAGCTGCTATGAAATATTACCTGCTGGCTTCCAAAAGATACTAAGAGAGCTATTAATATGGGAAAACCTCTTCAAAAGCAAAATTTTAGTTTTAGTCTGTCAAAGCTGACTGAAATTTTTCCAACCTACACAAAACTAGGATTAACCTTTTTCTTGGACATTTCTGAACACATAATTTGTGTGTTTTTTGTTGGAAGCCGACATGAAACTAGAGTGAAACTGGACGGCACAATTTCCAATTTCTTTCTCTCTCTCTCTCTCTCTCTCTCTCTCTCTCTCTCTCTCTCTCTCTCTCTCTCTCTCTCTGTGTGTGTGTGTGTGTGTGTGTGTGTGTGTGTGTGTGTGTGTGTGTGTGTGGGTGTGTGAGAGAAGTACAGTGGGGAGGGTGTATGCCAGAGGTTGTCATATCTGTTCCTCTTTATCATCAGTTTTTGTGAGATCCTTTCAAATGCATTTGGAATGAAATGAAAGGAAGAAGGAAACATGAAAAAAATGGTGGGCTGAATGGTGGAAGCTGTTTTGGATGGATAGAGGTTAGGAGTGCTGAAGTGTGAAAAAGAAAAATGGAGGTATAAAATCTTGAGGGAAACAAGTTCAGTGGGAAGAACAAAAACAGGGGTGGATAATATATATATATATAGACATATACACACAGTGGTACCTCACCTTACGATAGTCCCAACAAACAAAAAATCCAGGTTACGAAAAACATTTTCCAAAATTTTTTGTCTCTGTATACGAAACACGCTATTCAAACATTAAAACGCGCCATTCAAACAATGCACGAGCTGCTCTCCCATTCACTATCTTCCAACATCCCGCCCCGCTGGCCTCCCATTGGCTAGGAGGGATGACACAGCTCCCTCCCATTGGCTATCTCCCAACATCTCGCCCAGCTGGCCTCCCATTGGCGAGGAGGGATAACACAGCCCCCTCCCATTGGCTATTATGGAGCTGCATCTCCCTTAATGCTTTTTGTGTAAAGGACAACTTTACTGTTGTTTCATGAGTTTTTTGAGTCATTGCAACTTTATTTTTTGGCTCAGGCTTTTAACCTTCCATAAACATTTGTAAGATTATAACTGTGCTAAGAAGACATGTTCAACACACGTGCGCACACACACGCACGCACGCACGCACACACACGCACATGCGCACTTGTGGCATGCAGTTAAGTGATATCGCAAAGGAATATGGCCAAACCTGTCTACCATCGGTATGATAATGAAGCAGAAGGAGGTCTGAAAAGGTATGCTTTTATCATTTTTAAAGGGTTTAGGGCAAGGATTGGGAAACTTTTTGACTAAGTGAGCCAAAAAAAAATAATAAATAAAATCTAATCCTTTGTAGGACAAATATATTTTTTAATACTGAGACCAACAATTTTAGAGTATAATACAACTCTGAATTTATTTTAAACAACATTGTTATAATGAAGTTATTTATTAATAAGATAAGTACTTCTTACTATTAATGCGACTTCTGGTGATGCATGGTGTTGCTGATGGCTTTGTAGTCTGGTTGATACGTGCTGAAGTTCAGCTTCATGCAGGCATTTAGGCTTCCATCTATTATACGTGTCCACAGATTGGTCTTGATGCTTTTCAGGTGTGAGAAGGACTGCTCGCCTGCGCATGTGGAACCAAACATGTTCAATCTGACAGGACTCGTACTGCAGTGTTTATGTGACAGGAAGCGCATCCCAAGACAATCAGCTGGTCTGCAGGTTGAAGTTTTTTCATGTCTGTCCATTTTTGTTTTGCTTGCCAGCTCTGCTTGGCTCCTTGCACATGAGCTGATCAAAACGAGGGAAATTTACCTCTTTTCCCAAAAACAACTGGTGCAGGCTGTTACATATAATCCAATAAAATTAGAGTTTCAAGGTATCGGCCCCGACCACCCACAGAAAGGATTGACTCTCCGCTGCGCACCACAGTGACAAGTGGCATTGAACATAGATGTATAGATTGAAATGAGTGAGATTTATTTGATGGCTTTTTTCTGTATTGTTATTTAAAGGACAGCGGAATTATGTATTAGTTTGTCTGTTAAGAAAGGCCACCTGATTTATCTGAGAGCCAGATGGAGAGGGCTTTATTAAGTTGGACAACTTGTGCCCAATCCTTTTCTCAAATAAATAAAATCAATAAATCAGAGCAAGATGCAGTCATCAAAAGAGGCACATGTGGCTCGCGAGCCATAGGTTCCCGATCCCTGTTTTAGGGGTCGTATTGGGGGTCTTGGAATGAATCGCATGTTTTACATTGTAAAATGTGGTTCAATTTACGAAAAATCCAGGTTAAGAAAAAGGCTCTGGGACGGATTAATTTTGTAAAGTGAGGCACCACTATATATATATATATATATATATATATATATATATATATATATATATATATATATATATATATATATATATATTAGAAATACATATAGAGTGGTACCTCGACTTACAAAATTAATCCGTTCTGAGGGCAAGCTTGTAAGTGGAAACATTCGTTAAATAAAAAAAAATTCCCATAGGAAACCAATTAATCACTCGTATAACCTGACACAAACATGTATTTTTGAGATTATATATTTCGGCTAACAATGTAACAATAAACATTTCATGATAACAACACATGTACAGTAACAATAATAATACTGTGATGATGATTTCCTTTTGGCTATTCCCTTTATAAGAGGTCACCACAGCGAATGATTCGCACGTTTGATTTGGCAGAGGGTTTTACGTCGGATGCCCTTCCTGACACAACCCTTTAGCAAGGGATAGAAACACCTGATGGCTTTGCAGCTACTCAGCAAAAGTCAGCAATGGTTCTCTTACATTCCTCACACCAGAGACAGTGACAGCCAGCCTTTGATAACCCAGCTAACTTTTTATTTATTTATTTGTTCATTTTATTTTTGAACTGTTTTATTTCACTTCACTAATTTTGATCACTTGTCTTCTGCTGCTTGGCCGCATCCCATCGCCATTGATCTCTTTCGACTTGATCCACAATAGAAGTCTCTCCATCTCATCATTGACTCCTGATCTTTTCTTAGATAAAATAATCACCCCCTTTGCTGGTTTAACACTCTTCAACATGGCCTTCTGTTTGAGAATTGTACAGATGGTTGATGCATTCTTTTCATACTCCTTACACAGATTGGCCACGTGGACAAAGAAAAACTTTCGCCAGCGCAGAAAGGAGAGCAGAGGAATACACGCTGGGAACCAGCTTTATAAGTGTGAGTGTGCGTCCTCTACACTCGGTGGCAATGGCCCTCTCACTGTGTTTTCTATGGTGCAGGGAAAAAAAGCACTGAGCAAACGATATGAAGTGCAGTAAACACTATTTATAGTCACGCGTGGGGCACGGGGCACTGGGCACTGGGTGCTGGGCGCTCGGGGGGGGGTGTGTTCTTCCTATAGGGGACACAGAAAATACAGTGGTACCTCACCTTACGAAAGTCCCAACAAAACAAAAAATCCAGGGTACGAAATGCATCTCTGGATATGAAACAAATTCACATTACGAAAGCGCCATCTTAAAAATTCAAACAATGCGCAAGTTGCTCTTCCATTGCCTATCTCCCAGCATTCCGCTCCGCTGGCCTCCCATTGGCTATCTCCCAACATCCCGCCCTGCTGGCCTCCCATTGGCTAGGAGGGAAGATACAGCTCCCTCCCATTGGCTATTATGGAGCTGCATCTCCATAATATCCATGACACTTTTCGTGTAAAAGACAGAGTGACTTTTGTTTTGTGAGTTTTTTGAGTGTGCTCATTGCAACTTTATTTTTTGGCTCAGGCTTTTAACCTGGCATAAACATTTGTAAGATTATAATTCTGCTAAGAAGACATGGTCAACACACATGCGCGCACACACACACACACACACACACACACACACACACACACACACACACACACACACACACACTTGTGATTCCTGGTGTGAGTGAAAAAAAGAAGTGGGCTCTTGGCATGCAGTTGAGTGATCTCGCAACGGAATATGGCCAAACCCGTCTACCATCAGTACGATATTGAAGCAGAAGGAGGTCTTAAAAGGTATGCTTTGAAAATTTTTTAAAAGTTTAGGGGGTAGTATTGGGGGCCTTGGAACGAATCACGCGATTTACATGTAAAATGCGGTTCAACTTACAAAAACTCCAGTTTACGAAACCACTTCTTGAACGGATTAATTTCATAAGGTGAGGTTCCATTGTAATTGAGAAGCACTGCACAAGGCATTCTCAGAGCACATGCGGAAAAATACAAGGCTTATCAACCTGGAAAAGTCATTTTCCCAGCAGAGCTCGGAAGTAGAAAATTTGCTTGTTGGTTGGAGCAGATTTTTGGTGGGACTGAAGCTCGTATCATGGAAAATTCGTTATTCGGGACACTCATAAGTTGAGGTACCACTGTATTAGATGTGCTATTTGTGTGCTAATTGTGGTAATGTGCTCTTTGGGATTTTTAATAATAAGTTCAAGCAAAGTTACAACAGTAACTTTAATGTTACCTTGCAGCTAAGTGTATTAGATGTGGTGTGGTTTAAGTTGGTCTGGACGAGGAAGGAGACACAGTAAGCTGCAATGCACTGTGTTCTGATGCCTTTTTTTTTAAAACATAGTCAGAATCAAGAGACTCAGCAGATTGTGTTGTCGTGGCACTTGTGAATGATCAGATTCACGCCCCACTTTTGTTGTCTTTACTTGGTCCACCTGCATGCCAAGAACACCTCACAAGACTTGTTATTTTAAAGATGAATAGAATTGGTCATTAAGCCAACACAATTAAGTCTCATGTGAAGTCAACTACATTGACCATCTCATTACATCATTACATTAGCACCTGTCAGGGAATGGAATGTATTAGAAATAAAATGAACAGTCAGTTCTCGAAGTAGATGTGTTGGAAGCAGGAAAAATTAGCTGATTGATGTTGTCATGGCTAACACCTAGACCTACTAATTTCTTAAATGGAACGTCTTTTGGAGTGTTCCTGATATGTAGTTATAAGTAACTACCAAAGATGGGCCTAAGAAGGTCAGCCAGTAAACTGTCTAGAGCAGGGGTCGGCAACCTGTGCCATTCAAAGAGCCATTTGGATCCGTTTTCCAGAGAAAAAAACAACAACAAAAAAACACTGGGAGCCACAAATCCTTTTTTGACATTTAAAATTAAATAACACTGCATATAATGTTTACATACCCCTTTTTCCTTCATGTTAATATAAAAAAAAAAAAAAAAAATGTTACATTGATTTAAACGACTACAGAGACAATTAAATTACAATTCTGCTTGCAACAAAAATATTTAGATTTAAAAAAAAAAAAATCGCCAGCCTCTCTGTGACCCTAATTAGGATTAAGCGGTTCAGAAAATGAATGAATGTGTGAGAGTCCTTCTCGTATTTTTATATATAAGAAAGACTATCTATCCCACGAAGCGATGGACGGTGTGCAGCCAGGTGTGTTAACAGGTTGGGTAGCCCACTTCACCATCACTCCCTTCGTGGGATCTTCTTTATCTTTATTCATTATATTAATATTGTTTTGTCATAGTTTTAATTTACAAAAATGACAGCGACACAGAAAAGTACACGAAGACTTATTTTAAGAAGAAGCCTGCTCAACATTCTTTTAAATAATATTAATGCTTAATACTGCACTGACCGATCCATTCTCAGAGTGGAGACTGAACCACACCCCGTCTTTTATTTTGTCACTGGGAGGAGAGTTATTTAATTCAATATTAATATTGAATTATTATTTAATAACAATATTAAGATTGTTTTGTCATAGTTTTAATTTACAAAAATGACAGCGACACAGAAAAGTACACGAAGACTTATTTTAAGAAGGAGCGTGCTCAACATTCTTTTAAATAATATTAATGCTTAATACTGCACTGACCGATCCATTCTCAGAGTGGAGACTGAACCACACCCAGTCTTTTATTTTGTCACTGGGAGGAGAGTTATTTAATTCGGAGATTGCTAACCAAATCTCATCCACTGCCTCTTACTTCAACTGTGATTTCCACCGCGCTCGCTGCACTGCATCTGGCATGGAGAGATCACTCCTTGCCATGAGCACAAGACTTTGGAAATCCACCAACACAGCAGATCAAAAACACTGAGGCTCTCAATGTAGTTGATTAATATAACAATAGCCATGTCAACAAAAACTTCTTCTTCTTCTTTTTCTTTTCGGTTGTTTCCTTCAGGGGTCGCCACAGCAAATCATCTGCCTTCTTCTCACCCTATCCTCTGCATCTTCTACTCTTACACCAACTGCCTTCATGTCCTCCTTCACCACATCCATAAATCTTCTCCTTGGTCTTCCTCTAGGCCTTCTGCCTGGTAGTTCCAACCTCAGCATTCTACTACCAATATATTCACTATCCCTCCTCTGTACATGTCCAAACCATCTCAATCTAGCCTCTCTGACTTTGTCTCCAAAGCCTCTTACATGTGCTGTCCTTCTGATGTACTCATTCCTGGTCCTATCCATCCTCGTTACTCCCAAAGAGAACCTCAACATTTTCATCTCTGCTACCTCCAGCTCTGCCTCCTGTCTTTTCCCCAGTGCCATTGTTTCTAAACCATACAACATCGTTGGCCTCAACACCGACTTGTACATTTTTCCTTTCATTCTTGCCGATACCTTCCTATCACACATCACACCAGACACTTTTCTCCAACCATTCCAACCTGCTTGCACACTTCCTGCAGAGGTGAAGGCCTCTTTTTCACACTCCATTGCTCTGGATTGTTGAGCCTAAAATCCTCCACCATCTTTATCTCTACTCCCTGTAACCTCACCGTTCCTCCTGGGTCTTTGTCGTTCACACACATGTATTCTGTCTTACTGAGGCTAACCCTCATTCCCCTCCTTTTCAGGGCATACCTCAACCTCTCTAGATTTCCCTGCACTTGTTCTCTGCTCTCACTACAGATCTCAATGTCATCTGAAAACATCATAGTCCATGGAGATTCTTGTCTAACCCCGTCTGTCAGCCTGTCCATCACCATCGCAAACAAGAAGGTGCTCAGAGCTGACCCTTGATGCAGTCCCACCTCCACCTTGAACTCTTCTGTCACATCGACAGCACACCTCACCACTGTCTTACAGCTCTCATACATGTCCATCACCACTCTAACCTAATTCTCTGCCACTCCAGATGTCCTCATGCAATACCACAGTTCCTTTCTCGGCACCCTGTCATATGCTTTCTCCAGATCCACAAAGGCACAATGCAGCTCCCTCTGACCTTCTTTGTACTTCTCTACTAACATCCTCAAAGCAAACACTGCATGTGTGGTGGTCTTTCTTGACATGAAACCAAACTGTTGTTCACAAATGCTGACTTCTGCCCTTAGTCTAGCTTCCACTATTCTTTCCCATAACTTCATCGTATGGCTCATCAACTTTATCCCTCTGTAGTTGCCACAACTCTGCACATCTCCCTTGTTCTTAAAAATGGGCACCATCAAACTTCTCCTCCATTCCTCTGGCATCCTCTCACTTTCTAAAACGTTGTTGAATGTTCTTGTCAGAAAATCTACTGCTACCTCTCCTAGACACTTCCATATGTCATCAGGACCAACTGCCTTTCCACTCATCATCCTCTTCAATGCCCTCCTCACTTCACCCTTACTAATTTTTGTTACTTCCTCAACGGTTACATCTTCTATGCTTTTTTCTCTCTCATTTTTCTCATTCCTCAGCTCTTTAAAAGTACTCTTTTCATCTTCCCAGCACACTTCTGTCATCAGTCAATACATTTCCCACTCTGTCCTTAATCACTCTAACTTGCTGCATGTCTTTCCCATCTCTATTTCTCTGCTGTGCCGACTTGTATAAATCATTTTCTCCCACGTTACTGTCCAACTTATCATTCAAGTCATCGTACGCCCTCTGTTTGGCCTTTGACACTGCTACCTTTGCCTTACACTGTGTCTCCCTGTACTCCTGTTTACTCTCTTCAGTCCTCTTTATGTCCCACTTCTTAATTAACTTCTTCCTTTGTACATACTGCTGCACTTCCTCATTCCACCACTAAGTCTCCTTATCTACTGTCCTTCCAGAGGACACACCAAGTACTCTCCTATCTGTCTCCTTGATCACATTAGCTGTAGTTGTCCAGTCATCTGGAAGTACTTCCTGACCACCCGAAGCCTGTTTCAACTCCTCCTTGAGGACAACGCAACACTCTTCCTTTTTCAGCTTCCACCACTTTGTCTTCTACTCTGCCTTGGCTTTCTTCACATTTATCACCATCAACATCATCCTGCACACCACCTTCCTATGCTGTTTGGCAACACTCTCACCCACTACAACTTTGCAGTCACTGACTTCCTTCAAATTTCATCATCTACACAAGATGTAGTCTACCTGTGTGCTCCTACCTCCGCTTTTATAAGTCACCCTATGCTTCTCTTCTGGAAGAAATTATTCACCACAGCCATTTCCATCCTTTTTGCAAAATCTATCAACATCTGTCCTTCTGTGTTCCTGTCCTGGATATCAAACCTACCCATCACTTCCTCGTCCCCTCTACTGCCTTCACCAACATATCCATTGAATTCTGCATCAATAACCACTCTTTCACCTCTGAGGGTACTGCATAACTCACTCCAGAATCTCTCCTTCTCTTCTAGCTCACATCCTGCATGTGGGGCATAAGCACTAACAACATTAAACATCACACCTTCAATTTCTAACTTGAGACTCATCACTCTGTCTGACACTCTTTTCACTTCTAGAACATTCCTGACAAACCCCTCCTTCAAGATGACTCCTCCTCCATTTCTCTTCCCATCCACACATGATAAAACAGCCTAAAACCCTGCTCCTAAGCTTCTAGCCTTGCTACCTTTCCACCTGGTCTCCTGAACACAGTATGTCCACCTTCCTCCTCTGCATCATGTCAGCCAGCTCTCTACCTTTTTCTGTCATAGTTCCAACATTCAAAGTCCCTTCTCTCTGTCCTAGACTCATGCCTTTCCTCCTCTCTCTGCCTACGGACACACCTCCCGCCTCTCCTTTTTCGACCTTTCCTTCTTCGACCAACAGTAGTCCAATTTCCACTAGAACTCTGTTGGTTAACAGCATTGATGGCAGTCGTTGTTAACCCGGGCCTTGACTAATCCGGTATGAAATTTGTTTGGACGATTCGCATTCTGTATTTTGGCAAAAGTTTTACGCCGGATGCCCTTCCTGTCGCAACCCTCTGCATTTATCCAGGCTTGGGACCGGCATGAGGACGGACACTGGTTTGTGCCCCCACTCATGGCTGCATTCCATGTTCACAAGGACACACACACACAAAATCAACCCGCCCACACCAAATAAATATCCACCCGCACCCGTGAACCATGTAATTTTCAACCCTAAAAGAGCATTTTTTTGGCGAGGTTACCAGCTGGGTACCTGTGGGTACCCGACCGTTGCAGGACTCTGCCTTAGGCAGATTCTCCCGTCATTCAGGTGAAAACTGGTTTAATTCTCTACCCCTGGAAGCCCAGAGTGTTTTTGTGTTGTGAGTAAATAAGCGTATTTTTTGAGGGTTTTTTGCAGTTGTTTTTGGTAATGCTGTGGTCTTTGTATATGAAGCACCCGTCGACCACCGTAAAGTACACATTCATTATTTTTAAAAGCCACGTCGCCGCATCAGAGAAGTGAAAGAGCCACATGCGGCTCCAGAGCCGCGGGTTGCCAACCCCTGGTCTAGAGTGCCATGGTTGCCTGAGGCTCAGTGATGTGTGGGGAGCAAAGGATAGTACGTCTGGTCACATCCCATAGAAGACCTACTGTAGCACAGACTGCTGAACCTGGTAATGCCGGTTATGAAAGAAAGGCTTCAGAACACAGAAGTTAACTGTAGGGGGCTGCCTAATAGCAGACCATTCAGATGATGTTAACATTATGGCTTATCAGTGTATGTTTTCATGAATATTAATGTTCTCTCCCTTTCGCCATGGGTGAACTTCAATGCTGCAGATTTTCTGTGTGCATTTTACATTAGCGTCTGCTGCCTGTGTCAAGGGGCATAACTTCCAATAAAACGCTTCTGTTTGTTTAAGTCTCGTTTGTGATCTCTTGGCACTGTGATTCAAAAGATTTCTCAGAATACCTTAATGTCCATTTTGTAAAGCTGAAGCAACAGATTGGTTATTTCTCCTCATGAAAACAGTTAATCACAATCAATTGACTAATAATGGGTTTCTGTCCGGCTGTTTCAAAACACCTCGAAATATGAATTGATAGTCATATGCACCTTCATTTTTACTAGAGGGAGTTACTGTAGGATGCTAATCAGTAGCTGCTTCAAGATAGAATTACATCATTTTGATGAATATTGTAGCTCTTGTATGTCGTATCTGATAGAGACTGCCAGATGTCCACCCTAATTGTTTAGTTCTTTGGTAGCTTCACTACATTTTCTCAGACATTACATCCATTGACAGTTGTTATTATTGTTGTATGTGTCTTTGCTGCAGTCAGAACTTCACATACACATTATGGACACAAATGTCATGACATTATTGGGGTTGCAATAATATATTTAAAGTGTCCCTCTCCTGGAACAGAGTTTCAAATTTCTACTTGTTAATATGGTAGGTGATCTTGGTAGCTCTCAACAATATTTTGGCACAAAACCATGGTGTGAAAATGTCAATGTCAAAGAGGTCCAATCCAATAACAACGCGCATTGTTTATATGTCCCATAACTATCCCAGTTACTATATACGCGAGTTACGACCACCTGTAATTACGACCACGTCTAGCAGATGCCTATTATGAGTTTACTGTATATGTCTGGCAGCGCAGCACGTAAGATAGTTGTGGCAGCACAGCACCACAGCATCTCACACTCACAGCATTTTACCACTACACCCAGTGACGAGATCCTGTTGCAGTAACATCATTTTTTACAGTACAATTTTACATTCATTTACTGTACACTGTTACCATGGCCCCCAACAGGAAGTCCGACTCATCAGATGGCAATTCTACCAAAAAAGCAAGGAAGGCACTGTCGTTGGAGATGAAGATGAAAGTGATAAAGCAATATGAAGGAGGAAAAAAAGTAAATTCCATCACTCAATCATTCATCTGTCCCACTCCACGTGTCTACAATTTTGAAAGACAGGCACCGCATTAAGGAAGCGGTGAAAGCAGCAGCCCCCAATTAAGTCAACTATCATCACAAAACAGCGTGAAGGATTGATCACAGAGATGGAAAAGTTGCTATACACGTGGTTGGAAGATAATAGGCAAAGAAATGTGAAAGTGATGTTGTGAGCAGTGCAAAGTAAGGCTACAAGGTTATTTTGCATGTTGAAAGAACGTGCAGGTGAAGAATACGCTTCACATGAATTCATAGAGAGTGCTGGGTGGTTTCAGTTTTGCTGTGTTAAATATCCGACTTACGACCAATCTGACTTGCGACTGGTTGATCGGAACCGAGCAATTCAGTGTAATTCAGTGTAATTCAGATAGTGCGTGTGCGTATATATGTGTGTGTGTGTGTGCGTGTGTGTGTGGGTGTGTGTGTGTGTGTGTGTGTGTGTGTGTGTGTATATATATATATATATATATATATATATATATATATATACATACACACATAATATCAAAGGGGTTCAGTATAGAAATGTAATGAGTTTCTCATAATTAATTTGCACAAGGACAAGCAGATTATTGCTAAAGCAGGTTGGTGCTGACCCATTTTAAAAGAAACTAGGACGCGTACAGGTTCACACACACACACACACACACACACACACACACACACACACACACAACAAATCCATGTGTGCTCATAGAAATTGTGTAATTATACACGGTGAAAGAGTATACAAAAGAATAAATGTATCTTTAGAAAACCAGATATGTTGTAAATGAGTACAATTAAGTGTAACATCCACCACAATCACAACACATATACCCCATTAGTTCAAATATAGATGATATGCTTTTCCAGCAAATCATCTCTCACTCATTTCATGTTACATCTTCAGCACTATCAATTACACACTTCCTGACAGAAACAGCCGAAGGGTTTAGTAAAGAACGAGAAAGACTTTCACAACTGAATGTGTGTTCCATATATTTAGCCTTGATCTCTGGGGCAGACAGGCTGGTGGCTACACCAGAGCAGATGGAGAAAAAGAGAGGGATGTAGAAATAGGGGAGGTGTGAAAAATGGCAAAGTTCCAGGTTAAAAACCAGAGGAAAAGTAGGAGCCAAAACCAACCCCAAATGGGGTAAGGGCATTGAAGCGACACCAGAAGCAATGTATGATGAAAAGAGAATATTGGCAGTGAAGAGAGATACAAGAAGCAATGATTGTCGGGAGAAAATGAAGTGAGAAAAAACAAAGGTGTGGATCCAGAAAGTGATTAATGGAGGCATGGGAGAAGAACAAAATTAAGCTACGTAGCGGGATAGGAAGAAGGGCTTTGGGGAGGGGAAATGGCATAGAGAGAGAGAGAGAGAGAAAGAGAGAGAGAGAGAGAGAGCGAGAGAGAGAGAGAGAGAGAAGGATGGAGGAAGCTAAGTGTGGAGGGATGGTGGAAGGAATGTAGGGAGAAAACGATACAAAGGATGCAAAGATGGTAGAATATTTAAAAGGTGGATAAAGGTAGGTAAAGAGGCAAGGAAGATAGAAGTGATACATATGTAGATGAATGAATAATTGAAAGGATGTAGTTAACAAAGTTTTGATTCAGGGAGAGAGAGTTCATGGAGAGGGAAGTTGGTACAAAAGGTCAAAGGCAAAGACAATGGGAGTGATAGAGAGATGTGACTGAAAGGATGTGAATAAGGAAATGAAAATAGGAAGAGTGACAACAAGAAAAATTGCATTAAAGAGAAGGATTGCAAGTGGGTACAATAAAGAGGAGGAGAAGGAAAATACAAGGGAGGACTGGCAGGCTGGTTTATGTATATTTATAAATCACTGATGAATGATCTCCAAGAAAAGTGTAGGGACCACATGAGTGTGTGAGGTGTTAAGATTTTCTTCACATAGACAACACTCTGTGTGTGCGCATGTGTGTGAGTGAGTGAGAGAGAGAGAGAGAGAGAGAGAGAGAGAGAGAGAGAGAGAGAGAAGATGATCACTGTAGGAGGTCTGATATCTCAGACAATGCGTGAGCAGCATGGAGAGCATTCTGCCAGCAGACTACTGCCTGTGTGCGCGTGCACGTGTGTATGTGTGTGTGTGTGTGTGTGTGTGTGTGTGTGTGTGTTTAAGACTTTCTTCTGGTTTGATTTGCCCTTTTTGTAAGTGTGAGAGTGCATGAGGCATATCGAGTCTCTGATGGGCACTAATGTGGAAAGGCGTCCTCTGACATCACCTTGATTCACTTCCTCCTGATTTCCCCACCTGCTCAGCCACCTGCCACTCTTTCTGATCTACTCAGGCATTTCTGACCCTCACAGCTACAGAGTGAACATAAAAAAACCCATAATTTATCTTGACAGGATCACACTCACCTTGAGCAGCAAAGAGCAAAGTTTTTTATTCAATCTGATAGTCCACAGGGGAAAAACAGATATGATAAACATTCAAACTTTAAAAAAAATCTGTAAATCGTCGCTTACAGTTTATGTGGATTGTCATAATAATATTTCATATTAAACTCCAAAGGAAGACTGAATAATTTATACTTAGTAATTTATTAGTTCAGTAAAGAGTGGAGTAAATTCACAAAACAGGGGCAATGGTGGCTCAGTGGTTCAGGCTCTGGCTTACTGATCCAAAGGCCCGGTACCACCAGTCTACCACATTTGGGCCCTTAACCCTTAATTGCCCAGTTATGTGAGAATTATACAATTAAGTCACTCTGGATAAGGGTGTCTGCCAAATGCTGTAGGTGTCAATGGGCAAGACAGAAGTGGGAATTTTAAAAAGACCCTGGTCTATTGCAAGGGCATCACATGAAATTTACTTGCTCATTGCCACTTCGAGATCATTCGCAAATGCAAAAAACAAACAAACAAACAAAACAAAAAAAAAAACAAACCAACAAAAAAAAACAACCCAAAACCGCCCAACAAAACTACTTACATTTTTATGTGAGGTGCACATCTGTGTGTGTGTGTGTGTGTGTGTGTGTGTGTGTGTGTGTGTGTGTGTGTGTGTGCTTATATTTTATTTATTTCTTATGCATTATTTTTGAATGTTTCATTGTTGTTATAAGCATTTATCGCATTGAATATGTATTTATTGATGTATTGTCTTGGTCCCTATTAACTGCGAAAAGTGAGAGTTCGCTGTACAGTATTTTGCTTGCTATTTGGTATCATAATGTTTATAACTGCACAGTGTGGAATTATTATATAGTGGTTCATTAAACTTTCCTTCATTTAGATACATTTATTTGCCATATTATCAATGCTCCTGTGGCTGTTCTTCATTATTGATGAATGGGGTGGAGAGCAATGGTTTGTATGTTGAGCCAAAGATTTGCAAAGACTCTTTACTCGTCAGGAAGTTTCACGTCTATCTTTTTAATTATGCAAACATAAAGCTTTAACCTGTTTCTTTCAAAGATGCATGTCATTTAAAATCAGGAGATGTGTACATTGCATTGTACTTAGTGTCAAATTCAAGGTACAACACCATTACAGTAAAACAAACTTCCTGATACATATACTATTAGTATTTTCCATATTTTTCCCACCTGTCCAAACACATCCATGTGAGGTCTTCGCAGGCTTTCCAGGCTGATGAATATGTGTGTGATTTATACACATTGAGAGCTCAGCCCTGTTGGGATCCATATCACGTTCCGCTGTGTTGGACATTTCGATGCTGACCTCCTGCTTTTGATGCTCGGCCAGACAGAGTTCTTTTATCCATTTGTTTATCCTGGAATTGCCTTTGTATACACTTCAAATGAGGGGGAATTAGCAATGTGTATTAGGTTGCCAAGCAGACATGCCTCTTTAAAATATCCCCTTACACAGGGCAATCCATCAGGAATTCATATTTTTCTGTTTCATCAGGAAGGCAATGCAATGTCCATCAGTTATTTTTGGACAGTTTAAAAATCACCAATGAAAGACCAAAGACCTGTAGGTTATACTGATAATCCATTAAGTTTTTATTAGGTTTTCAAAGTACTGTACAGACGCTCCCCGAATTACATTCATCCGTTACATTCATCCGTTTTACGTTTTTTGATTTTGTGTTTTTTTTTTCCTTAAAAAAAAAAAAAGTCAAATTTTCAGTTTAGACATACCTACGTAGTATGCTGATGTAATGACGCAATGATGCTGCATTCACTGTTTGCAAACTACAGACTTAGTATATATATATATATATATATATATATACACAAAAATAAAAGGACAGGACAAAGACTTTCTATTGAAGTCACAGTCACAGTGATAAATGGAGTTTCAATAGAAAGTCTTTGTCCTGTCCTTTTATTTTTATTTTTGTTTATTTGCTCTACCAAAAAGTATTGAGCACTCTCCTACGGAAGGATCTACTCAGAAAATCCTATATATATATATATATATATATATATATATATATATATATATATATATATATATATATATATATATATATATATATAAGTTATATAGCGTGTTACCCTTGTGTTTATAGCGTGTTACCCTTGTGTTAAGACGTCGTCTCTGTGATCTTTGTGTTTACACTAGCATGGGTGCAAGTCTCATACACAGAGGTGAATTAACTATCTGCTCAGATCGGCACAATCTACTATGCATACTCAGTTAAGCAAAGAGTTGTAAAATGAAAACCCGAATCCACAAATTACAGAACAATTACAGATATTATCTTTTAGCAGAATCCTAAGAGTGTATACTTATTTTTATATTAATATTCATTAGGATTTGTACTTTGTATGCAGCTCTTGGATAAAGTTTACTTACTTACACAAAAGAAAGAACTCTCCGCTTTGCTGGGAGACTGCATCAGTGCAGGTTGTGTTCTAAACGAGTTCAACGGCACCCTTGTGCACTTGAAAGACCGGAAGTCTGTATAACCCACAGCAAGTACACTACTTTCGGTATTGCGCACCTCACATATTGTAATCGTTGATTGACTGTTTTAAGCTTCATGTAAAGTGACTTGGTATTTGTTGAAAATTACTTATTTGGTACTTATGGTACTTATTTGAAATTAATGTTGATATTATTTGATATATTTGATATTATTTCACAATGTTATGTTTATAATAATTGATTTAGGGGTGTTTTATGAGATACGGTAATGGTATTTATGGATGTATAGTACAGTATGAGCGTCACACGTCATACGTCACTGTAACAACTTACGTTCACTTTCAACTTACGTCGGCTGTCCGGAACCAATTAAAAACGTAAGTCGGGAAGCGTCTGTACATTATTTTGATTAGGGCAGCATGGTACCACAGTGCACAGTGGCACATCCGCCTCACAGCAAGAAGGTCCTGGGTTTGATTCCCAGCTCGGATGTTTCTGTGTGGAGTTTGCATGTTCTCCCTGCGCTTGCATGAGTCTCCTCTGGGTACTCTGGTTTCCTCACACAGTCCAGAAATGTGTAAAGTAAGTTAATTGGCTGTTCCAAATCTCTAGGTGTGAATGTGAATGGTTGTGTGAGTGTTGGCCCTGCATTGGCCTGGCCAGCCGTCCAGGGTGTACCTCACCCTTGTCCAGGGTCAGCTGAAATGGGCACCAGCCTCCCTGTGACTCCAATTAGAATTAAGCGGTTCAAAAAGTGAAGGAATTAATTAATTATTTTATATTATACCTTTTCTGATGAGATATTTATTTTATATACACTTTAATACAACAGAATACATGTGTGTGAACGACAAGGATCCAAGAGGAACGGTGAGATTACAGGGAGCAGAGATAAGGAAGGTGGAGGATTTTAAGTACTTCGGCTCAACAGTCCAGAGCAATGGAGAGTGTGGAAAAGAGGTGAAGAAATGTGTGCAGGCAGGTTGGAATGGTTGGAGAAAAGTGTCCGGTGTGATGTGTGATAGGAGGGTATCGGCAAGAATGAAAGGAAAAGTGTACAAAACGGTGATGAGGCCAACGATG
Organism: Plotosus lineatus; assembly: GCA_024760905.1. NCBI lineage: Eukaryota > Metazoa > Chordata > Actinopteri > Siluriformes > Plotosidae > Plotosus > Plotosus lineatus. The sequence continues at coordinate 31,340,779 of CM045737.1, read as the reverse complement.
TTGTATGGTTTAGAAACAGTGGCACCGAGGAAAAGACAGGAGGCAGAGCTGGAGGTAGCAGAGATGAAAATGTTGAGGTTCTCTTTGGGAGTAACAAGGATGGATAGGTTCAGGAATGAGTACATCAGAGGGACAGCACATGTAAAAGATTTTGGAGATAAAGTCAGAGATGCTAGATTGAGATGGTTTGGACATGTACAGAGGAGGAATAGTGAGTATATTGGTAGTAGGATGCTGAGGTTGGAACTACCAGGCAGAAGGCCTAGAGGAAGACCAAAGAGAAAATTTATGGATGTGGTGAAGGAGGACATGAAGGTAGTTGGAGGAAGAGTAGAAGATGCAGAGGATAGGGTGAGATGGTGGCAGATCATTCGCTGTGGCGACCCACACTTTAATACACTTATTTACTTCAGGTCTCCTTTTATGTATTTTTGGATTACTCTATGTTCTGTAGGTAATATATAAGGGCTGGTGGTATAGTGGCTAGGATGCTAGGCTTATTATCAAAAGGTTGTTTATTAAAATCCCGGGTAGACCCTCCACTGCACTAAGAGCCTTGGGCAAGGTCTCAACCTAAAGTATGCATCTGTCCACCCAGCACTAAAAATGGGTACCAGTAAAAAATATTGGGAAGTACCCTGCCATTTACTCGTGTCCCATCCAGGATGAGGTGAACACCAAAGTTGCTTTATGCAACAGAAACTGTTATGAGCGCCAACTCTGATGCCTTTTTGTTGGAAGGTATGGAATAGCTGTATATAACAATTTTATAAAACACGGATAAATCATGTAACCAACCAACCACACAAGCCGCCCACTTTGAAGATGTTCTCCCCAAATTGTTTTTGCCAGTTCCCTCCCACTTACTGTAATAAAGCTGCTAACCAGAGTCCATGAACGATACCACATGACACGCATCCCCACCTGTCATTCATATCTTTGCAGTTCATATTGTGTCACAAGGTAGTATAACACATTGGGAGTAATGTGCTATCAGCGCTAATCTGCAGGATAAATCATCTTTTATTCAGGTATTAAACCATGTGAAAGTCTTGCAATATGACAAGGTATATCATGCATCCTGTTAGAGGTGACTATCAATTTATGATATGTCAAAAATCCTAATTATATGCCAGGTGTAAACCATACGTGAATATCAGCCTGTGTAGTATTTATCTTCAGTAGCCACGTTCTTGGGCTGAAATTACACAGTGCGAGTGACCAGTTTGTTTCATAAATCTGCCGGCAGCTGGTTAGTGAGCAAACAAAAATACACCCCAGTTTTCGTAACAGCACAACTCTAATTAATGTCCCACTCTCTTCATCCACTGATCTCTCCATTCCTTATGAAGTTTCAGGGAATAAAACTGTGCAACCGAGCAGCCACATTGTGTGAATACCTTTCTGGTGAGAAAGATGGAGCTGTGAAGGTTGTCAAACATTCTTGACAACAGCTACTCCCAGATAGACCATTCTGAAACAACTAGTTGGAGCAGTTTGTGTGCACTGCTGTTGAACTTTTCTCCCCATGAAATATTCTGTTTTCTACACTTCTTTGTAGACAGACCCACTTTAAATCTTCAGCCTTTCATAGAAACTGACTGACCCTGAAACCTGGAAAGATAGACCTAACAGTGCATTTGTATGAGTTCTCTCAGGTTGTTTGGGCTCTGATTGATATTTTTTCCACTATCATATGATGAGGTGCACACAGACACTCGAGAGAAGAGTGCACAATTAGAACAGAAAGGGAACTAGATTTATGAGCATCCAGATAAAGGGTGTGTATATACACACACACGCGCGCACACACACACACACACACACACACACACACACATATTTATTTACTTCTCCAAGTCACAGCTCTGCGACTGAACACAGACAAACAGAGAGAAGGATACTGGCTTTTTCAAGGTCATGTCCTATTTCTCTCTCTCTCCCTCTCTCTTTCTTTCTCTCTCTCTCTCACACACACACACACACACACACACACACACACACACACACACACACACACACACACACACACACACAGAGAGAGAGAGAGAGAGAGAGAGAGAGAGAGAGAATACCTACACCTGACAAAAGGCAGTCTCCCATGAACTCCCGCTATGATGTCATCACTGATACATTGGCAGGGGTGGGGTGGGTGCTGAGGTAAGGAAATGAGAGATTAAAAAAAAAAAAAAATGAAACGAAGAGAAAAGGAAAAAAATAACCTCAGGAGAATGAGGCAGTGGAAAAAGAAGTAAAAAAGAAAGAAAAAATGAGACATGGCATCTCAGAGGAAGAATACAAAATAACATTGTAAATTCTAGGAAGAGAAATAAATAAATAAAAAATAAAGTGTGTGTGTGTGTGTGTGTGTGTGTGTGTGTGTGTGTGTGTGTGTGTGTGTGTGAGAGAGAGAGAGAGAATGTAAAGAGGACAATAGTGGCACTGAAAACACAGAGAAACAGCAGGGATATGAATGTGGGAGACATGACCCAGTGGAGTGACTGTAATCAGAGGTGAATAACTTGGTGATGTTATTAAAGCCTCATGAGTAAACTTACCAGCAGTAGAATACACATTCAGCAGTGAACAAAGAGAAAAAGAACTTATGCAGGAGGTATGATACTATGAGGAAGAGGGAAGTAGGAAAGCTCTCCTGTTTATCTAGGCTACCTATCTTTCTGCAAGACGTGCATATTTGTTTATAGGTCTATAGTGGTCCTTCTCAAACAATGGATCACATATTCATTCATTCTTTCATTTCTTTTCTGAACCACTTAATCCTAATTAGTGTTGCTGGGAGGCTGGTGCCCATCTCAGCTGACTTTGGGTGAGGGCAGAGTACACCCTGGACACCTTGCTAGGCAATCGCAGGGCAGAAACGTGCTGATGGATATGCACACTACAATTGACAAAAGTCAGCAATGGTCTTTTATATGCCTCTCACAAGTGAGAGACATGGCCGACCTTTGACAACCCAGTTTGCTGCACTGGGGGGATCAGTGACAACCGCTGACAGTGGAATTTGAACCCCCAACCTTGGGATTGTTAATCCAGCACCTTACCACCAGGCCACCACTGTCCCTGAAACTTAAATATACAGTACCTTTATTTATTTATGTATTTATTTATTTATTACATAAATACATATTCATTCATATATTAATTCTATAATTATGTGTAGCATTTGCATGTTCTCCCTGTGCTTGTGTTGATGTCCCCGGGGTACTCCAGTTTCCTCCCACAGTTCAAAAACAGTAATCTTATTGGCTTTTCCGAATCGCCCTTTGGTGTGTCTGAATGACTGTGCATGTCTGTTGGCTCTGAGATGTCCTGGAAAACTGTCCAGGGTATATCCTGCCTTTGCCAAGAGTCGGCTGAGATGGGTACCAGCCTCCCCGTGAGACTAATTAGATAATAATAAAGACTAATTAGAGACTAATAAGAAAATGAATGAAAATTATTCTTGAATAACTATGAAAACAGACTGTAGTTTGAAATGAAACTGAGACATTCAGTCACGGAGCACACTTGCATGTTTGTACAGTTCTAGACCATCATTGAGTGTTACCCCTGACCAGTTCCCCTATTATAGGTATGATAGGATTTTTAAAAATCTATCGTGTAGCCTTTAAACATCCCGAGAAGTTTGTGTTAGGCATCTGTCTTTTATCTTTTCTAGATTAGCAAATATTTTGAATGCAGTGCCAGAAAATTAGATTTTGAGATGCAGCTAATGGCAAAGTAAAAAGCGCAATCAAAGAAACACCAGAAAGTTTTAAAGATACTTGGGATTGGTAATCAGCATCAAAAATCAGCACCTTACCACCGGGCCACCACCTCCCCACCTGATTACTGTCTGTGTGCATTAATTCATTGATTTATTTTCTGAACCGCTTCTAATTAGGTTCATAGGGAGGATGGCATCTATCTCAGTGAACTCTGGGAGAGGGCAGAGTATACCCTGGACAGCGTGCCAGGCCATCACAGCGCAGAAACACGCTGATGGCTATGCAGCCTATTCTTGACGAAAATTTGTTTGTGTGCATGAAATCAAGAAACATTTTAGAATTTATCTTAGAATCCTAACAGACCAGGATGAATTGGCCACAGTCAGCTACCAAGTTTGGCCCCAAAATTTTCTTGCTGTATAAGTCGCACTGTGCTGTCTGACAGGAAGCATATGAAAATTGTGGTTTGAAATAGGGAGGTGGTGGCCCGGTGGAAAGGTGCTGGTTTTTGATGCTGATTACCAATCCCAAGATTGTGGGCTCAAGCCCCACAGCTGTCACTGCTGTCCCCTCAGTGCATCCAACTGGCTTATCAAAGACAGGCCATGTCTCTCATGGTATATGATGGGGGCATGTTAAAAGAACTTGTAGGCTACATAGATGTCAGCATGTCTGCCCTGCAATGGCCAGTTTGTACAGGGTGCACTCTGCCTTCCCCCAGAGTTGCTCCACCTGACCCTAATTGTGATTAAGCAGTTCAGAAAATGAAAGAATGGTGTGAATTGTTACAAGTAAAACAATTAGAAAGTTGTAAGGTAAATGTAGCTTCTGTAATAATGTAGAAGAATACATTTGAGTTAAAAGGAAATGTCAACCAAGGTATATGAAGCGTCTGAGTTCAAAAACCAATAAGTGGCATTGCTTTAATTATGAGAAAAATATTTTTAAGTAACAAAAAAGATCGTTTTCCATTATCTCTGAAAGAAAGCTTAACTTTTTCTCGGTAGTTTTAAAATAAAGTTACTGAAAAAGTTGTTTTCTCAAAACAAAAACAATGCCACTTACTCTTCACATGCAAGTACCTCAAATTTATACTCAAGCACAGTATTTGAATAAATGTAATTACCATATTTGACTTGATTAGTGCCCAGGGCACTTAAAAATCTGAAAGGGTGGGCGCTTATTAAAATGGCTACCAGCGGAATGGAACGGTAAGTGCTTATTAGCATCGAGGTCGAAAACATGAATAATAACAGAACAATAAAATAGTTTTACTGGTATTTGTGTTATTCATTTTGTGATATCAACCAAAGTACTTACATGAAAGCTGAAAGTAAACAGAAAATAGCATAAATAATAAAAAAAAATAAAAATACTTTTCCTTCCCTTACTTTTCCCTCCCGGTCCTGTTCCTTTAAACATTTTCTTTTAACATTTCCTTTAAACATTTTCCCAAGTGAAATCGAGCCAATCAGCATGAATGTCAACTTCAGCACATGACACATTTAACCACTCAACACAAACAAACAAAAGCAGATGGCCAGGAACGTCCTTAAATTTATGAAGTTAGTGAGCAGGAGAATCGGGTAAAAAAATCCACGCCATCACTTTCTGATAGGTCCATATCTGGCTCATCGCTCCATTCATTGAGAGCATCCCATAGTTTTGCTGTAGCAGTTTCTGATGGTTCATCGGTTGTTGGACATTTACCAAGAGAACACAGCAAAGTATTTTCCTGTTTTTTAAAGCACGGTGGACCAATCAAATGTGTTGTTACTGATGAACAGTATAGACATTCCCCAGTGTTAGGGGGTCTTGAAATACCGCGTAAACTCACTTTTACAGGCAGTGAATGCCTCATTTTATGGTTACAGAGACTGATAAAATAAAATTGGTAAGTTTGATCTACGATTTTGCTCCCAGTACAGATGGGCGGTTATTAGACGTAAGATCAAAAACATGGGGGGGGGGGGGGGGGGGGGGGCTTATTGGAGCAGGGAGCTTATACGTCGAATAAGGTAGCTACATTCCACCACATATTTGCTCAAAGTCATTCATTCATTCATTTTCTGAACCGCTTAATCCTAATTAGGTTCAAGGGGAGGCTGGCGTCGATCTCAGCTGACTCTGAGCGAGGGCGGGGTACATCATGGACATCTCACCAGACCATCGCAGGGCCAACACTCACACAACCATTCATACTCGCACTCACATTTACAGGTAATTTGGAATAGCCAATTAACCTACTGTGACTGTGGGAGGAAACCAGAGTACCTGGAGGAAACCCACGCAAGCACAGGGAGAACATGCAAACTCCACACAGAAATGCCTGAGCTAGGAATCATACCCAGTACCTTCTTGCTGTGAGGCAGACATGTTAACCACCATGCCGCCGTACCGCCTTGCTCAAAGTCAGCGCATAGAATTAAGCGGTTCAGTAAATGACTGACTGACTACATTCCACCACATACGGGTTGTACATTCCTTCTGAAGATGCAGCTGCTGAACTCGGCTTACCCGCTTCCTTTTCATCTGATTAGCTTTCAAGTTATCCCTCAGAAGATTTGTTTAAGAGGGTGGGTGGCATGCTGACGTAGTGGTTAGCACTTCTGATTCACAGCAAGAAAGTCCAAGGGGCATCTGCAGAGTCTTATAGCAATAATAATAATAATAATAATAATAATAATAATAATAATATGTTTTAATCCCACAAGGGAAATTACTGCATCTGCATTTAACCCATCCAAAGTGAGCACACACAAACATGTAAAGAGTGAGCACACACACTTGGAGCAGTGGGCTGCAGTTGGGGGTTAGGTGTCTTTCTCAAGGACACTTCATCCATTAATGTCAAGGATGGGAAGGTGTAGGTCATTCCCCTACCCCTACATATTTTTCCTAGTTGTTTCGTAATCAAACTAGCGACCTTTCAGTCCCAAAATCGCTTCTCGTACCATTAGGCTGCCTTCATGTTCATCCCATGCTTGTGTGGGTTTCATCGAGGTACTACAGTTTCCACTGTTTGTCCAAGGATTGCACCTTAAGCTTATTGGATACTGTGTCTGCACTTGTCCTGTAATGGTCTGATGAGCTGTTCAGGGTATCCCCTGCCTTTGTCCAGAGTCATCTAAGCAACAGCCTCCCTGTGACCCCAAGAAATAATGCAAATCAGAAAATGAGATGCAATGAGATGAGATCCTGTTCCGTCTGTTAAATTTAAATTGGTACGTGACAAACACAGAGTGATGCAAAGAAAGATGTTGCTGTCTTTTATGGCCTTTAGGAAACTATGCTGATATTCATGGGAAATATTCCAAAGAAATTCAATAGAATGGACAGATAAAGAATCAGGATTAATAATAAAATGAAATAATCATTTATATAGTAACAACAATATGGTGTCGGATCATCACAAAATGCAGTGGTTCACAGTTCATAGTGACCTGGAGAATGTCCAGGTTAGTTAAATGGAATGTGTTGATTGACAACTAGTGTGTTTGATCTGTGCAGTAACTGAGCAGGCACATATAACATTGATTCTCATGGGAACCTACTAAATTGATGGTCTCATTTCCTGTGCACATGACATATTACTCACACTGTCTCTGAAAAATATATATTCTCATAAAGAATTAAAACCATTTTTTTAACACAGAGTGCGACAGGTCTTTCGTCATGTGCATGCTGATGAACCCTGTTATAAAGGGTGGAATGAAAATTGTTTTGGAGAGGAGGCTCTGAACAATTGGCGTATCTCAGGAACAGTGTGGTTTTCGACTGGGCTATGAAATGAAACAGTGGATCAGCTCTTCAATATTGTACAGTTACTGAAGTAGTCATGCAAGTTTGACCATGTCCGGTCTACATGTGTTTTGTTGCATGTTAGCGGGCCCTTGTATATCCAAAGGCAGAGCTGTGTCCGTATTCATGGCATAAAGTCAAACTCATTTCCACTGCAAGTTGGACTCCACCAGGACTGTACCCTGTCACTGGTCCTGTGTTGTAATATTCATGAGCAGGATCTCAGGGCATAGTTCTGGAGAAGACAGTGTCTGGTTTAGGAGCTTCAAAATTGCAGATGATGTGCTTCTGTTGGCTTCTTCAGAGCATGACCTTCAGCATTCATCAGACTTGGTTCTCAACCAGAAAAAGCTCGGTTGCTTGCTTGGAGTCAGAGATGAGTCTTTGCCTCAAGCAGACAAGTTCAACTATCGCAGGGCCTTGTTCATGACTGATAGTACAATGGTGAGAAGAGATTACTCGGTCAGCAGTAATGAAGGTGGTGCTCTGGTCCATTACCGGTAACCTGTTGCCCCCCGCCCCATCCCACCCTCACCCCAGTGCAGCTAACTGGGTTATCAAAGGCCGGCCGTGTCTCTCACTGTCTATGGTATGAGGCATGTAAAAGAACCATTGCTGACTTTTGACAAGAGTAGGCTGCAAAGTCATCAGCGTGTTTCTGCCCTGCGATGGCCTGGCAAGCTGTCTAGGGTGTACTCTGCCATCGCCTGAAGTCAGCTGGGATGGGTGCCAGCCTCCCCGTGAGCATAATTTGAATTAAGCGGTTACAGAAAATGATCTGAACTGTTGCCTCCCAACCCGACCTCAAATAAGAGGAAGAAAATGGATGAATGAAAAACTTGATAAATGTAGTAAACAGCAGCGTAGTACTTTGATAAAATTTTACCTATTAGATAATGTAAATCAGCCCTGTGATGGCCTGGTGAACTGTTTATTGTGTACCCTGCCTTCACCCAGAGTTGGCTGAGATGGGTTCCAGTCTTCACACCACCCTAATTAGGACTAAGTGGTTCAGAAAATGAATGAATAAATCAAAAGATTATTGATTTCACATAAACTGAGTCCATAAGTATTTGGACAGTAATATACTTCCACATTATATTTGAAATTCAGTGATCAGGATTTGATTCAAGTGTAGCGTATTGGCTTCAGTACAAAAGGTTTTACACACATATTGCATTTACAGTTTAGGAATTACAGCCAGGTAGCTGGGTGGGAAATTTCCATTTTCACAATGACTATGTAGCCTGCATTGGTCTTCTGTTGTTGGTTCAATGTGTACAGTGTTCTAAGATGCTTTTCTGCTTACCATGGTTTTCAAGAATTATTGTTTTTATTGTTTTAGCATCATCCAACTTTTGAACTTTTGTTCTCTGACCTTTGTTATAAACAAGATGTTAAGATTCACTTATGATAAACTTCAGTGACGGAATAAAAATCCTGAGATATCACCAGTTTCTAAAATACTTAAACCAGCTCATTGTTCACCAACAATAATGCCATGGGCTATTTATATATAACACTCACTGTTGTGTGGGGCCGGTGACATAGTGGTTGGGGTGCTGCGCTCATGATTGGGAGGTTGTGTGTTCGAATCCCACTGAGACCCTCACTGTGCTAAGACCCCTGGGCAAGGTCTCACCACAACCTCTGTTCACCCAGCAGTATAAATGGGTACCAGTAAAACTATACTGGGAAGGTAACCTGCGATGGACTAGTGTCCCATCCAGGGGGAGTTGAACTCCTGGTTGCTTCACGCTACGGAAACCGGGGATAAGCACTGGCCTGGTGAACCATGATGCTCGGGTGTAAAAACCCAAAGCAGTTTTATTGGTCGGATGAAATATGCTAATTTTTTGAGATAGGAATTTTGCGTTTTCATGAGCTGTATGCCAAAATCATCAGTATTAAAACAATAAAAGACCTGAAATATTTCAGTTGATGTACAATGAATCGAAAATATATGAAAGTTTAATTTTTATCAGGACATTACAGAAAATAATGAACGTTATCACAATATGCTAATTTTTTTGAGAAGGACTAGTATGTGTATATATATATATATATATATATATATATATATATATATATATATATATATATATATATATATATATATATATATATATATATATACATATACCTTAAATCCTTTTATGAGTGAATTCTGTAGGAACAGCATCTGTTTTTAAATGTTAAAGCCAAGTACTTCTGCCAAGTAGTTCTGTCCGAAGGTCACACTGATAGCAGCACAGGTTAAAATGGTCTTTGCAGACTACCAAATCTGAAAGTAAACGTTTTCAGAGTATGGCCTGTGCCGATATTGTTATGCTGTGCTTACCATAAATGTCTATACATGTTTGTGCAACCGTGTGCAGACAAATGTATGCTTAACCGGTGTGGTATATAATACATTCAAATTTGTGTACAAAAAAAAAGCAAACAAAACAAACAAACAAAATCTTGGATAATATTTCAAATGTGTTCTAATGTTTGCTTCTGACACAAAGGCAAATTCCTAATCTTCTTTCAGTTAGCACACCATGACATCATCTTGACTGTGCTAATTAGCCAATGAGTGCCAGGAAGTGGAAGTGGAGAAAAGCCCAGAATTCTGCTGTCTCCCTTTCACAACATATACACACATCCACCCTCTTCCATCTGTCCCCAATACAGAGATGCCATTCAGTATCACTCCATGCTGAGCCCACTGGGCTTCACACTCTAAATACAGTGACACAGCTCAATGCACAGACGCTTATCTTTTTGAAAGGTTTACTTTTGGAAAAAGATAGTTGGTATGGTAGCATGGTGTAAATTTACTTTTTAAGAAAATACTTTTGCATGAGAAGAAAGTGATACTTGATTACGTAAAGCATAAATACAACAGTGTGGACTCATTATTTCAGCAGAGTTGTGGTGCAGAAAAACAGCCAATGCATTACAAAAACAATGCAATCACAGTACAGTTGATTATTTTCCAAAAACACTATGACCCAAAGTGTGTTTAAAACCTCTTAAACCACAAAAATTTGATAATTATATTCGTAATGATGGATACGTTCATAATGATGGATACGTTATAATACATTTATATAACACATTTTCTTGTTTTCTCTCTTTTGAGGTTCGAGTGAAGTTAATAATGTAAGATTTTGCAATTTTACTGTCTCCTATTGCAAAGAACTCATGGAAGAGCATTTCATAATGTGGGTTGTGCTTTGCTTTTCTTTTGCTGCACACATTTATTTCACTGCTGAGAGTACACACACACACACACACACACACACACACATACACATTCAAATATAATTCAAGTCCCAAACCACAAAACACGGTTTTATGTCTAAATAGCAACAACACCTTATTTAGTCCGTCATTATATAGTTTAGAATGCAAGCCAATATTAATGACTTGTGACCACTTAATATTACAGCAATGTTATACTCGCATTGCTCCACCTAACCTTTTACATTTATTTACTTTATCAAATTCTGTTCATCATCACAACACCAGATCCGCATCTTCTGGAAACTTTTATTTAAAACCCAGACTATCACAACAAGCCAATGCCTTTTCACGTCTTGGTGTTAAGTTATGGAACAAAATCCTTTAATTATTTCGAGAGAACGGGAGAAACATATTCAAAAACAACCTCAATCACATACTTTTTAGGCTGATGGAGACTGAGGACCGATACGTTGATGTTTCTGTCTGTCTTCCTTTCGGCTTTTTCCCTTTTTACTCCGGAGTCGCCACAGCGAATCATCTGATTCGCACGTTTGATTTGGCAGAGGTTTTTACGTCGGATGCCAACTTCCTGTCACAGCCCTTTTTAGCAAGGGACAGAAACACGCTGACGACTTTGCAGCTACTCTTTACGAAAGTCAGCAATGGTTCTTTTACATGCCTCACACCATAGACAGTGACAGACATGGCCCGCCTTTGGTAACCCAGTTAGCTGCACTGGGGGGGGGGACAGTGACAACCTTGTGGAGAGTGGGACTCGAACCCCCAACCTTTGGATCAGCGATCCAGCGCCCTATACCACTAGACCACCACTGCCCATTTTTCTAATCTGATAAATTTATTTTCTGAATTTTGTGAATTGTACAATTGATATTCGTATTCTATTCAATAGTGTTGTACAGTAAAAATACATTTGTTTTCTTTTCCATTCACCATCTTTTTTTTGTTCAACCTTTCCCCTTTATCTCTTAAGGAAACTGCTTGAAAATAAATACAAATAACTATTTCAATTAAAACCAACAATACAAATATGGAAAATAGACTGTACATGATAATATATCTTGTGAAACCCATCCTGCGTTGATTAGTTTTCCTATTTGCGGGATGGGTTTACCCGTTTACCTGTAGCCATTTGATTTACAGTAAATTGAATTGAGTTATGAGAGCAAAAGACCTTTTTGTGTGTGTGTGTGTGTGTGTGTGTGTGTGTGTGTGTGTGTGTGTGTGTGAGTGCGTGAGTGAACATCAGTGTAAACATTACTGAGTAGATAAAAGAGCCACACTGTCATCCGTTAAGCTTTTTTATAGTATAGTTGCTGGGTCAAGCATAAGTGTCTGTGCATCGCTGACCTACTGCCGTGTATCTGTACTCATTCAGAGGCATCATATCCTACAAAATGATTTACTCACCTCAAATTACCTAGATTGATAAAATATAAATTCCGACGAAATGGAAAAGCATCAATCTGCCTGTTTTCAACTGTTACAAAGCACTTCATTGACAATCTTTCCATAAATATACTGTATCTTCACAGAATGCTCCAAATTACCTTTAATTATACATTTTGTATACAATTACACATTGTTATTCGGGCAATTTGCCATACACGTTCTGTTGATGTTACCATAGATACAGTAGTGTATCGTGTAAACAAAATCATTATCATGTACTTGTATTTGAGTGTTAATAACCTCTTTACACTTTTTTTTTTTTTAGATCTTTCGACATTTCAGATTTATATAAAATAGTGTTGATGCTGCTCAATCTGTATCTATTGGCTGCTCAAATGAGATAAGCTGTCCAGCAGGCAGACAGATAGACACATCTGTCACATCTGTGAGAAAGCATTGGTTGAAGGGTTGTGATGTGCTGTGAATGTAAGGTATTGATCAAACCAATCACTGAGCACTCATGCCTGGGATTGGTGTAGACTCATTCTGTAGAGACCACAATATATAAATACATTTATAAATAACTACAATTAACAGTTATTTATTTCTACATTCAGGCGGCACGGTGGCGTAGTGGTTAGCACGTCCGCCTCACAGCAAGAAGGCCCGGGTTCGATTCCCGGCCTGGGCGTTTCTGTGTGGAGTTTGCATGTTCTCCCCGTGCTTGTGCGGGTTTCCTCCGGGTGCTCCGGTTTCCCCCGCAATCCAAAGACGTGCACTGCAGGTTAATTGGCCGTTCTAAATTGACCGTAGTTTCTCTCCTGCAGCGGCACTGGAACCCAGTCGTATCGGCACTTGCCTTTCCATTGGATCCTTCCGGTGGCGCCGAGACAGGGGGGGACTTGCTGCTTGGGTAACAGCCTGTCCCTCATTACTCCCTACCCAGGCTCTGTGCACTGGGGAGTATCACCAGTCGGGATACTGGCCAGAGCGCAGCCATAGTCCTTCGGGACTGACGGAGGCCTACGCTATTTCTACATTCATCCATGTTTTAGTTCTTAATAAAGACTGAAATAAATTTACTACTTCTATTAATGCTACTCTTGTTTAAAATCTATTCATCCATCCATTATTTATACTACTAATTTAGGATCTTATGGATGCTGGCAGTGGAGGAGTTGAAGTATCTTGGGGTCTTGTTTACGAGTGAGGGAAGGATGGAGCGAGAGATCGACAGACGGATGTGGCGAAGCTCTCAATTTACCAGTCGATCTACGTTCCAACCCTCACCTATTGTCACGTGCTTTGGGTAATGACCGAAAGAACAAGATCACGAATACAAGCGGCTGAAATGAGCTTCCTTCGCCAGGTGGCGTGGTTCTCCCTTCGAGATAAGGTGAGAAGCTCCACCATCCGGGGAGAGCTCGGAGTAGATCCGCTGCTCCTCCGCATTGAGAGGGGCCAGTTGAGGTGGCTCGGGCATCTGGTTAGAATGCCCCCCGGACGCCTCCCTGGTGTGGTGTTTCGGGCATTCCCAACCGGGAAGAGACCCTGGGGTCGACCTAGAACATGCTGGAGGGACTATGTCTCTCGGCTTGTCTGGGACCACCTCGGTGTCCCCCCCGGGAGAGTTGGAGGAAGTGGCTCGGAAGAGGGACGTCTGGACCTCTTTGCTTGGGTTACTGCCTCCGCGACCCGACCCTGGACTAAGCGGAAGATGATGATGATGATGATGCTGGCAAAGGGCAGTGATGGCCTTGTGGTAGGGTGCAGACTTACTGATCTGAAGGTCAGGGGTTCAAGCCCCACTATCTCTACGTTGTCATTAATGCCTCCCACTGGTGCAGTTATCAAAGGCGTGCTTTCTTTCAATGTCTGAGGTGAGAGGCAGGTAACAGAACTATTGCTCTCGTTCCTAAAGAGTAGGCCACTGGGTTGATCTCAGCATGTTTCCGCCCTGCTATGACCTGGCAAGCTATCCAGAGTTGACTGAAATGGGTGCCAGCCTCTCCATCACCCTAATTCAGAAGATGCATGGATGCTGGCTTTTTGGGTGAAAGACTGGGTAATCACTATTCCACACACAGGCAATAATCCATACTGTAAGAGCATTGTAGTACTGTACGTATAGACAACTGATCTAGTCCACATACCCCAGATTTTAACCCAGAAATCTCTTGCTGTGAGACAACAGTGCCAGCCACTGCACCAATGTGCAAGAAAACTACTGTACAGTAGTTTGTTCCAAGAGCTGCCTATTGTATTATTAGTATTTTCATATTTTTTTGAATAATCCTGACAATAAAAAAATTCCATTAAGAGGAACACACACACACACACACACACACACACACACACACACACACACACACACACACACACACTTCAGCTCTTTATGAACAGATTAAAAAAATCAAAGACTGTTCTGCTCCAATATAATTATCCAGATACAGTATGTATCTCTCAGAGGGAATATACATGTGTGCATTTGTGTGTCCACCATTAAACAGCTGGAGTATTCAAGGACATACTGACTGAGGTGGGTGTCTGAGCAACCATATTTTCATGTATAATTGATCGGATACTGAATATGTTTGTGTGAAGTGGAGGGCAGTAACGATGATGAGACACACAGAGCTTGTTTGTGTATGAACGACAAAGACAGGTGGATAGATGGAACGAAAGAGAGACTAAGTGGGTGGTGCAAATGTCTGTGTTTTAAGGAGATGTGTCTATGTGAATGTAAAGAGAGAGAGAGAGAGAGAGAGAGATGGAAATGTAGAAGGTGTGTAGGAGGGCGAGTGCTCTTCTAGTGTAACCATTAGAGTCCAGAACAAAGCAGCTGCTCTGTCTCTCTCTGTCTCCAGAACAAGAGAATGAACTGCATTTTCTGTCTTCCTAATGACTTAATGACACATTAACCCCCCCACACACACACACACACACACAAACTCATACACACTCAAACACATACATAGCACATGCAAAGTGCTGCACCAGAACCTGCAATATCTCAGAAATTATTTTTTATTTTATTTAATTTTATTTTATTTATTTATTTATTTTCTTGCTGCTTGATTTCTTTTTTTTTAAACCAGGGATACCTGTATATCATTGTCATTCATCCTTGGGTTATCAGAAGCATTTCAGATCAAAACTAAGTCTAAATAGAGAAATAGAAACAGAAACAAGAGGAGAGAGTAAAAGAGCTCGATATCTTTGCTCATCACATCATCACCCTCCTCCACCGCTTCATGGTCAGGCCTCATGGGTAACCTTTTGTCTCAGCTCTTTGTCTCATACTGTATGTGCCTGAAGCTCTTGATTTCACTGTCAGGCTGTTTGTTCGGCTCACTCTCTCATGTCTGTATATGTCTTTGCGTATATTTTTAGAGATGCCGTAGTGACTCTCTCAGGCCACGTTACGTCATTTACTGTACATCAGTTTCTCTTAATAGTTTTTCAGATGAAAGAAATACATTTTTTCTTCTTTTAATTATTTTTGATTCCAAAATATTTCTTTACTCTTTAATATTACTTCTGAAAAAAATACACTACATATGATTAGCTAGGGAACAGTAGTGTTTCTAGCCTGTTGCATTCATTCGATGATAAATTAAGTGTACTCAGACGAGAATCGCATCGTCCAGGCTGACTCTACTCAATCCATGAACGACCACTGAAGGCTTTGACGATTGTGAAATTGATGTGGATCATATACTGTGGCCTTCACAGTCACTAGATCTCTATCCAGTTGAACACCTGTGTGAAGTCTTGGACGTGCTGGACACCTTTAGAATGCAATTTAAAGGAATATATTTTCAAAGAATGGTATTCAGCTCTCTAATACACACCTAGAATTTCTCAAACTCAGCAAGTTAATTTACTTTTTTTTTTTTTAACTATTTACTGCTAATTATCATTATTATTTAGATAGTCAGCTCATTTCATCTCAATCATAAATCATCTCTTCTTATTCAAAACCATCATCATGAAATCTTTTTTTTTTTTTTTTTTTTTGCTTTTTAAGAATCTGTTGATATTTCTATTTGAAAAAAAAAAAAAATCTGTTCAGTATGTTTGCATAAGGGTAAGCATGTCCACCTTCAACAAGGTCAATCGTTTGGCTCCTAGGCTTCGTGAGGTGCATTTCTGTGGAGTTTGCATGTTCTCCTCATGCTTGCCTGGGTTTTTTACTAATACTCTGGTTTCCACCCACAGTCCATAGACATGCACATCAGGCTAATTGGCTGCTTCAAATAAAGCCTAGTGTGAATGATTGTATGTGTGGGCTCGGTGACTGACTGGTGACCCTAGTAAGATTATGCAATTTTGCAAATAAATGAAAAAATGTTCAGTGTTACAGCAACGTTAGCGCCATATTTCTGTCCGTCCCTGATGGCGTGTACTGTGATGTGAGCTTTTGCTTTCGTAGACCATTTGCTGCAAGATATATTATCTTTTTTCATTATGAAATGCTTTTCTGCTTACCCCAATTAAATGTAGTCGTTGTTTGAGGAAGCATTAGCTTCTTAAATACTTAAACTATTTTGGTGTTTCTCCTCAGACCCCTCATGTCAACAAGTCAGAAAGAACTGTCACTCACTATATATCTATGTGTTGTTTTTACACGCATTCTGTGTAAACTGTAAAAACTGTAAGCAGCATGTTGGCATAGTGGTTAGCGTGTTCGCTTCACAGCAAGAAGGCCTGGGATTGATTTCCAGCTTGGGAGCTTCTGTGTGGAGTTTGCATGTTCTCCCCATGCTTGCATATGGGTTTCCTCTGGAGACTCCGGTTTCCTTCCACATGTACAGCGTATTGTCTTTTCCAAATCTCCTTTTGGTGTGTGTGTGTGTGTGTGTGTGCGTGTGTGTGTGTGTGTGTGTGAGAGAGAGAGAGAGAGAGAGAGAGAGTCTGTGTTTGCCCTGCAATGGCCTGGTGAGCTGACCAGGGTTGGCTGAGATAGGCACCAGCCTACCTGCGACCCTAATTCGGATTGAGCGGTTTAGAAAATGACAAAACTCATATGAATGAAAAAAAAAATCCAGTTTCTGAAATACTTTAACAGCCCTTCTAACACAAGCAACCATAGAAAGTCACCAAGATCCTGTTTTCCTATGCAGTACTGATCATTGTTGTGATGCTAATCATCTTAATTGCCTTCATACTGCTGGAATATGATTGGCTAATTGCATGGGTTTATGTGTTCCACTGAAATGTGATAAAATGATGATGTCAGCAAAAGTAATATTAACATCCTCATACAAAAATATCCAAACTAAAAACCTGGTCTCGACTTGAAAATCATCATCATAATCATCTTCTGTAACTGCCTAATCCTAATTAGGATCGCAGCGAGGCTGACGCCCATTTCAGCCAACTAAGGGTGAGGGCAGAGTAGACCCTGGACAGCTTGCCAGGCCATTGCAGGGCAGAAAAACACTGACGGCTATAGAGCCTGCTCTTGTCGAAAGTCAGCAATGGTTCTTTTACATGCCTCATGAAACAGACAGTGACAGACATGGCCGGCCTTTGATAACCCAGTTAGCTGCCCTGGGGGACTTGTGAAAATATCAGATGATTTTTGAAGAGCATGAAAAAAAATATTTATTATGACCTGGACTAATCTCAGCTGCAATTACACAAAATCACTGCATAAAATATACATTTATTGTTCCTTCAGAATGAACATAAATGACAATGACAATACTTTATTGCCCGAGGAGGGAATTTGTCTTGCACGTACACAGGCTCCATAAACATACATACATAACATATTACAACATGAAGACATAATACATATATAACATTAAATATTAAATATTAAATATCTTAAGGTGCAATGTAAGAAACTAGCACTAAAATTTCAAAAATAAAATTTAAAAATACTTTAAAGAAGTAAATATCAGCTGCTGAATGAACAAGTCCATCTTTGCTGTGTACACGCATAGCACATGTGGACCAAATCAATATTGAGTGAATGACTTTTATTGTGGATGTGATA
Source organism: Plotosus lineatus (assembly GCA_024760905.1). Taxonomy (NCBI): domain Eukaryota; kingdom Metazoa; phylum Chordata; class Actinopteri; order Siluriformes; family Plotosidae; genus Plotosus; species Plotosus lineatus. The sequence continues at coordinate 31,322,602 of CM045737.1, read as the reverse complement.
GTGTTTTTAATTGCGCATATGATGGTGTGTGTGTGTGTGTGTGTGTGTGTGTGTGTGTGTGTGTGTGTGTGTGTGTGTGTGTGTGTGTGTGTGTGTGTGTGTGTGTGTGTGTGTGAAGCACCATTCACATTGATGACCCCTACTGGATGTGGGAGGAACAACTGCAGCACCCCCACCCCCTCGCTGACACACACACACACACACACACACACACACACACACACACATTCTACTTTTCCCCATTTGTTTTTCCTTCCTTACTTATCCATACTCATTTTCTTTCTATTTTGTGCTTCCCCCATCCACCTCACTTTTCAGTTTTCCTCCTTTATCCATCTTTATTGTTTGTTCGTTTGTCGAACTGGCTGCTTTTATCTTTGACGGCATCCCTATTTTTTTTTTCTTTTTTCCTGGTTCATTGTATTTCTGGTATCAGGTCAGTGGTGGTCTAGTTGTATAGGGTGCTGGATCGCTGATCCTAAGGTTGGAGGTTCGAGTCCCACTCTCCACAAGGTTATCACTGTCCCCCCAGTGCAGCTAACTGGGTTATCAAAGGCCGGCCATGTCTCTCACTGTCTATGGTGAGAGGTTCATGGAAAAGAACCATTCCTGACTTTGGTAAAGAGTAGCAGCAAAGCCGTCGGCGTGTTTGTGTCCCTTACCAAAGCGTTGTGTCAGGAAGGGCATCCGACGTAAAAAACTATGCCAAATCAAACATGCGAATGATTCGCTGTGGTGCCCCCTGATGAAGGGAAAAAGCCAAAAGAAAATCTCTATTGTATTCCTGGTATCATTCTTTCAATGTCTTTTTTCTTTGTTCCTATACTCACAGCTTCTTTCCCCAATTTACTTTGGTCTCCACCCAGTTACCCTTAGTTCTCATCATCCTCCTGTCATGTTTTCTTCATTTATTCACCACAGTTTAGTTCTCTTTGTGCTCCCTGTCCCTAGCGCCACTGGTTCTCTTCTCTTCTCTATTTCCATTTGTCCTCTTTTCCTCTCCTTCCTCATTCTCATTGTCCTTCCACCCCCCATTGTTTTCCTTACTTTCTTTTTTCTCTAGTTTTATTTGCCCTTTTCTCCTCTCCTACCTATTTATTCTTTTTACTCTTTTACACTGTTTTCCATATTTCCCTATTTGTTTTCTACTCTTTTTTTTTCGCTCATCCTCTCTTCCCAGGTTTAGAATCCGACAGAGAAATGCTGCAGACTGATCATGTAACCGTGTGTGTGTGTGTGTGTGCATGTGTGTGTGTGTGTGTGTGTGTGTGTGTGTGTGTGTGTGTGTGCATGTGTGTGTGTGTGTGTGTGTGTGTGTGTGGACAGTATACTGTACTGTATGCAGCTCATGTACCCGGAGTCTTGCTGAGGATGACCGAACTCAAAACAATAGCTTTCTGCCTTTAAGCAGCAACAGTTTAATACACCCACCACTTCATTTATCAGCATAAAAAAAGTTAGAGGATGCAAAAATAAGGGAGACAGAGGGAAAGAGACAGAAAGAAGCAGTTTTGCAGACAGGAAAGATAAATATTCCCCAGTTGAGGGATTGGGATAAAGAACAGAAAAGAGCAAGAATAAGGAAATCATGGAGAGACAGATGCACAAAGATGTGGTGAAAGACAAAGAAAATGGGGGAGAGAGAGAGAGAAAGAGAGAGAGAGAGAGAGAGAGAGAGAGAGAGATAAAACAAATGGATTTTCAATTAAGTCCTGGAAAAAAAGGGAGGGGCAGCTATTGCTTTTCTCAAGGCTACTGATTTGCCTCTCTGCTGCAGCAGCAGCTTCCTACAAAAGCACTCGTTCTTTTTGCCCTCCCTCTTTTTCTTATGACAAACCCTCTCAGCACCCTACGGGAGTGCAACTGGCAATTAATGACTCGCAGCATTGGGGAGCGAGTGCACACAGAAAAAATTTATATTTCTGAATATCTTGTCCCATTTTACTTTTCAAAAGCTGAGCTATGATCAGCAGGTTGTTGGAACTCAGCTCGTTGGGTGATGGAACGTGTGAGACAAGAAGCCACACTGCATCTGTGAGGGTTTTTTTTTGTTTTGTTTTGCTTTGTTTTGTTTTCTTTTTTTGTGACTTATAAGTGATATGTATGAGGATTCAATTTATAGCAGTCATGGCTCGACGTTACATACGTGTATTAATGTTAATAATTATATTTGCAACTTCAATTATGTTCAAAAACAATTCACTACTAATGTTAATCTGACATGCTGTAATTAGTTACTGTGACATTTGCTACTAATGGGATTTTTTATGAATCAGGTTCAATAATTTCTACCCAGGCATTTTATCAACCCTGACATCTTGTGTAGGCTAAAAGAGAAATGAAAGGAAAGCTTCCTAAATGCTCCTGATTCACTGAAAAAGAAATGTCGAAAATGGTAGTATACAGATTTTAAACTGGTAAATCAGATATAAACTAATGACCTTCAGTCGGCATGTCTACACAAAATGCTTTGTTACATTTATATAAATTAGAGGGTGTCTGAGGTATACATGGACACATGGTATATACGTACATCACATTACTTTCTAATGGAATGCTTTCGTGTTTACGATTTTTTTCCATGCTTGGAACACACCCTTTTTTGGTGTCCACCTGTATAAGAATATATAACTTGCAAAAAAGGGTATATGAAGCATTGTGTGTTTTGATAGGAACCAACATAAACTATGCATGAAATGTTTATTAAGTTTGAGTTTGATTCCATTTTAAATCCATCCATCCATCCATCCATCCATCCTGGGTTATGGGGAGGCTGGAGCCAGTTCCAACTGTCTTCACTTGAAAGGTGGCATACACCCTGAATCAGTTTCCAATGTAGTACTTATAGTAATAATAATAATAATAATAATAACTTTAGTCCAGTCGGCCCCCAATTTACGAAATTAATCTGTTCCAGAGCCCTTTTCGTATTGCGAGGATTTCGTAAGTAGGGGTCGCATCTTACATGTTAAATGCGTAATCCGTTTTTTTTTTATTAAAACAACTTAAAAAACTAAACAAAAATCTAAAAACGTTATTCCTTCTCTCTCTCTCTCTCTCTCTGTCTCTCTCTCTCTCTCTCTCTCTCTCTCTCTCTCTCTCTCTCTCTCTCTCTCTCTCTCTCTCTCATGCGCACACTGCGGGCCACGCCCACAAGACGTGAATTCAAAGCGTATTCCCTGCTTGACAAACTCAACTTTAATTTGATTCCTTGAGGGATCCGAATTCCAGATGAGCTCAAATGCGCCCACATTTATTAAACATTTACTGAATTAAACAACTTAAAAAAACCAAAATAAAAATTAAAGCGTGAAGCTTCCTTCTGTCTCTATCTGGGAGGCCAGCGGGGCGAGATGTTGAGAGACAGCCAATGAGAGAGCAACTTGTGTGTCCTGTGAAATTTTGATTGGCGCGTTTGAATTTTTAATTTCTTTTCGTAAGAGGCGGTTTTTTCGTATTTCGGGAACGGAAACTCAAGTAAATGTTTTTCGTAATCCGGGGATTTTGTACAAAGGGGTCTTCGTAAATTGGGGGCCGAATGGAATATCTTTGTCAAAAAATTGCGAACAAATTATCGCAACCCAACCAAGTGATATTGATACCAGTGCGGCTAACTGGGTTATCAAAGGCGGGCCATGTCTGTCACTGTCTATGGTGAGAGGCATGTAAAAGAACCATTGCTGACTTTCGTAAAGAGTAGCTGCAAAGTCGTCAGCGTGTTTCTGTCCCTTGCTAAAAGGGTTGTGACAGGAAGGGCATCCGACGTAAAAACCTCTGCCAAAATCAAATGTGCGAATCAGATGATTCGCTGTGGCGACTCCCGAGTGAAAGGGAAAAAGCCGAAAGGAAGACAGACTCTTGAAACTATACTGCCTTTATTATATATTGTGTTTTACTGTTTTATTTAAAAATAAAGAAAGAAAGAAAGAAAGAAAGAAAGATAGGGAAAAATCCTCAAGCAATTGTATGGATTATTTATTCATTCATCCACTTATTACTTTAAAAAGTCAACTCTACGTCCAAGGTGGGGAACACAGAACACAGCCAGTTATCTCATGCACATACATGAAATAAAATAAATGGAAAATCAGGAAAATGTGGTGCTCAAAGCCGTCTTTAATTCTGTCCAACACAGTCAGTTCTCGAGTTAACACAAACACTCATCTGTGTACAAAGTCACATACACATCAACAACAGCAGTGTATCTGATGCACAAATTGCATTATTGTGCCCCTGAAAGCTCGGAGAGTATCCTCCAGAGCTCTAGATTGACTCATAATGTCTTAGAAACTGCAATAACTGTATTGTTTCAGGCGAGATTGGGAAGTAAAAAGCATAAAGGACAAAGAAACAAAATTACACCAACCCACACACTGCTTGGATCTGCCAGTTTCGGACAAATCTCTGTGTGTGGAACTGTATCAGAAGAACTGCAAGTCTTTCTCACCTGATTGTAAGAAGAGAGATTTTCTGAAAAACATAAATGAAAACCGTGATGTTTGACGCCGTAATGGAATTAAATATTTGAAAAACTAATGATTGATACCAGTTATAATGGCACCAAGTGTTGATGCTTAGTACAATTTAACAAACAAATATAAATAAATAGATAAAACAGTGCTATATGTAGGACTGCAATAAATAAATGCACTGATATGATTAATATAAAGTGTTAATTTCACTTTGGTATTTAATTAATGAAAGCAGTATCAAATGACTACGATAGAGTATAAAATATTCTCAATAAATGATTCTAGCTTTTCTCCATGAAAAGAAATATCAGTACATCCTACCTCAATTGAGCCTCGAATCTTTATGAGCATGAGCGCACATCTTCAGGCCAATTATGAAAACATCCTAAAACAAAACAAAACAAAACAAAAAAATCACCGATACTATACTATACACACTCGTAATCATTCAGAGTGATCAATCAACCAATCAATCAGTTTTATTAACCTTATTGACCCCCCGAGACTATGAGAGTACATAGTTTACTATAAAAAATAAATAAAATATAAAAACATACCAAAAGTACTGTGTTATTTTATGATATTTTCCCGACTTGTATCTTTTTGTTCAGCGCTCAAATTGTCCGCCGGTGATTTTTTTTTTTTTTTTTTTAAGTTTTTCACTGATGGTTCTTAAGTGCTGCCTGACTGTGATAGATCTGGACCAATGTAATATTCACAGCGGTGTGTGAGTAATGGCCCAATGGTGAATGCTCGACCTCCATTTGAGTATCGGTTTCTTCTTCTGCTTCTGTGTGTACACACAGCAGTGTCCCTAATGCCCACAATGTTTCATGCACTTAGTCAGAGATCCGAGCCACCCCATAGGCTCAAAACTTCATTTCCATGAGCAAACCTGCTATCCTTCATTGATTCAGACATGTGTGGAGACAGACATCTTTTATTTTTATACTGTCATCTCTCTCTTCTTCAAAACAGCAATTTTCAGGTCTCATCATTTCTAAAAGCACACTTACACACACTACCGATTCTTGTTGTGTTTTAGGTCAGTGCAGTGCTTTCTTGGTGAAAGGCCAACTTATTATTTGTGACATTTGAAGCCTGGGACATGTACTTTATATTTGAGAGGTATGTGTCAGCAATGATCACAGGTAAAAGCTTTTGCTATTTCTCAGGGTTCATGGGGTCTTTCCAAGAGTTGTATTGAATTCCAGAGATAGCTGTTCTCCGTGGCTTTTCCCTTAGAGCTTTTGAGGTTAAACATTGATTTGAATAACTCATTGGGTGAATTAATACACGTTCAAGCTTGTTAATGCATTAAAATTCTAGATGTAACCCCCACAAAAATAAATAAAGCTCCACATCAAAACAGCAGAGCTAGAATTTCATATGCTTACAGACTAGTTTATGCTTTGAAAGGTAACATTTTATGGAAAATGTGGAAAACCAAGATTTAACATGCTTGTTAAAAAGCAGGCGTGTTTGAGCCTGGGTTTGCTTTTCACTGCCTTTCTGATGTGCTCTCTCTTTTGTCTCACCGATCTGGTCAGTATAAGTATCTGTTTAACAAGTTCATGTTCAGTCAAGCCTCTGATTTTAGCCTTTACTTCGTTTATTTACCTACTAAACAGTTTTTCTACCCACCAAAGTGTTTTGTTTTTTTTTTGTGTTTTCTCTGTTATTATTATTATTATTATTATTATTATTATTGTTGTTATTATTATTATTATTATTATTATTATTATTATTATTATTATGAGCCATGGCCTCTATTTTGTGTACTGCAGTTTTGTTCAGAATCTCTCGCTCTCTCTCTCTCTCTCGCTCTCTCTCTCTCTCTCTCTATATATATATATATATATATATATATATATACACACACACACAGATACTCCCCGACTTACGTTCATCCGTTTTACGTTTTTTCGATTTCCCTTTTTGTTTTTTTTAAAAAAAGTCAAATTTTGAGTTTAGACGTACCTACGTAGTACGGTGACATAATGACATAGTGACGCAATGACGCTGCATTCATTGTTTACAAACTGCAGACTGTGTGTGTGTGTGTGTGTGTGTGTGTGTGTGTGTGTGTGTGTGTGTGTGTGTGTATGTGTGTGTGTGTGTGTGTGTGTGTGTGTGTGTGTGTGTGTGTGTATATATATATATATATATATATATATATATGTATATATGTATATGAACTCTTTTGTGAGAGACCATAACACACTAAAATAAAAACCACAGTGCAGTTAAACAGTCTCTCACAACACAAACCATAACATAGTGTACTGTATTCAATAATGTTTTTCACTTAATTTGCAGACCTATGGTATGAGTTACGGTACTGTTAACTTCTTTTCAAAAGACAATGGAACAGATTAAGACCATTTACATTATTTGTAATGGGAAAAGCAGATTCGGCATCTGAACAAATCGGAATTCGAACAGCCGTCTGGAATGGATTCAGTTTGAGTGCCGGGGCTCCACTGTATACATATATATATATATATATATATATATATATATATATATATATATATATATATATATATATATATATATATATATATATATATATAGGGGCAGTGGTGGTCTAATGGAATAGGGCGCTGGATCGCTGATCCAAAGGTTGGGGGTTCGAGTCCCACTCTCCACAAGGTTGTCACTGTCCCCCCCTGTGCAGCTAACTGAGTTATCAAAGACGGGCCATTTCTCTCACTGTTCATGGTGTGAGGTATGTAAAAGAACCATTGCTGACTTTCGTAAAGAGTAGCTGCAAAGTCGTCAGCGTGTTTCTGTCCCTTGCTAAAAGGGTTGTGATGGGAAGGGCATCCGACGTAAAAATCTCTGCCAAATCAAATGTGCGAATCAATATGATTCGCTGTGGCGACTCCCGAATAAAAAAGGGAAAAAGACGAAAGGAAGACAGACATATATATATATATATATATATATATATATATTATATATAAAATATGTATACACACAAGTCAGTGATACAAAACAGCATCGGAAATCAGCATCAACCTGGTGACATAGCACCCTTATTTTGTTTCCTGTGGTGGGCATTGGTGGAAACTGAGCTGTGTTCCATAATTATGCTGCTCTGTTCTGGAGCTATGCTAGAAGGTAATATGGCTATAGTGTACGCAGTGTGTATACTCGTATTTCTCAGGCAAGTGCATATCTTCTACTCATTTTTGCCCTTTTTTTTGTGAAACTACTTTCAAAATCTACCACAATGGTCACAGAATGGTCTCGGTAATCCCAGCTAGAGTGCTTACATTTCATACGACCATATGAGACCTGTGCTTCTGCTATCTGCCACAGCTATATTTACATCAGAACTAACTGGTCTATTAGTAATTGGATTTAATCTTTAACTGTAAAAAATTTCTGAATGGAAAAAAAAACTTCATGTTAACAGCTGGATTGAAGTTCCCCGTTCTGATTGAAAAATTCTTCTTCTTCAGTTATTTAGCGCCACAGTTCAGTTATGGAATAACATATTGTAGCATACAACCACATGGTGGTGTAGTGGGTAGCATGCCAGCCTTACAACAAGAAGATCCTGGGTTTGGGTCGTAGGCTCATTGAGCGTGTTCATGTGTAGAGTCTGTATATTCTCCATGTGCTTTTATGGAATTCCTCTGGTACTATGGTTTTCTCCCAGAATCAAAGACATGAACATTAAGTTGACCTCAAGGTGTGATTGTGAATGGTTGCTGGTGTGTTGGATCTTCAGTGGGCTGGTAAACTGTTCAGGGTATATCCTGCACTCATCAAGAGTTGGTTGATATGGGTTAATGGCTGACATTGATAACACGTAATTGGAAGTGGGGTTAAACAATTTGATGAATGAATGAATGAATGAACACTTCACTCAAGGAAATATTTTTCTTGGTCAGAGTGAACATCTTTATCTCATCAGCTTATATTCACATGAAGCCGAGATTATATCAACACAAAGTACACAACAACTTCACAGTTTAAAAATGCTAAATTAAAAATAGCTAAATTATAAAAGCTATACAGTAAAACCTCCGCTGACGAACGCTTAAGCTCACGAACTTTTTCGCCTCAAGAACATTAAATTTGCGAGCATATAGTCTCTGCTGACGAACTAGTTTTCGGCGGACGAACCAAACCACGCGGTCGAACAGCGCCACGGTGGCGGCCACGAGAAGCTGACGCACGCTCACGGCGTCACAGTTCGTCACCCCCTTTCTTTGAGTGCGGACGTGGTTTGTGTTTGATAGACATTTTGGACCATATTGAGTGTACTTTTGCTATTATGGGACTGAAAAAGACCCCACCACAGGCGGAGATCATTGAAAAACACGAACGAGGTGTGCGTTTGTGTGACTCAGCATCCCAGTACCAGTACGCTAAGTCTACCATTGCTCCCATCCTTAAGAACAAGGAAGCTATTAAGGGTGCGTGTGTGGCTAAGGGTGTTTCCAAACAGTAGGCGTTTCCAAACTCTCCTTCCAAACAGTAAGTCCCTCCCTCCCTCCTCCTCCCACTCCATTCCATCAAGCCATCAACTACCATCACAAAGATAAATAAAACCACTTTATTATACAGTACAGTTTATTTCTTTAATTACAATACAATAGCACATTTATTATACATAAAATAAGGTATATTTTTGTGTAGTTTTAAGGCTTATTTAGTAGAAAATTATGTTTTATGGGGACCTGGGAACGGATTATTCTCATTTTAATGGTTTCTTATGGGAAATAAATGTTCGGAAGACGAACTTTTCGCCTTACACACACTTTCTGGGAATCAATTATGTTCGTGAGCAGAGGTATCACTGTATATTTAAAAGTTTATATTTATGCCTGAAACTTGACATGAGCATAGTATTGTTGTACTGTCAAGCTGAAGTTACTTTTTATTTACAAGGTCAGATTTGAAGTATGATTTTGGCTTCCTATGAAATATTTAGTTCTAGGTTAGATTTCAGAGTTATGTGTCCTTTCGACTGGTTTTTTTTTTTTTTTTTTTTTTTTTTGACTATAAAGGAACATTGAATCATAAAACCTCAACAGCTCAGACCTGACTCATAAACAACTTGCTAGTCACAAAAAGTCTCTATGCATCTGTTTATAAATTATTCTCAGCACTGTGGAAGATTGCCTAAATTTAGCCCAGAATGATTGCATGGTCATATGTTACAAGTTTCTTTCAGTCTTACACAAATCTGAAAGGATTAGTTAATGCAAGGAGAATATATCTTTCCAAGCTTTTTGCGGAGGCCTGTAAAAAAGTATTTCCATTCTTTGTGACACTGCACAGTGATGATATCGCCACTAAAAAAAATACATTTATTTTTCAAAGTACAATTGTACATAAGAACAACTTAAATTCCTGCTTATTTTCTGTTTTGAGGCACATACCGTAATGTTCCCAATGACAGATCAAGCAGATAATACTTGATCAACTGAAAATATAATGAAATAAAGTACAAAATACAAAATTGTAATCATTTGAATTTTATAACAAGCAGTGGTGGCCTGGTGGAAAAGGTGCTGGATCAACGATCTTAAGGTTGGGGGGGTTCAAACCCCACTCTCAACAGGGTTGTCCCAGTCCCAGCCCCACCCCCCAGTGCATCTAACTGGGTTACCAAAGGCCTGCCATGTCTCTCACTGTCTATAGTGTGAGGCATGTAAAAAGAACCATTGCTGACTTTTGACAACAGTAGGCTGCATAGCTGTCAGTGTGCTTCTGCCCTGCGATGGCCTGGTGAGCTGTCCAGTGTATACGCTGCCCTTGCCTGAAGTCGGCTGGGATGGGCGCCAGCCTCCCTGCAATCCTAATTAGGATTAAGCAGTTACAGAAAATGAATGAATGTCACAAATGTTTTTAAATTTCTGTTGTTATTTTCCCCATAAAGGTATAATAACAATACCCCAGTTTGAACTTTTATTTTATTTAATTCCTCTTTAATTCTATCACATGCTATATTTGAGACATGACGCCAACAGTATTTTTGAAAATGTGTATTCACACTGTATCATAAGGTAGTATCACACACTTGGAGAAAAGCACTATCTGCCGCTTGCGCAATCCTGATCTCACTGATACCCACAATTGGCAAGTATCTGTGGTTAGTGGAGTAGCATGTTCTCAGTAAAAGTATTAAATAGAATTAATAAGAAATATCATATGGCCAGCTCTATTGTTAAACAAATTAGTGTATAGCAAGCATCATGCTTTTCAGCTTTTAATATGTATATTTGAGGTCATGGAACAAATGTAATGACTAACAAGTCTGTACATCATTTATATGTCAAGCTCATAGCAAGAAGACCTAGGTTTGATTATCGGGCTCAGGCATTTCCTTGTGGAGTTTGCATGTTCTCCCCGTGGTTGTGTGGGTTTCCTCTGGCTGCTCCGGTTTCCTCTCACAGTCCAAAAGCATGCATAGTAGGCTGCATGTCTGTTCCAAATTAGCCCTTGGGGTGAGAGTGAGCGTGAATGGTCATATCTGTGTTGGTTCTACAATGGTATGGTGAGCTGTTAAGGGTGTACACCTTTGCCCAAAGTCGGCTGAGATGGAAATCAGCTTTCCCATGATTCCAAATAGGATTGAATGGCATAGAAAATCAATGAATGAAAAGTTTATCACTTATATGGATACCATATTATCACTGTCATTATAGCGTCAATAAGCATTAGCTGTTCTGTTACCTGCCTGCGGTCTTCTTGATGTAATCAAAGGAAAAATCAAAATGGGCACACACACACACACACACACACACACACACACACACACACACACACACACACACACACACATTGGCTTTTATAAGTGTGATGTTATATAAACATATCACACAAGCTTACATTTTGAAAAAAAAAAAAAAAAAAATATATATATATATATATATAAAACACAATATAGAACAAAATATAGAAAAAATATATACAGTATTGTCTGTCTTCCTTTCGGCTTTTTCCCTTTTACTCAGGAGTCGCCACAGCGAATCATCTGATTCGCGCGTTTGATTTGGCATTTGGCAGAGGTTTTTACGTCGGATGCCCTTCCTGTCACAACCCTTTTTTTAGCAAGGGACAGAAACACGCTGACGACTTTGCAGCTACTCTTTACGAAAGTCAGCAATGGTTCTTTTACATGCCTCTCACCATAGACAGTGAGAGACATGGCCCGCCTTTGATAACCCAGTTAGCTGGGGCAGTGACAACCTTGTGGAGAGTGGACTCGAACCCCCCAACCTTTGGATCAGCGATCCAGTGCCCTATACCACTAGACCACCACTGCCCCTTAAAAAATATATACAGTATATCTTATAAATTTAAAATATAATTCACCACATAAAAATAATTACATATAGTAAGCCCAGCAAATAATCACACGGTCAAACACCCATCTTACATTTTAAAATTTAAGAAACTCTTGAAACAAATCATTGTGTTTACTTCATCTATTGAGAAATTCCACCTGAAAGAAATGTGAATATAAGTTTGCTATTTCTATAACCTTTACATCAGAGTTGATTCTGTTATAAATCTGGCTAATGTCCAGCTGGACAAATGTAAGGACTCCAGAGAAAAAAGCAACATGTGGAGAGAACAAACCTTCTATTCATTCACTCTTGAGCCGCTGCTCTCCTTGTTACTGGGTCTGCCTATTTGATTTGATCTAAAGCCTGCTCTTGACAGACCTGTTTCCTATTTATTTTTCCAGCCTGAGTATGTTCTCAATCGTTTGGCCATTTATCTGCTTTACTTATTCAGGGATGCTGTCCAAAGATAAAAAAAAAAGAAAGAAAAACATTTTTTTTTTACAAACCTGCATGTTTCTTCATATTCTTCAATCTCAGGAGGTAGGAATAGATTTAAATAAAGATAATAGCTAAAAGCTTGTGCTTTTTAAAACATTGATATTAGTTACAATCTTTTAAAGATGAAAGAAATCCAAATGAATATTGAATCACATAGATGGAAAAGAGCACACCATATCGATTACCAAACCACCAGACATACAATTGCTTAATTCCTGAACTCTTTTCTCTTCTCTTTTTTAGAATGCAAGTGATTCATGATGTGTTTAGCATGATGCAATGATATTGCCTTATGAAAAGAAATTATTTAATTACATAAATATTTTTTTCTCATTGAAGCATGCCTGTACAGCATGTCTTTGTATGCTGTAACATTGCAATTTTTCTACACTGGAAGTAAGAGGTCTAAACCTGTTTCAGCATGACCCCCCCCCCCCACTCCCACAGCCCTGACATCCACCCCACTAAGCACTTAGGATGACCTTAAGGACAGACTGCACCCCAGGCCTCCTCAGCCAACATCAGTGTCTGACCTCACTAATAATCTTGCAACTAAATGAGCACAAATCCCCACAGTCATGATCCAAAATATTATGAAAAGCATTTCCCAAAGATTGGAGATTATTAAAGAAGTAAAGAGATCTAAATCTGGAATAAAATGCTCAAAAAAACATATGGGTGTTATGGACAAGTGCATTCATGTGGTCAAATTTGGACCAGTTCTACATACAATATATATATATATATATATATATATAATTCTATATATTGTATAAAATACTTTAAAGATTTTACTGAATATAAATTAATATCATAATCAATCCCAAATAAAATATAAGCATTATTTAAAAATGGACTGCAATGTAAAATTAAAGTTCTCATCACCAGCATCAATGTCTGTCTCAATACCTGAGGTAAAAGTCACTCATGGCATTTAATCAAACCTCATCATTGTCTTTGCCATTCCAGTTGTTCTCTATTCATGTAAACACTGTATATTAAATTAATCACCGATTACTCAGCATATAAATGTAATCTTGTGTCTTTTAAAGTCATTGAGACATTTTGAAAACCCACAGTGTAGAATTTGGGAGTGATCCATTATCAGAAATGGAACTTCATGAAAAATATAAACTGTGTTTTCATTAGTGTGTTGTTTAAGTGTAACTATGAAGTTTTGCATTTTAATAAACTTACAAGAGATTTTAACTTCTCCATAGGAACTGGGTCCTGTTCTATATTGTGCTATTACAGGATTGTAGTACATAATACACTAGAGCAGCACTCATACAGTGTAAGGTGCCACACAGCATGAATAATGCAGCAATAACTGGTACTCTAAATACTGTGACCTTGATTTTGACTTTTCAAGGTTACTTAATGGCAGTGGAGATGATGCCGTCTGGAAAGTGTGTACAGACGCTCCCTGACTTACGTTCATCTGTTTTACGTTTTTTAGATTTTACGGGGTTTTTTTTCCAAAAAAAAAAAAAAAAAAGTCAAATTTTGAGTTTCGACGTACCTACGTAGTATGCTGACGTAATGACGTAATGACGCTGCATTCATTGTACAAACTACAGACTGAGTAACAAATCTGGTTGGTCAGAAGTGTAAGCCTACTATCATGGGTGCAAGTCTCGTACACAGAGATGAATTAACTATCTGCTCAGATCGGCACAATCTTTATATTTATTATCTTTTAACAGAATCCTAAGAGTGTATACTTATTTTTATATTAATATTCATTAGGATTTGTACTTGTTCTTTGTATACATCTCTTGAATAAAGTTTACTTGCTTACACAAAAGAAAGAACTCTCCGCTTTGCTGGGAGACTTCATCAGTGCAGGCTGTGTTCTAAACGAGTTCAACGGCACCCTTGTGCACTTGAAAGACCGGAAGTCTGTATAACCCACAGCAAGTACACTACTTTTGCAAGTACACTACTTTCGGTATTGAGCGCCTCACATATTGTAAGCGTTGATTGACTGTTTTAAGCTTCATGTAAAGTGACTCGGTATAAATAAGTGACTTATTTGAAATTAATGTTGATATTATTGGATATATTTGATATAATTGTACAATGTTATGTTTATAATAATTGATTTAGGGGTGTTTTATGAGATACGGTAATGGTATTTATGGATGTATAGTACAGTATGAGCGTCACATGTCATACGTCATACATCATACGTCACTGTAACAACTTACGTTCACTTTCAACTTACGTCCGGCCGTCCGGAACTAATTAAAAACGTAAGTCGGGGAGCATCTGTACATGGTTTACTCTCTGTTCTTTATTATATTATTTGGTCTTTGTCACGTTGTTTCTAAGGGATAAGCAATTTCAAATTTAAACAGAAAAAAAAGATGTGTTTCTTTGTGATCTTGCTGTGACTCAAGAAGGGTAGTATCTTCATAAAGTTTGGTGAAAATACTGAATGGTTGCGGTCAGGGTTTTGTTCACAGACAAACAAACAGGCAGAACAAAACTAACAGCGGTGACTAAAATATCTCTGCTACAACTCTGATTGTAATTGAGGTAACAACCATGAGAATGTGTCGTCACCTTTTCAGTTGACCATTTATTATTAAGTATTTGATCAAGTGGGAGTGCAAATGCAGAAGAAAGTTTATGAAGGAGAAAGGAGGACAAGGAAGTAGAACAAAGAACAGTTGGGTGTTCGGTGGTGAACACATTTGAGAACCGAAATTTGGCAAATGAAGGAACATTATTATCATTTCGCATGGAAAAGCAAGAAAGCATACGTATGAGTACTTGAAGTATACTTTGGCCTCATGCTTGGAAATGCAAGGCGTTAAAGTAGGTATCAATTCCACTTTCTAAAATGTATGTTCTTGAGATATGAACTGGACTAGTAAGGTCATTGATTTGAGCTGAATACATGAATGACTGCAAGCTCTAACACAAATTTTCTATAGAAATACTAAAAAGAGTTTAACAATAGATTACCAACACGGATATTTTATCAGCAGTTATTTAGTACATTTTACTGAATACAGAATGAGCGCCTTATTTTCCACAATGAAAAGTGGGTCTGCTACCAGGACTTAATTCCACATTTGAGCCTTAATTTATGTTTCTGACCTTTACTCAATTAACTGAAGCATCATAAGATGCGCACGGCTTGTGCACTGTGAAAACTTTGCCATATCCCTGGCTAATCTAAGTCTTCATACATGAGTCATAGCTGTAAATGTTTCTCTCTGAATGGCTGGAGGGGGGCCGCTGCTTATACATGAATCCTGTGCAGTGGAAATGGTTATAAATATTTTTGGTTTGTAAAGGGGACAAATGATGACCGTGTGTTGCTGCAGTTCAGCCTTTTACTATCCATTACCACACACTACTGAGTCCTGTTTTCTTCAACCCCCACCTCTAAAATTCAATCACACACATGCCATATGTGACAGTATCCCACAATATCCCCTCTTCTCTCCTCCACCGTGACCTGTTTTTTTTCTTCATGTCTTCTCAAAACACTTCTGCGTTCTTTCAGAGCTCTGCTCAAAAAACACAGACCAATTACCCAGATGTCTCTAGTCTGCTCTTTCCTCTTCAATACTCAGGTCCATTTAACACTTGAACCACAAAGTCATGCCAGTTCAGACTTCAGGGGTCAAAGTGTGCAATCCCTGACCTCTCATCATCCTGGTTTTGCCTCAGTGGCTTTTGGTGAATTGCCTCGTTGAGAAGAAAGCCTCATAAATCTTGTGTGTGCGGCATGTAAGAAAAGGCATTGTGGCATAGCAAGGGAAGGTGTCAGTGAAGAATAAGCCTTTTTTTCGTTTTGCTTATCCTTCTCACGCTAGAGTCTTTATAAGAAAGCTTTGTGTATAGGTCTGTAATGGCTCATGTGATCATTGTCCAAATCAGAACAGCACATAGCCCTGGATGTGCTATAATTAAATGTTACAGACACAGAAGAGTTCTGAAAATGTGAAAAATAAGAGTGTAATTGTGATTTCTGATGTTCTCAGTCATGTGTACATGAACATGAATGCCATCTATTGGAGTAAGATGAGGTTAAGCTACTTTGTGGCCTTTCGTCCTTTATTTTTTTTTTAGGATAATCCGTCATGGTTATCTTCTAATAAAAGGTTAAAAACTTTTTTTTTTAACCAAAACCACTCCAACACAAATACTTCCAAATTAACACATCTGAGTTAACATTGCTAAATATGGTAGATTACTCTTTATTTGTAGAAGCAAATTTCACATTTAAACACCAATTAATGACAGTTCTAAATTTTACGTACTTTATTTTTTATAATGATGAGTTTTATTAAAGGTATCGGTTTCCATATGGTATAGTGCTGGTTTACTCACACAAGGGTCGGGGGTTCATGCTTGACTATCACCAAGTTGGTCACTGATGACCCCCCACCCCAGAGTCAACTGAGATGGGAGCCAGTCTTCCTGTGACCCTAATTAGGATTAAGCTTTTTAGAAAATGAATTAATTAATTTTATTATTTGTTGAAGTAAAATGATGCATTAGATAAAAAGCTTAAAGAGCCTAATGCAAATATTTACAAAACATAAATTGGAAGTTTCTTTCGAGAAATGTAAAAAACAAATTGCTACTTATGTGATTCCTTATGAACTATATTTAATCAACAAAATTATTAATCTTTGAATTAAAAAAAGTAAAAGCTTTGGTGGCTTTTTCTACTTAAGTACAGACTTGTGTTAAGATTTTCCTGAAGATTCAGATATACAGTCGGTCCCCTACTTACGAAATTAATCCTTTCACGCCTTTTTCATAATGCGGGAGTTTTGTAAGTAAGGGGCGCATTTTACATGTTAAACGCCTGATTCGTTCCAAGGCTCCCAAGAGTACCCCATAAACCCTTTAAAAATGATAAAAGTACACCAATTTTGTATGAAATATGTGTTAAATGTAAAAGAAAATTATTTATTAAACCATTTAAACATTTTATTAACATATTAAACCATTTTATTAACATATTTATTAATTAAACCATTATTAAACATTTTTATTAACACACACACACACACACACACACACACATACACACACCTCTCTCTCTCACACACACACACACACACACACACACACACACACACACACACACACACACAGACACACAATAGAGTATGCATTAAATGTGTATTGTATACACAGTAAATGTTTATTGTGGAGCTGCAGGCCATGCCTACAAGGAGGATTTCAAAGAGCATTCCCTGCTTGACAGATCGGAGGTCGAAACTCAACTTTAACCGGATTCCTTGAGGGATCGGAGGACCAGATGCACCACATTTATTAAACATTTACTGAATTAAACAACTTAAAAAAACTAAACTAAAAAAGAGTTATGCCTCTTTCGATCTCTCTCTCTCTCTCTCTCTCTCTCTCACACACACACACACACACACACACACACACACACGGCTGACGGAACAACTCCATTTAAATGTTTAAATGGATTGGATGTTTTATTTAAAGTGGAATGACAGTACATGTTTGAAAGATCAGAGGTCCTGATTCAATATTAACTTTCTTCCTTGCGAGATCGGAGGTCTTGTTTCACGGAGCACTCTGTTTCCATGCTTCTTCTACTACAATATTGTGCCGAAATAATCGCTTCCGTCACTGTATTTCCGCTTTAAGATCTCCTTCTGCTTCAACATCGTCCCAATTGTAGAGGGGTTTCGGTGATAACGAAATATAATGTTGCATGGTCAATCTCAAAACAAGCCAACAGTCAACTCTCCTTCATGCGTGTGACAAACAGGAAATTTGTGTAACATTCAGCTGCTTCTTCCCCCCCCTAGAGATGGGAGGCCAGCGAGACGGGATGGTGGGAGACAGCCAATAAGGGAGCAACTCGCGCATCGTGTGAAATTTTGATTGGCACGTTTGAATTTTGAATGGCGCATTTGGCGCTTTTCGTAAGAGGAGTTTGTTTTCATACCCCGGGGACGAAAAACTTAGGAAAATGTTTTTGGTAACCCGGAATGTTTGTACCCAGGGGATTTTGTAAGTAATCGGGGCCGACTGATATATATATATATATATCTGTGAGAGATTTCCTTTCGGCTTTTTCCCATTTTCAGGGGTCGCCACAGCGAATGATTCGCACGTTTGATTTTGCAGAAACACGCTGACGGCTTTGCAGCTACTCTTTACGAAAGTCAGCAATGGTTCTTTTACATGCCTCTCACCAAAGAAAGTGAGAGACATGGCCCGCCTTTGATAACCCAGTTAGCTGCACTGGGGTGGGGGGGGCAGTAACAACCCTGTGGGGACTCGAACCCCCAACCTTAGGATCAGCAATCCAGCACCCTATACCACCAGACCGATACGATAGAATGGTCTCCTGAGTAATGAAGTACAAAGCTGACAAGACATGTATGTATCATATTTTATAGACTATACGTCGCTCTAGAGTACATCACATTGGCAAAAAAATACATAATAAAAGTCGTACTGACTATAAGTCGCTCTGATAGAGAGGCAGTTGCATTGCATGAAGCGGTAGCACCAAGAATGTCCTCACTCAAAGTCATTTATATCCATCTGCTTGACCACTACCTGGACGTGAAGATGAAACACTATGGAAACCGGGGATAAGCACCGGCCTGATGAGCCACGAGGCTCAGGTGTAAAAAGCCCAAAGGACTTTTTACCGGTTCTGCCCTCTTTTTGCCTTCTTGTGGTTCTTCTTCTTTTCCTTCCGATTGTTCCTTTCAGGGGTCGCCACACGAATCATCTGCCTCCATCTCACCCTATCCTTTGCATCTTCTTCTATTACACCAACTACCTTCATGTCCTCTTTCACCACATCCATAAATCTCCTCTTTGGTCCTCCCCTGTACATGTCCTCAATGTAGCCTCTCTGACTTTGTCTCCAAAACATCTTACATGTGCTGTCCCTCTGATGTACTCATTCCTGATCCTATCCATCCTCGTTACTCCCAAAGAGAACCTCAACATTTTCATCTCTGCAACCTCCAGCTCTGCCTCCTGTCTTTTCTCCAGTGCCACTGTTTCGAAACCATATTACATCGCTGGCCTCATCACCGTCTTGTACACTTTTCCTTTCATTCTTGCCGATACCTTCCTATCACACATCACACCGGACAGTTTTTTCCAACCATTCCAACCTGCCTGCACACGCTTCTTCACCTCTTTTCCGCACTCTCCATTGCTCTGGATTGTTCAGCCTAAGTACTTAAAATACCCCACCTTCTTTATCTCTGCCCCCTGTAACCTCACCGTTCCTCTTGGGTCCTTGTCGCTCACTCATATGTCTTCTGTCTCACTGAGGCTAACTTTCATTCCCCTCCTTTCCAGGTCATACCTCCACCTCTCTAGGTTTTCCTCCACTTTTTGTCTGCACTCTCTACAGATCACAATGCTATGAGTGTAAAAAAAAACCCGTGAAATTATGTTCGTTATTATGACGAACAGAATTATATGTAATAATTTCACAACCTGGACGTGGAGACGCAACTGCACTGTTTTCAAGCCTCTCCCTGCAGCATGTGTGAGCTTGTTCGTCTAGCTGTGGCCATCTAGCTTTTAGCCCACGATTAGCTTTTTTGTTTTCTCCATTGCAGTAACAATAATCTCCGCTTTTCTCCAGTCCCTCACAAGTTTCTCGTTCACGCCAAACTTTCTATCTGCTGCTCGAGTACCATTTTTTTGCTGCATATTTCACTGCTTGCAGCTTGTAATTAGCAGAATAGGATTTTCTTTTTGGAGCCGGGTACTGGTACCCAAGCCTAGAGTGCCCTCTTGTGGTTGTGAATGTAAAATGACAGACATGTGAAATTATGTTTGTTATTATTATGACGAACAAAATTATATGTAATAATTTTACAGATAAGTCGCTCTGGAGTATAAGTCGCACCTTCAGCCAAAGTATGAAAAAAAAGTGTGACTGTAGTCTGGAAAATATGGTAACTATATTTCTCATGAACTGTAGCCACAATAAAGGCTAAACAACAGTAACAAAGCAGAAAATAACTATGAGTTATAACCACAACAAGGTAGTGTTGTGATTTTTTTCTGCAATTATTTTATGATATCTCAATCATTAAACAGTATTAAATTATCTTGTCTGTATTACATTATTTAAGTCAGAGCAATTTCTTCTTGTGTTTTTATTACATGACTCTGCTTCCCCATCCCTTTCAATTTATAACTAAATAGCTAATAATTTAGCTATTACAATTCACATATTATTATGTTACATCCTTTTATCTGCATATTCAATGTAGCTTTAAAGTACAATTAAAAATTTTGTAAAGAACTACATTTGCTTAAACTTAATGATGAGAGGTGATGCTTATGTAAGTCACAATCGGTCTTTTTAAATGGTATGAATTTCAAGATAGTAATTGATATCATCATCATCATCATCATCTTCTTCCGCTTAGTCCAGGGTCAGGTCGCGGGGGCAGCAACCTTAGCAAAGAGGTCCAGACATCCCTCTCCCGAGCTACTTCCTCCAACTCTCCCGGGGGGACACCGAGGCGGTCCCAGACAAGCCGAGAGACATAGTCCCTCCAGCGTGTTCTAGGTCGACCCCGGGGTCTCTTCCCGGTTGGACATGCCCGAAACACCACACCAGGGAGGCGTCCGGGGGGGCATTCTGACCAGATGCCCGAGCCACCTCAACTGGCCCCTCTCAATGCGGAGGAGCAGCGGATCTACTCCGAGCTCTCCCCGGATGGCGGAGCTTCTCACCCTATCTCTAAGGGAGAACCCCGCCACCCGGCGAAGAAAGCTCATTTCAGCCGCTTGTATCCGTGATCTTGTTCTTTCAGTCATTACCCAAAGCTCGTGACCATAGGTGAGGGTTGGAACGTAGATCGACTGGTAAATTGAGAGCTTCGCCTTGCGGCTCAGCTCCTTTTTCACCACAACGGACCGGTACAGGCACCGCTTAACAGCAGAGGCTGCAGCGATCCGTCTGTCGATCTCTCGCTCCATCCTTCCTCACTCGTAAACAAGACCCCAAGATACTTAAACTCCTCCACTTGGGGCAGGACCTCATTCCCGACCCGGAGGGTGCATTCCACCATTGTCCGACTGAGAACCATGGCCTCGGACTTGGAGGTACTGATCTTCATCCCGGCTGCTTCGCACTCAGCCGCGAATCGCTCCAATGAGAGCTGGAGGGCCCGACTTGATGAAGCCAAAAGGACAACATCATCCGCAAAAAGCAGAGACGATATCCGATGGCCACCAAACCAGAACCCCTCATCGCCTCGACTGCGCCTAGAAATTCTGTCCATAAAAATTATGAACAGAATCGGTGACAAAGGACAGCCTTGGTGGACTCCAACTCCCACTGGAAACGAATCCGACCTGCTGTTACCAATACAGACCAAACTCTGGCTCCGGTGATACAGCGACCGAATAGCTCGTAGCAACGGATCCGGAACGCCGTATTCTCGGAGCACGCCCCACAAGATCTTTCGAGGGACACGGTCGAAAGCCTTCTCCAAATCCACAAAGCACATGTGGACAGATTGGGCAAACTCCCATGCCCCCTCCAGAATCCTGTGGAGCGTATAGAGTTGGTCAAGAGTGCTGCGGCCAGGACGAAAACCACATTGTTCCTCCTGAATCCGAGGTTCGACTATCGGTCGGATCCTCCTCTCTAGTACCCCTGCATAGACTTTCCCAGGTAGGCTGAGGAGTGTAATTCCCCGATAATTGGAACACACCCTCCGGTCCCCCTTCTTAAAAATTGGGACCACCACCCCAGTTTGCCAATCCAGAGGTACAGCCCCCGATGACCACGCGATGTTGCAGAGACGTGTCAACCAAGACAGTCCTACAACATCCAGAGCCCTGAGATATTCCGGGCGGATCTCGTCCAACCCGGAGCTCGACCACCGAGGAGCTTTTCGACAACCTCAGTGACCTCCACTCCAGTGATGGGCGGACCCTCGCCCGAACCCCCAGGGTCTTCCTCTTCCACGGAGGGCGTGTTGGTGGGATTGAGAAGGTCCTCAAAGTATTCCCTCCACCTCTCAACAACATCCCCAGTCAAGGTAAGCAGCTCCCCACCTCCACCGTAAACAGTGTTTGTGAAGAACTGCTTCCCCCTCCTGAGGCGTCGGATGGTGGCCCAGAACCTTTTTGAGGCCAACTGATAATCACTCTCCAGGCCCTCACCGAACTCCTCCCACGCCCGAGATTTTGCATCTGCGACAGCCTCGGCTGCAGTACGTTTGGCCTGCCGGTACCCGTTTGCTGCCTCAGGAGTCCCACAGGCTAATAAAACCCGATAGGCCTCCTTCTTCAGCTGGACGGCCCCCTTCACCGCAGGTGTCCACCACCGGGTTCGGGGATTGCCACCACGACAAGCACCGACGACCTTACGGCCACAGCTATGGGCTGCCGCCTCAGCAATGGAGGCACGAAACATGGCCCATTCGGATTCCATGTCCCCCGCCTCCTCCAGAACGTGGTTGTAGCTCTGCCGGAGGTGGGAGTTAAAGGCCTCTCGGACAGTGGGCTCCGCCAAACGTTCCCAGCAGACCCTGATTACACGCTTGGGCCTGCCAGGTCTGGAAGGCAACCTCCCACACCACCGAAGCCAACTCACCACCAGGTAGTGATCGGTAGACAGCTCAGCTCCTCTCTTCACCCGAGTGTCCAGAACATATGGTCGCAAGTCCGATGACACGACTACAAAGTCAATCATCGAACTGCGACCTAGGGTGTCCTGGTGCCAAGTGCACTTATGGACACCCTTATGTTCGAACATGGTGTTCGTGATAGACAAACTATGACGAGCACAGAAGTCCAACAACGACACACCATTCGGATTCAGACTGGAGAGGCCGTACCTACCGATCACACCCTTCCAGGTCACACTATCGTTGCCCACATGGGCGTTGAAGTCTCCCAAGACAACGAGCAAATCTCCCGAGGGAGCGTTCTCCAACACCCCCCCCAAAGACTCCAAAAAGGGTGGGTACTCTGAACTGTCATTTGGTGCATAAGCACAAATAACAGTCAGGACCCGTCCCCCCACCCGAAGACGGGGGCAAATGCCCCTGGTAAAATTTGTCGGGGGCAAATGCCCCTGGTAGGGTCACCCAAGGCAAACAGGTCCGGGGTGAAGGTCCAGACAAAGTGCGATTCAAGACAAACCCCTAAGACACGAGACAACATAGGAATCAGGCTCCCGTGCCCGGACGCCGGCCCCCGCGGTTCCCTCCTGGAGCCAGGCCCACCGGAGGGGCGCGAAGGCGAGCGCCTGGTGGTCGGGCTTATGCCCATGGAGGCTGGCCGGGCCCAGCCCGAAAAGGAGACATGGGCCCGCCCTCCCATGGACCCACCACCCGTGGGAGGAGTTTTAGGGGTCGGGTGCAGTGTGAGTTGGGTGGCAGCCAAAGGCATGGGTTCTGTCGGACTGATCCTCGGCTACTTACTCTGACCTTCGGGACATGGAATGTCACCTCTCTGGCGGGAAAGGAGCCTGATTTGGTGCGTGAGGTGGAGAGATACCGACTAGATATAGCCGGGCTCACCTCAACGCATAGCTTGGGCTCTGGAACCATCCATCTCGAAAGAGGCTGGACCTTCTTCTATTCTGGAGTTGCTCATGGGGAGAGGCGGCGAGCCGGTGTGGGTATTCTTGTTGCCCCCCGTCTCGGTGCCCAAATGTTGGGGTTCTCCCCGGTTGACGAAAGGGTAGCTTCCCTCCGTCTTCGGGTGGGGGGACGGGTCCTGACTGTTATTTGGTAATAGTAATTGATAAACCTTTAGTAATTTTTAAACATTGGGCATTTATAGCAGTCAAACATTTGTATATTAGTGATATCACAGATAGCTGCAAAACTGGAAAAGTTATGTTATACATATGTTGCATTGTGTTGTGTTTGTGCTTTTTTGGTAGCAAGTTTGGATAAATGGAAAAATTGGGAATGACCATGTTAGAACTTGAAACCTCATTCAGAAGAACAATTCCTTTACATTTACACTCATGGTATTTATTATATGCTCTTATCTACTACCATTGTTATCTCTCTCATTCAAGTAAGCAGTTAAGAATTAGGTTCAAGGACTCTTTGCTCAACAGTTTCAATTTGGTCTAAGTGGGACTTGAACCCTTCACCATCTGATTATCAACTCAAACCATTAAACACTGAGCCACTACTGCCTTTATAGACTATCAGTCTGGTTTCTCATGTTGATCTCAGCTCAAGCTGCTTTTCTTTCAGAAAAATGTGACCCACTCTCAGTGTGTGCCTGGTTGATTGTGACTTTTTCTACAGTAACCTTTGTGTAATGTCATGGTGATGGATGATGGGACGGGCTTGATTACTCATCCATGTGTGTTGAGCCTCTTTGTTGCACTCTTAAAGATTTCAGCTCTCAATTCTCAAAAGACATTTTGTCTGAAGATTGGAGGGTATGTTTACCTATATAACCGGTGGAAAAGTCTTGTTAGGAGACATCTGTATGATGTCACTGTTAGTAGACATTTTTAATTACATGATTTCATGTTGGAAACAGTTCTTTAAACAAAAGACGTTGTTACGAAACTGCCCTAGAGAAAGCTGGATGTAGACATCCATAATAAGAAGAGGCAGCATTAGCTATAAGAAACTTCACGAGACAATATAAGAGGAACCAGACCCCTCTATTGAATGAGATTGGCTAGTTTGATTTTAAATCTTTATACTATTTAGTTGTACAGGGGAAAAGAGCCAGCATTAAAAGAAGACAAAACATATGGTTACTTTATGAATAGGAGTCCTGAGTTAAAACACACATCCCCCTATTCTTAACTGAGAAACTATTGTCTTTCATGTTTCAGTCCATTGTGATTATGTTTATTGAACTTCATGTAGTGATGGCCTGGCGGGCTGTTCAGGGTGTATCCGGCCCTTGCCCAGAGTTGGCTGAGATGGGTGTCAGCCTCCCTGCAACCCTAATTAGGATTAAGTGGTTCAGAAAATGAACGAATGAATGAATGAATTTTTGGAAAAATAAATGTGATTAGACTGAGAGGGGATTTTAGATGTAAAGTAATAAAACTCTTGTCTGCTTTCTATTTTGAATACAGAGTTTTATTTAGGAAATTGAAGCAGTACTGACCATCTGGTTGAAACCTCAGGTTGTAATTAAGTGCTGGCCTAATGGTAAAGGGTGCTGAATCGCTTATCCCTAGGTTGGGGGTTTGAGTCCTACTGTCCACAAGGTTGTCACTGACCCCCCCCCCCCCCCCCCCCCCCCCCAGTGCAGCTAACCAGCCATGTCTCTCACTGTCTATGGTGAGCAGCATGTAAACGAACCATTGCCCACTTTTGACAAGAGTAGCTGCATAGCCGCCAGTATGTTTCTGCCCTGTGATGGCCTGGCGAGCTGTTCAGGATGTACTCTGTCCTTGCCCAGAGTCGGCTGGGATGGGTGCCAGCCTCCGCGTAACCCTAATTAGGATAAAGTGGTTACAGAAAATGAACTGAACTCATTGAAACAGTAAGATTTCAGTTTCCTCGTTATATTTCTGAAATAAAATTTTAGCTTATTGTCCATGTTTAAGCAAACACTTTTCAGCATCTCTCTCCATGAATACACTAATTAAGAAATTGAACATTAATTTATCATAGAAATTTTTAGATGATGATAGATAAAATAAATCCTCATGATTCCTTTTTTTAACTTATGAATTATTTTTTTCCCACTCTTACTCACTCTCTTCCGTTTATAGACCCATGCTGCACTGGTCCAATTTTAGGGTTTGTTCCGATGCTTTTTTTTTTTTTTTTTTTGTACCTGAAAGGTTGCAAGCCCCCTGTTCTCAAGAACCTGCTTTCCAGAACACGCATCCGTTCTCACTCCCATTTACACCTAAAATGATTTGAACTAACCAATTACTCTAGTGGCGGCATGGTGGCATAGTGGTTAGCACATCTGCTTCACAGTAACAAGGTCCTGGGTTTGATTCCCAGCTCGAGTGTTTCTGTGTGGAGTTTGCATGTTCTCGCCATGCTTGTGTGGGTTTCCCCTCACAGTCCAAAAACATGCACACTATGTTAATTGGCTGTTCCAAATTGCCCGTGAGTATGAATGGCTGTGTGAATGTTGGCACTATGATGGCCTGGCATGTATTCCAGAGTGCACCCTGCCATCACCCAGAGCTGGCTGAGATTCAATTCAGTTTTATTTGTATAGCGCTTTTTACAATTGACATTGTGACAAAGCAGCTTTACACAGTAAAACAGTGAAAGTAGGGGCTTACAAAGTATAAAAGAATTTAAACATTTCTTATTTCTTATTTCCTGCATATCCCGAATGAGCTATCCGGTGGTGATGGTGGCGAGGAAAAACTCCCTCAGTGGTTGCGAGGAAGAAACCTTGAGAGGAACCAGGCCTAGAAGGGAAACCCATCCTCATTTGGGTGAAATCATAAAAATACAAACTATATATATGAGAAATTCATTACAGTCCAAAAAGTAGTCCGGTTGGTTATACAACTATAAGTCCTACCTAATTGTGGGAAAGAGTTCCTATCACCAGCAGTGAAAAGTCATGTTCACAGTCTGTTAGTGCACATCTGGATCCATCAAGGTCTTCATCAGCAAGAACGGATGGCTTCTAAGATGAGGACTCCAGTCAGCATCAGCACACCAGAACAGACCACAGGACTCAGGAAGCAGAAGGATCAGGATCACCGGCATCCCAGAAGGAGAATGTGTACCTCAACAAAAACAGAGAAAGCGAGGGAGAGAGAGAGAGAGCAAGGGAGAGGAGGGGGGGGGGGTTGTTAGGTATAGAGTCGGCCCCCTACTTATGAAATTAATCCGTTCCAGCGCCTTTTTCGTAACGCAGGAGTTTCTTAAGAAGAGGCGCATTTTATGGGCAGTGGTGGTCTAGTGGTATAGGGTGCTGGATTGCTGATCCAAAGGTTGGGGGTTCGAGTACCACTCTCCACAAGGTTGTCATTGCCCCCAGTGCGGCTAACTGGGTTATCAAAGGCAGGCCATGTCTCTCACTGTCTACGGTGAGAGGCATGTAAAAGAACCATGGCTGACATTCGTAAAGAGTAGCTGCAAAGTTGTCAGCGTCTTTCTGTCCCTTGCTAAAAATGGTTGTGACAGGAAGGGCATTCGACGTAAAAACCTCTGCCTAATCAAACGTGCGAATCAAGATGATTCGCTGTGGCGACTCCTGAGTAAAAGGGAAAAAGCCGAAAGGAAGACAGACAGACAGACAGGCACATTTTACATGTAAAACGCCTGACTCATTCCAAGGCTCCCAAGACTACCCCATAAACCCTTTAAAAATGATAAAAGTACATCAATTTTGGATGAAATATGTGTTAAAACTAAAAGCTAATTATTTATTCAACCATTTAAACATTTTATTAACATATTTATTAATTAAACCATTATTAAACATTTTTTAATTAACACACACACACACACACACCCGTCTGTCTGTCTCTCTCTCTCTCTCTCTCTCTCTCTCTCTGTCTCTCTCTCTCTCTCTCTCTCTCTCACACACACACACACACACACACACACACACACACACACAATACAGTATGCATTAAATGTGTATTGTATACACATTAAATGTTTATTGCAGTGCTGCGGGCTACACCCACAAGCAGGACACCAGGAGCATTTTAAGATGTGGAATTCAAAGCGCATTTGCTGCTTGACAGATCTCAGGTCCAAACTCAACTTTAACTTGATTCCTTGAGGGATCGGAGGTCCAGATGAGCCGCGTTTTTCTCACATGCGCTACATTTATTAAACATTTACTAAAGCGGGACGGGATGTTGGGAGACAGCCAATGAGAGAGCAACTCGCGCATTGTGTGAAATTTTGATTGGCGCGTTTGAATTTTGAATGGCGCATTTGGTGCTTTTTGTAAGAGGAAGTTGTTTTCGTATCCCGGGGAGGATAACTTAGGAAAATGTTTTTTGTAACCCGGAATTGTCGTACCCAGGGGTTATCGTAAGTAGGGGGCAGACTGTACTGATAATAGTGTAATGGAAATAGAAGATTTTGTTATTGCTAAGTGCAAGCAGGGATTATGGCAGCATCACTAAAAGAGAGAGAACCAGAATGAAGACAGAGATGAGGGCACCCTGTGTCGCTTGGCAATCAGCCACCCCACTGTCAAACAGAGCAGGGTTACTGTGTAGAGTGGGGGTGCGACAGCATCCCAACATCACAGTTTACTAGAACTCTCTATGTCTGAGACCCAATATGTGCTCATTTACCTAATAAAAGCCTCTTAACAAAATGCTTTACTAAACCACCAAGTTTTCAGCCTCATATTAAGACAAAAGACTGTGTCTGAGTTCTGAACATTAACTGGAAGGTTATTCCATAACTGTGGGACTTTGTAAGAGAATACTTGGCCCCCTGCAGTAGTCTTCATTATTCAAGGTATTACGAAGCATTCTGAACCTTGGGGGCGTGCTGGATCATAAACAACAAGAAGTTCACCAAGATAATGTGGCGCAAGACCATTAAGTGCTTTATAGGGCAAAAGTAGTATTTTATATTTGATTCGAAATTTAACTAGGAGCCAGTGCAGTGTAAATAAGATCGGGGCGATATGTTTGTATATATAATAATCTAATCTAATCATATTTCTGGGTACCAGCCTCGCCACGACTCTAATTAGGATCAAGCAATTCAGAAAATGAATGAAGGAATGGATTAGTCTAGTGTGTATGTCTGTGCATGTCTTGACTGTAGAGTGAAACCAGACTACCCAGAAGAAACCCATACAGTTACAGGGAGAACATGCAAACTCCACACAGTATTGTCAGGCATGGGGATTGAACTGGGATAGTTCTTGGATTCCTAAAAAGGTACCTACATTTTGAATGTACGCCGATCTTAGAACATGATCAACATTGTTTGTTTGCTTGTTTTTTTTCTATTGCATATGGCAGTAATAGTATTCGTAATAGTAATAGTAATCGTAACAGAAGTATTCTGATGTATGGATGCGAAAGTTGGACAACAACAGAGAAAATATACAAGAAGATCTAGCTTTTGAAATGAAATGCTACCGCCATCTACTTGGTATCTCATGGAGCGACAAAAGAACAAATGAGTTTTTAGTCACAAGTTCAGCGAAATTAATGCCAATAGCCACCCAGAGAGATTCATGGAAGTCGTGATGCGTAGGAAGCTTATTTTCTTTGGTCACCAAGTGAGACGAGATGCTATAACAAAATGGCTTATGCAGGGAACCATCAATGGAATGAGGTACCAGGGGAGACTACAGCAAACTTGGCTGGATAATATCTGGGATTGGTCTGGAATTTCCAGCATGACCAGACTATATCACCTGACGGAAAACAGAATGGAATGGCAAAGAAGCGTCAAACAGTGGGTGCGCCAATGGTCTAATGGACTACGGTCTCAATGAAATGAATGGCAGTAAAGAAAATGGAAGCTATATGTTAAATGTTTCTCACCTTGTTTCCATGTTTCTGCAGCCTGAAATAATGCTTTCCTTTTTTCCTTTTTTTCCTTCATTATGGATTTGATGGTAATTACAACATCTGCTTGTGTTTTAACTTTGGCTAGGATTTCGGAACAAGTATATGAGAACAACTAAATAAAAGGTCTCGGAAATGACGTCCAACTGCCACTTAATCGCAAATGTTACCACTTATCAAACTATGATCTACAATCCAAGAGTTTAATGTCATCTTAAGCAATGTTGCCTATACATTGTCCAGTACCTAGCTCAGAATCCTAATAATCGAAAGCCTAAACCAAATGTCCCATGTCTGCACCAGTGGACAGGGCAAAGCTGAGACAAAATAAATATCCTCTATTTTCCACCATAACACAGGATCTGCCCTTGGGAATAGAAAAATACAAACATACTCAGTCTAGTTTGTTTCCACTGGGGAACAAGTTAGAGCCGGGTGAATAAAGCTGCTTCGATATCTTGAGGAGGACATGCTTGCTCAGCAGCAGCATGAATGAGCTCACTTCCTCTCGAGCCATTGGTCAACATGAGTAGGAATGTAAAAATAAACACAGGAGCAGGCAGTTCATCACTATGTACTTGTGATCTCTATACCCTCTGCTTTGATTAACACACAAGTGCCACCACTGCTAACTAGAAATTCGTATCAAGCGGAAAGATATAAGTTGAATTATGCCACAAAAACGCCACAATATGTTGAGGAATGAGATGAGGTTTTTTGGTTTATTTTTTTAATCTGGCCCTGTGGTGACCTTGCGAGCTGTCCAGGGTGTACTCTGCCCTCACCCATAGTCGGCCTCCTGTGACCCTAATTAGGATTAAGTGGTTCAGAATATGAATAAATGAATGAATGTTTTTTAATCTAAGCCAAGCATTATTCTGGTGTTACTGCCACTAATCTGCTGTTTTTCTTTTTCTTTCTTTTCTTTTTTTTGCACCATAAAGAGTCCTATCCATTTAATTTTTAATGCGTCATAAGGCCATGTTTATTAATTCATGGCGACAAATGCATTGTTTTTCCTTTTCCACTTAAAATTGAATTGGCATTTCTGGCAGTAAGATTATATTCCTGGCTGTTCTGATGCTAGGGGGAAACCCTAGAGACTATAAAGTCTCTGTAAACACTGGCCCTTCTGCTGGTTCATAAATAGATATACTGTATATGTACACAGTGTTTAAACAGATGTTTATAAAATTGTGATCCTATAACAGTGCAGAAGGTGGACCAAATCTGATGTGTATTTTGTATTGCAGCCTTTTATCTAAATTGCCAGACTTACTCATAAGGATCACACTGAACAAAAGAACCATGCTGAAGCAGATGAAAATACAGTGAAACCTCCGCTGACGAACGCTTAAGCTCACGAACTTTTCGCCTCAAGAACATTAAATTTGCGAGCATATTGTCTCTGCTGACGAACTAGTTTTCGGCGGACGAATCAAACCACGCGGTCGAACAGCGCCACGGTGGCGGCCACGAGAAGCTGACGCACGCTCATGGCGTCACAGTTCGTCACACCCCTTTCTTTGAATGCGGAAGTGGTTTGTGTTTGCTAGACATTTTGGACCATATTGAGTGTACTTTTGCTATTATGGGACCGAAAAAGACCCCACCACAGGCGGAGATCATTGAAAAACACGAACGAGGTGTGCGTTTGTGTGACTCAGCGTCCCAGTACCAGTACACTAAGTCTACCATTGCTCCCATCCTTAAGAACAAGGAAGCTATTAAGGGTGCGTGTGTGGCTATGCGTGTTTCCAAACAGTAGGCGTTTCCAAACACTCCTTCCAAACAGTAAGTCCCTCCCTCCCTCCTCCTCCCACTCCATTCCATCAAGCCATCAACTACCATCACAAAGGTAAATAAAACGACTTTATTATACAGTACAGTTTATTTCTTTAATTACAATACAATAGATATTTATTATACATAAAATAAGGCATATTTTTGTGTAGTTTTAAGGCTTATTTAGTTGAAAATTATGTTTTATGGGGACCTGGGAACGGATTATTCTCATTTTAATGGTGTCTTATGGGAAATAAATGTTCGGAAGACGAACTTTTCGCCTCACACACACTTTCAGGGAACCAATTATGTTCGTGAGCAGAGTTATCACTGTATATAGATAGATGGATGGATGGATGGATGGCTGGATGGATGGATGGATGAATGATGTTCGTCCTTCGCTGCTGAAGCTGACCAAGACTTCAAAATCACTGCGGGTTGTGAGTGCAAAGATGGCTAAAAAGTCCAATCCTCACTTGAAACTGTCTGTTGCAGTGGGGGCATGGAATGGCGCTGGGTGAGCCAGACTGAGAGCTGACCCTGGCTCTGCTCTGTCACTGCTGGATTTCTGCTGCTGCTGCTGCTTGATGTGGTTTTTTTTGAACGCAGACACACCACGAGAGGTCACTGTGTGCCAGGCAGTACGGTCAAGTGCAACTGACTCCCAGGAGTCAGGGTTGCTGCTGCACGACTTCAGGGTGGCTTTCAAGGTGTCCTTGAAGCGTTTCTTGGGTGCGCCCTGTGAACGTTTGCCCTCACACAGCTCACCATAGCCATCCATACGGCACACATGGCTAGCCCACCTGAGTGGGTCAGGTACTTTGTCCTGCCATTTGATATGTAGCAGCTTCCTCAGGCTTTGCACGTGGGATGAGTTCAGCAGTTTGGTGTGACTATTATACAGGTCCTTCTAAAAAAATTAGCATATTGTGATAAAGTTCATTATTTTCTGTAATGTACTGATAAACATTAGACTTTCATATATTTTAGATTCATTACACACAACTGAAATAGTTCAAGACTTTTATTGTTTTAATATTGACAATTTTGGCAAAAAAGTAAAGAACAACCAAAAATCCCTATCTCAAAAAATTAGTATATTTCATTTAACCAATAAAAAAAGTGTTTTTAATACAAAAAAGTCAACCTTCAAATAATTATGTTCAGTTATGCACTCAATACTTGGTCTGGAATCCTTTTGCAGAAATGATTGCTTCAGTGCGGCGTGGCATGGAGGTAGTCAGCCTGTGGCACTGCTGAGGTGTTATGGAAGCCCAGGATTCTTCGATAGCGGCCTTAAGCTCATCCACAGTGTTAGGTCTGGTGTCTCTCAACTTTCTCTTCACAATATCCCACAGATTCTCTATGGGGTTCAGGTCAGGAGAGTTGGCAGGCCAATTGAGCACCGTAATACCATGGTCAGTAAACCATTTACCAGTGGTTCTAGCACTGTGAGCAGGTGCCAGGCCGTGCTGAAAAATGAAAATCTTCATCTCCATAAAGCTTTTCAGCAGATGGAAGCATGAAGTGTTCCAAAATCTCCTGATAGCTAGCTGCATTGACCCTGCCCTTGATAAAACACAGTGGACCAACACCAGCAGCTGACATGGCACCCCAGACCATCACTGACTGTGGGTACTTGACACTGGACTTCAGACATTTTGACATTTCCTTCTCCCCAGTCTGCCTCCAGACTCTGGCACCTTGATTTCCAAATGACAGGTAAAATTTGAGCAACAGTCCTGTGCTGCTTCTCTGTAGCCCAGCTCAGGTGCTTCTGCCACTGTTTCTGGTTCAAAAGTGGCTTGACCTGGGGAATGCGGCACCTGTAGCCCATTTCCTGCACACACCTGTGCACGGTGGCTCTGGATGTTTCTACTCTAGACTCAGCCCACTGCTTCCAAGGTCTGGAATGGGCCCTTCTCCACAATCTTCCTCAGGGTCCAGTCACCTCTTCTGGTTGTGCAGTGTTTTCTGCCACACTTTTTCCTTCCCACACACATCCCACTGAGGTGCCTTGATACAGCACTCTGGGAACAGCCTATTCGCGCAGAGATTTCTTTCTGTGTCTTACCCTCTTGCTTGAGGGTGTCAATGATGGCCATCTGGACAGCAGTCAGGTCGGCAGTCTTACCCATGATTGCGATTTTGAGTAATGAACCAGGCTGGGAGTTTTTAAAAGCCTCAGGAATCTTTTTCAGGTGTTTAGAGTTAATTGGTTGATTCAGATGATTAGGTTAATAGCTCGTTTAGACTACCTTTTCATGATATGCTAATTTTTTGAGATAGGAATTTTGGGTTTTCATGAGCTGTATGCCAAAATCATCAGTATTAAAACAATAAAAGACCTGAAATATTTCAGTTAGTGTGCAATGAATCTAAAATATATGAAAGTTTAATTTTTATGAGTACATTACAGAAAATAATGAACTTTATCACAATATGCTAATTTTTTTAAAGGACCTGTATAACGTCCAGGTCTCGCATGCGTATAGCAGAGAAGGCAAGATTACTGCTCAATACACTTTCAGTTTTGTCTGCAAACTGATTCCTCTCCTGTAGCACACGTTGTGCTGTAGCCTTCCAAAGGCAGCATTGGCTCTAACCAATCTGTAGGAGACCTCATCGATGTTGGTGGAGCACGACAGGGTGCTACCAAGGTAGACGAACTTGTCCACTGCAGCGAGCTTTTGGCCGTTGACTGTTATGGTGAGCTCTGGGTACTGCTCTGCGGGGGCTTGCTGGTGATAACCTCTGTGTTCTTTGTACTTATTGTAAGATCAAAGTTGTCACAGGCCTTGGAGAAGAGATCCATACTTTGCTGCACACCAGACTGAGTCCCAGTATTTCATGCACAGTCTGCATGCACAGTTTGCTGATCAAAGAGAAAGTCACGGGCTGTGTCTTCCTGGACTTTGGCCTTATCCTGCAGTCTTCGTAGGTGGAAGAGCTTGTCGTCTGTACGGTATCTGAGGCAAACTCCAATGTCCCTGTCTCAGACAGCATTAGTCAACATGGCAGAGAACATCATGCTGAAAAGGGTTGGGGTGAGCACACAGCCCTGCTTGATGCCGTTGGTCATGGGGAATGGTTGGGAGTATTCCCCATCGTCCTGCACGCTAGAATGCATGCCGTAGTGGAACTGCCTGACCAGCAATAGGAACTTGTCAGGGCACCCGTACTTGGCCATGATCTTCCAGAGCCCCTCCCTGCAGACCTTATCAAATGCTTTCTTCAGATCCACGAAGCTGGTGTAAAGCCTGACGTTCTGTTCGTGACACTTCTCCTGCAGTTGGCATGCAGCAAAAGTCATGTCCGCTGTACCACAGCCTTTCCTAAAGTCACACTGGCTCTCTGGTAGCAAGTCCTCAAGTTGCTGATTCAGACAGTTTAGCAGGATTCTAGCTAAGATCTTCCAAGCAAAGAAGAGTAACGAGATTCTACGGTGGTTGTTTCAGGCCTGTCGGTTCCCCTTCCCCTTGTACAGACGGACGATGGAGGTATCTTTGAACTCCTGTGGAAGTTTCTACTGATGCCACATGGAATGTAACAGCTCAGTGAGCTTCCTAAGCAGTTGTGGTCTGCCGGATGCATAGATCTCCACTGAAATTGCTCCTGCACCGGGTGCCTTGCCACTGGAGCGCAGCTTCACAGCCTTCACTTCAGCTACAAATTGGGGATCGGCAAGGGAGTGATCAACGGGGACTTGCGGCAGATGTGCAATTGCTTCGTCGTTAATGGATGAAGAACGATTTAGCACACCGTCAAAGTGTAGTATCTTCTCCTGTCGGTGATCAGACTGTTCCCATCAGCACTGAGGAGTGGGGTTGATCCTGACTTTGTGGGTCCGTAAACGACCTTGAGGGCACTGTAGAAGTTCTTGGAGTCATACCGGTTGGCAATGACTGGATCTCATCGGCCTTCATGCTCAGCCAGGACTCCTGCATAAGATGTAGCTCGCACTGAACTGTTCTTTTACAACTGGCAAAGGCAGCTTTCTTTGAGGCTGAAGATGGATTGCTGAGGAGCACTTAGTGAAGGCGGTGTTTTTCCTCAAGCAGCGCACTGATGCGGTCATCATTCTCATTGAACCAGTCCTGGTGTTTTCGTGTGTTTGAGCACAAGACTGCCAAAACAGCATTGTAGACAGTGTCTTGGAAGCTTGCCAAGTTTGACTGTACATCATCAGAGTCAAGATTAAGGGGCTCAAGCAAGCTGTCTATTTTCTCTGCCGTAGACTGATTCACATGCAGATGCTTCAGTTTGGAGACATTCAGATGTCTTGGTGCTTTCTTTCCCTGCAGCCTTCTTGGGGGCTGGATCCTGATGTTGACCTTGGAGATCAGCAGGCAATGGTTCGTCCAACACTCTGCACCACACATGGCCTTAGTGACTCTGATGTCCTGTTTATTCATTTGCCTGATAATGACATAGTCCAGCAGATGCCAATGCTTGAAGCGAGAATGCATCCACAACATTTTGTTATGGTTGGGGAGATGAAAAACAGAGTTTGTGATGAGAAACCTGTGTGCACTGCAGGTCTCCAGAAGGAAGAGGCCGTTGCTCTTGCAGCTGCCAATACCCTTGGTCTCCAGGACTCCCTCCCAAATAGCGTCATCAGCACCAACTCTGGTGTTGAAACCACCAAGAATGATGACTTTATCTGCTGAAGGCACCACAGAGATGGCTGCACTGAGATCCTCATAGAATCTTTCCTTGACCTCATCGGGTTGGTCATAGTTGGGGCATAGGCACTGACTTGTTGTGTGGAAGTTACAACCAAACTGTCATCAGGTGGTCGTTGATACCCTTGGGGGGGTGCAGCCAGCTTCTTGACCAGGTTCGACTTGATGGCAAACCCAACACCTGCCTTGCAGTGCTCGTCCTTGCTGTATCCTATCCAGAAGAATGTGTAGCCTGTATGAATCTTGGACAGTTGTCCCTCCTCTGCTAGCCGGGTCTCGCTGAGGGCAGCAATCTGCACTTTGCATCTTGCCAGCTCTCTGGCAATAAGGGCAGTTCTCATTTTGGGTCGGTCAGCTTCAGCCCAGTCCATCAGTGGGCGCACATTCCATGTGCCAATGATGCGCAGGGTTGTCTCTGAAGGTTTCCTTATTGTCTTCTTATCGCTGTGGTGGGATCCCTGCCAGCTGCGGCTTACTGGCCAGGGTTGAAGTGAAGCAGGCAAGGCTTGAGGCACCTTTTCTAGTCACTTTCCCAGACTAGGGGGATGGGGGTCAGTGCTTTCCTGAAGAGGGGTGCGCCATCATTCAGGCGGCTGCCGAATTCCAGCACTGCTTAATCGCTGGAAAGCGACCCTATGACCTGAGTCACCTGCGTGTGAATCCGTGACTATGACTGCCAGCGTAGCCACACATGTCGCTTTGCCACGCCTCCATCACCGCAGGACTTGAAAAAGAAAAAATGAGAGAGATGATGGATGAAGTCATGACTTGCACATGAAATAGATTTGCGTGATGGAGAGTTGCGCAGGTCATCAGCCTCACTCTCTTGTCCCTTCTTATCTGGACCCAATGGCAGGACAAAGTCTGGAGATAGGTCGGGATGCAGTGGATGGCCAGCAGTGTCCCAAGTGTCTCACTGTGCCCTGTTCGCACTCCACAATGCTTCGCTGGGTCTGCCTTCCTGCCCAGTGAACCAGTCTGGTGGTTTCCTCCGAGCAGTCTGCAGGCCCTAGCTCACCAAAGGTTTGAGACCTGTCGGCTTCCCTCCCCAGGTTTAGACAGCCAGTGGAAGCTGTTTCCCAGGGTGTGGCGATTGTTGCATGCAAACAACTGCGGGGAGCCACTGGTGAGAGTTGAGTGCCAGGTGGAGACCAATGTGGACGAGCTACTCCAAGGAGCACCACATGCTCCCCCAAAAGAGGGACTACTCCTCCCTGACACCCCACATACATCGATACATACATACATACATACATATATACATACATACATACATACATACATATATATGTGTGGATGTGGAGGTGACGGATGCTTGGTGATACAGTAAAACCTCCGCTGACGAACGCTTAAGATCACGAACTTTTCGCCTCAAGAACATTAAATTTGCGAGCATATAGTCTCTGCTGACGAACTAGTTTTCGGCGGACGAATCAAACCACGCGGTCGAACAGCGCCACGGTGGCGGCCACGAGAATTTGACGCACGCTCACGGCGTCACAGTTCGTCACCCCCTTTCTTTGAGTGCTGAAGTGGTTTGTGTTTGATAGACATTTTGGACCATATTGAGTGTACTTTTGCTATTATGGGACCGAACAAGACCCCACCACAGGCGGAGATCATTGAAAAACACGAACGAGGTGTGCGTTTCTGTGACTCAGCGTCCCAGTACCAGTACAAGGAACAAGGAAGCTATTAAGGGTGCGTGTGTGGCTAAGGGTGTTTCCAAACAGTAGGCGTTTCCAAACACTCCTTCCAAACAGTAAGTCCCTCCCTCCCTCCTCCTCCTACTCCATTCCATCAAGCCGTCAACTACCATCACAAAGGTAAATAAAACGACTTTATTATACACTACAGTTTATTTCTTTAATTACAATACAATAGCACATTTATTATACATAAAATAAGGTATATTTTTGTGTAGTTTTAAGGCTTGTTTAGTAGAAAATTATGTTTTATGGGGACCTGGGAACGGATTATTCTCATTTTAATGGTTTCTTATGGGAAATAAATGTTCGGAAGACGAACTTTTCGCCTCACACACACTTTCAGGGAACCAATTATGTTCGTGAGCTGAGGTATCACTGTACCTCAAATAATGAACACTACTGCAGGTTGCAGAGCTTTCTCTTGCAAAGCCCCACGGTTATGGAATAACCTTCCAGTCAATGTTCGGGACTCAGACACAGTCTCTGCTTTTAAATTGAGTCTAAAAACTTACTTGTTTAGTGGTGCATTTTGTTAATAGGCTTTTATTATGTAAAGGAGCAGATCTGGGGGTCTCAGACAGAGTTCTAGTAAACTGTGATGTTGGGATGCTATCACGCCCCTATTTTACATGCTCACCCAGGTCCATTTGACAGTGGGGTGGCTGATTGCTCAATGTCACAGGATGTCCTCGTGTCTGCCGTCTTTCTGGTTCTCTCTTTCTGGTCCCTGCTTAAACTTAGCAATAATAAAATCTTCTATTTCCATTATACTGACAAACTATAACAGACAAACTTTTGCTGAGAGAAAGAACAACAAACCTGAATGGAAACACAGAACATCAACTTGTCAGACAAATAAATAAACTAAAAATGCAAAAAAGATAGAAACCTTTTTTTTGGTTTTGCTCCACACTGTAATTGGTAACACAGCAGAGATTTGTTTATTTATTTTCTCCAGGGTTGCAATTTAGCCTTTAATGGAGCCATGCTACTCCAACATGCTACTTGAGTGCTTCTCAAACACCGACCTTGAACACCTATCAAAAAAGACATCCACTGGGAGTTCTGCTTAAGACATATACTAAAATCATTTTTAATATACACAGCCAATAAAACATGAGTAATCACTCTGGAACTGCATTTATGTACAAATTTATTTTAAATTATGATCTGATAATCCATTCATTCATTTTCTGCACTGCTTAATCCTAATGGGGTTGCGGTGATGCTGGCGCCCATCTCAGCTGTCTCCGGGTGAGGGCAGCGTACACTCTAGACAGCTTGCTAGGCCATTGTAGGGCAAAAACATGCTGACGGCTATGCTGCCTATTCTTAACGAAAGTCAGCAATGGTTCTTTTATATGCCTCTCACCATAGACAATGAGAGACATGGCTGGCCTTTGATAATCCAGGTCGCTGCACTGAGGGGGCAGTGACAACCTGGTGATAGTGGGGCTTGAGCCCCCGACCTTGGGACCAGTAATCCAGCACCTCATCATCAGGCCACCATTGCCCAGGTACAGTTATTTGGAGAGAATATATTACATAAAGGGGCACCACATACCAACATGAAAATATCATCCTAATCCTTATGTTGAGAGCAAGGTGGAACATGGAACTTTTTCTGTCTCGGTGTCTGGACAGCTTGCCACTATTGAGGGGAAAATGAATTTCCAAGTTTATCAGGATATCAAAAAGAATAATGATAGCGTGACTCTCCAGCTGAATCTCAGTGGAAGTTCTGTGATGTGGCAGAAAAATGGTTCTTAATATTAAAGTAAATCTGTAATATAATGGATTAAAAATAGTTTCTGACAAATTTAGAGAAAAGCAGGTCATTCCAAAGGGTTTAATTACTTTTTCTTTTCAGTGTATACATTTAGAGATACAAGGATGAATAAAATCAACAATATACTCTATTACTGGACCTGCCTGTATGTCTCGGAGAAAGAAATGTGTGTGTGTGTGTGTGTGTGTGTGTGTGTGTGTGTGTGTGTGTGTGTGTGTGTGTCCGTTTCAAGTGGCGGTCTTTACTGCTGATTCCTGGCATCGGTCTGGCTTGAGTTACTTTAAGCCATGCTGGGATGCTGACGGAGCCACCCGGCTTCCTTCCAACTATCACCCCAGTGTAAAAGACTTCAACATGTAATGGAATCATTCCTGCATCAAGCGGATCTATGGCTCGGTGCTAATTACAGATATTAGGTCAAGAACAAATCATGGTGTGACCTCAAATCAGATTTTTGAAGAGTGCCACATGCTTGCAATTACTTTGCTCACATTGCTAACTGATCTCATATATTTTCCTACCCTGGATACAAATACATTACTTATGTTTTAATGTACATATATTTGTCTGCACAACAAAATTCACTTTGTCACCACAATGAACTATGTGGATGACGGTTGTCTGTCTGTCTGTCTGTCTGTCTGTCTGTCTGTCTGTCCGTCCGTCCGTCCGTCCGCCCGCCTGCCCACCCACCTATCTATCTATCTATCTATCTATCTATCTATCTATCTATCTATCTATCTATCTATCATTATAACATTGATTATATTGCTTACTTTCTTCAGTGTATCATTTATCACATTCTTAGAAAAGAATGGTGGCTTTTTCCACTCAAGGGTTTTTCTCATTTCTCATTGGTGTAAAGCCATCAAATAATTTTTGATATTGTATTTTTGCTATCAGATAAGTTGAATGTTCCAGCACAACTACTATATTCAAAATGGTAGTAGCACTGTTTAATTTGAAGATATTTTGAAAAAAAAATCTAAAACAATTATAGAATTTTCCTTTTGTATTTTGAGTTCATTTTCTATAACCACTTCCTAATTAGGGTCACGGGGAGGATGGCGCCCATCCCAGCCAACTCCGGGTGAGGTCAGAGTACACCCTGGACGGCTCTCCAGGCCATTGCAAGGTGGAAACATGCTGACGGCTTTGTAGCCTACTCTTGTTGACAGTCAGAAGTGGTTCTTTTACATGAACCTCTCACCATAGACAGTGAGAGACATGGCCAGCCTTTGATAACCCAGTTAGCTGCACTGGGGGGGACAGTGACAACCTTGTGGAGAGTGGGACTCAAACCCCCAATCTTGGGATCAGTGATCCAGCACCTTTTACCACCAGGCCACCACTGCCCTCCTTTTGTATTTTATGAAGAGTTATTAAATTATATTTGCCAATGCCATATGTAACATTCATATAACATTATATAACAACCTTATTCCGTGAGGTAAAGTAATTGCTCATTCTTCAGTTTATTCTCCCCAAAATACTATTTCCCCTCCTATGTTCTGTAGGAAATAAAATCGATGGACTTTTACATATTTCCAAAACACTCCTTTTTTAGAATCAAGGTAGTGTAGTGCACGCACACACACACACACACACACACACACACACACACACACACACACACACACAGCACAAAGACAGACAGATACCTAGACAGACAGAGAGAGAGAGAGAGAGAGAGAGAGAGAGATTTGCTGTACTTATGGCCAATTAATAATAGATATACATCTAACTCAAACCAGCATTCTCCACCCAAGCTGTTTAAGAAAATAAATACACACTTTTCATTCATTT
Source organism: Plotosus lineatus (assembly GCA_024760905.1). NCBI lineage: Eukaryota > Metazoa > Chordata > Actinopteri > Siluriformes > Plotosidae > Plotosus > Plotosus lineatus. The sequence goes on along the minus strand of CM045737.1, from coordinate 31,281,051 downwards.
TCTGAACTGTTTAATCCTAATTAGGGGAAAAGTTCAGCCGAGAAAGCTCAGAAACACACTAACGGCTATGCAATCTACTCTTGATAAAAGACAGCAATGGTTCTTTTCCATGCCTCCCACCACAGACAGTGAGATACATGGCTGCCTTTGATAATCCAGTTAGCTGCACTGGGGGGACAGCAGTGACAACCCATTGACAGTTGAGAGCAAGGTGGAACATGATTTGGGACCACTTTTCTGTCTTGGAATCTGGACAGCTTGCCACCATGGAGGAGAAAACGAATTTCCAAGTTTATCATGATATCCAAAAGGCGAACGACAGTATGGCAGAATCTCCAGATGAGTTTCAGTGGAAGTCCAATAATGAGGCAGAAAAATGGCTTTTAATATTGAAGTAAACCACTGCCCAAGGTACAGTTTTTATAATATAAACAAATAGCATGAGTTAAATTAATCCACAATAATATCCTAACTGTACATCCTGTAGATTTGTAGGAATGTGTTATGTGAGTAATGCTGAGGAATAACTTGAAAAAGAAAAACCTTGATTCTTGAAATTGTTGACACAAATTTTAACGACCCGTGCCCTTATTTCTCCAAAAACAATATCCTCGAATATATTCAAACAAATACGTGCAGAAAATGTGTGCAGAGAATATCGTGTGAGGGGAAATCTGCATTTACTTGATGACTAACTATTTCATGATTTCATTCAGTCCCTCAGTCATTTTCTGAAGCACCTAATGCTAATAATGAATTGCATTTAAGCCCCCCCCCCCACTGTTGTGGTCCTAAATCTCATATATATATATATATATAAACACACACACACTTATTAGAAGCTAAAGAACACATCGTAACCAGGGGTGCCAATAATTATGGAGGCCAGTGTATGCGACAGACAAAAAAAAGTGAAGTAATTTCTGAATTAGTAAGTCGTGTTTACACAATAATCTGCATCCTCGAAGTGATGACCCTGAAGCTCTTGGTCACCACCTTCACAGCTGTTAGTTGTTACTTGGCTTAAAAAACAAACCATATCCTACAAATGAATAAAAATAATATGAATAAAATGAATAAAAAATAAATGAATCTGTAAAGGCAGCAGTGAAAAATCTGTATTTTAAACTCTTCATTGTTCATATTTTCTGGATTGCTCTGCTTTTGTCATGTCCATTACGATTCAGTAACTTGTGGCATCCTGAATACTATCCTCAAGTAATTTTGAAATATTCTGAAAGCAGTAAAGGTAAATAAATTTTATATTTTATATTTGCATATGGGAAAACAATCACTGTAAAATATTCAGAATATATTTGTTGGCGTGTAACAGATGATTATTTTATGTTAAAATATTATTTAAACCATACATAGCTTGGGCTTTGTTGTGGTGTTGCAATGTTGGGAAATCCACCCTTCAGCTCTTGCATGATCCCAGAGGGACAAATTTTTTAACTCTTACCATAACATACCAAGGGCAAAGGTGGCCGAGTGGTATAGGTGCTGGATCACTGATCCTAAAGTTGGGGGTTCAAGCCCCACTCACCACAGGTTGTCGCTGTCCCCCCCAGTGCAGCTAACTGAGTTATCAAAGGCTGGCCATGTTTCTCACTGTCTATGGTTTGAGGTTCATGTAAAAAAAAAAACATTGCTGACTTTCGACAAGAATAGACTACAAAGCCGTCGGCGTGTTTCCGCCGTGTGATGGCCTGGCGAGCTGTCCAGGGTGTACTCTGCCCTCACCTGGAGTCGGCTGAGATGGGCGCCATCCTCCCCACAACCCTAATTAGGATTAAGTGGTTACAGATGAACTAAACATAAAATACTGTACAGAATTCTTATTATACTTACGAGAACTGCAGCAATATTACCACTCAATTTATTTGAATTTTTCTGAAATAATGACTAATCAGGGCGGCACAGTGGTGTAGTGTATTGTAGTGGTGTTAGCATGGTGTCATAGGTGTATTTCATAGGTGTAGTGTGTTTAGCATGTCCGCCTCACAGCAAGAAGGCCTGGGTTTGATTCCCAGCTTAGGCATTTCTGTGTTGAGTGTGCGTGTTCTGTGCGTGTTCTCCCCTTGCCAGCGTGGGTTTCCTCAGGGTACTCCGGTTTTCTTCCCAATTCCAAAACATGCACAGTAGGCTGATTGGCTGTTCCAAATCACCCTTAGTTTCGATTAGATTACATTCATATTTATTGTTATTACACATGTATAAATGCAGACAAACGAAATACTTAATTGTAAATGTGTTCGCCCTGTGATGGCCTGGTGAGTTGTCCGGGGGGGTGCACGCCATCCTAGCTCAGAGGTAGCTGAGATGGGCTCCGGCCACCCTGCAAGCCTAATTAGAAAATGAATGAATGAATGAATGAAAAGAAGACTAATCAAGTTTGGTAAGACATCACTCAATCTGAAACCTTACTGGTTTTCCAGAAATTATAGATTGTTAACATTCCTGATTATATTTGCAGAATAAGCAAAGAATGCCACGCAGTGGTGGGTGACCACAAGCTAACTGTTAGGGGGGAAATATGAGGTGTATTCATGATAAATGGCGCATATATTGAATTCTTAATTACAAATTTGGTATTAATATTAGACCTTAAATTATTCACGTCAGCAGGCATAACGGGAACCCTGAAGATGTCAAATGGTTTCTTAAAAGTTCATCATCCAGATCTTAAGCATTAATTTAGATATACAGTCAAACAACCCTTGAGATTAGATTACATTTGCCAGACTATTAGCATTACATCTTGGAAGAATGGGGATGCAGGGTTACCAGAGTGCACAGGGCAGCTCTGAGAATTTGTCTGGCCTGTTTCCTGATGTGGCTGTGGTACTGAAACATGTCCAACATCCTAAATAAACATTCAAAAAACCCAGAAGACCTTCTTTTTTTCTATACTTCTCCTGCACTCCCCTTATTCTTATAGCTTTCCCCCTCTAATTCTCTGTCATCCTTTCTCTCTCTCTCTCTCTCTCTCTCTCTCTCTCTCTCTCTCTCTCTCTCTCTCTCTCTCTCACACTCTTTCTCTTATCCTTCCATAAGCGTAAGTCAGCAAACTGTAAAAGACGTTAAACTGATACTCCAGCTGCATGGAGAGAATGTGGAGAAGGGAGATGGAGACTGAGGTCCCGTTTGAAGTAAAGCTGGAACATCAAACCATCCATTTAGAACGAGATGAACTGCTAAAGGGCTGACTTAAGTTTTTCCAGCAAAAAGAAATGGATAATGTTATGGCTTGTACATTTCTTACTGGGCTTGATTAAAGCCCTTGACACCATCAAGAACAGTTTGTAAAGAAAGTGTGCAATGAACTCCTTACTAAACTAATCAATAAAGGTAGATGAATGTATACCTGTTTGTGTCTTTCAGTGTGCATATATATATATATATATATATATATATATATATATATATATATACACACACATATATATATACACACATATATATAAATACACACATATATATAAATAAATATATATATATATATATATATATATATATATATATATATATATATATATATATATATATATATATGGTCACATCCAGTTTTAATATCACTGGTCTTCCTTTAAGCTTTAAATATTATATGAAATTTTATCCATAGAAAGGTACCAAAAATGTAAATTTCACTAATAATAATGAGCAAGTTAGTATGGCTGGTTGTTATAAGGTTAAAGAAGTCATGTTGAAATGCTACTGGAAATATCGTTTAATTGCCATTAACTTCATCTTATAAGGCTATATTTGGAAGTCTGGGAGAGAAATGTGTAGGCCTTGGGTAGGACTCATTTCTTTTTCATGCATGAGAAAACCACTTTGAGTTAATTGCCTCAGTGAAGCATCCAGCTGTAAAAACAAGCCCAACATGGCCAACCATATGCTGTATGTTTGACATGTACTGTAAGAATAAAATGATGTTGTTTGTAGTTGACAGGAGAAAAGAGTGAATTCGATTGCAACTAAGTTATATAAATTTGAATCAAGGCATTATATGAGCACATGCACAGATCTTAAATAACTTCTTCTTACAATTATAAAAAGGACTTAGATTTATTACATTTATTAGACAAATGACTATCAAACTATTCGTAACTAGTCTGAAGAATCTAACTTTAATTGAAAAAAAAAAAAAAAAACGAGGCTGCCAACACCACCTAAAAAGTCCCAATTCCAAATTAATCAAATAAGCTAAAGTATAATACATAGGCTGAATTGACAATTGACAATTGGTACCCAAATTTGGTAGATGGTTAAGTGAGTAGGTTAGATGGCAAGATTTCCAACTGCAACTTTTGCTACAGACTGTATCAACTGTACAGAGGAAAGACTGAGGCTGAGTGATAGATTAACCATCACAGTGGAAATAAATTGAGTATACATTATGTATAGCTTTATTTCATATTGAACATTCCTAAATTTCCAGAACATGATACAAATATTTATATAACAGTTGTATTCTAGAAATCTTTGATGACTTTAATCAACATTGTGAATCTGAAATCCTGCTGTTATTTATACCTAGACAAACAAACTACAGTACTCTAATTTGGAAGGAAATAGAATTGGGCCAAATCTAGCCATGCTTATTCTGATTGTGGAAGGGTGTAGCTGCATACCTAATTCAAAACAGGCTCGGCATGTCTTGGTGTATCTTGTGGTCTTCTGGGATGTGGCATAGCTGATTACCAGCCAGAAGCGAAGGAAGCCACAAAACCTTCAACCTCTCTGCATCGATACGCAAATACCATTGACGACCTAATCTTTGCCTATTTTGCTCCTGATTGCAAGCAAAACCCAAGCATTAGTGGGACGGCCAAACATTAGTCACAGGCATAAACCTTACTGGATACTGAAGTTGGATCAACTGATTACCATCACATACTGCTGCAGGCCCACTCAGCATGGTGGTCTGTAAATTGTATTCCCATGAAAAGTTTGTCCGAATTAAAGGTATTAATAAGTATTTGATGGAATTACAAAAATAAATTCAAACTCCAAACACTAGCTAAAATCATTCACATTGTTCTGTGCTATTGACTCACATATATTTTTAAAAAACATGGACTATTTTTATTTAAGCGGTGATTTATGAAGGTAAATTTAGAGCTTAATGATATCTCAAATACTATTAAATCCTTCATGTGGGCACTTGCATTTGAGCATATTCTCTCCAACTGATTGAGGCAGATAATCAGCTTAATAAGCAAATAATTAGACATCCCAGATGGTGCAGAAAAAAAGCATTTATCTTATTGTTAGGGAATTTAATAGTGGTAATCTCTTGTCTATTTATTAAACCAACAGCAATCAGACAAAGACATCATACATATTGAAAAGATCGGTTAGTAGGTTCCTGAAAATGTGTTCAGTCTCTCTGTCAAAAGATGCAGTGGCATATATCTCAGAGGAAGCATGTGTTAGGCAACAACTGCCTCAACTTGTGGCTATTTTATGTTAAGTGAGAAGTAGTTATTGTGTAAGAAATGAACTAATGGGAGAAAATGGGATATAAGCAGTTTTCAAATTACAAATCACCTGCATCACACCTGACATCTTTTCTCTTATCCAAAAATCCAAAAAATCAACTCTCCCCTACAATATAATTCACATTGAAAGCATAATGGTACTACTACATCTACTACAACCAGTACTACTACAGTACTACTACTACTACTACTACTACTAACAACAACAACAACAATAATAATAATAATAATAATAATAATAATAGCCTTTTACCAGCATGGGCTGAGATGGGCACCAGCCTCCCCATGACCCTAATCAGGATTAAGCAGTTCAGAAAATGAATGAATGAATGAATAAATGAATGAATAACAAAATATTAATAAAATAGTGAACATGCAAAGCTCTGAATCTATGTACTGTAATAATTATACTGTACTCCATGCAGGTCTTTTATAAGCTATCTAAAGGTACAATATTGTCTGAATTCAGAAGCTAAACACTTTTGAACTTGATTAGCACTTGGATAGGAGACCACCAGGGAATACCAGGTGCTGTGGAGCAGGGGTCCCCAACCATCGGGCTGTGGACCAGTACCGGCCCGTAGCTCAGTTGGTACCGGACCACAGAAAGAAAAAAAATCAGGTTTATTAATTATCTGAGTCTGAACGATCTTTTATTTTTGGAAATCTTTTTTTTTTTTTTTTGAAAAATGACCCAATTCTTTTGGTGACATTTCGGTCATTTGAGCATTAAAATGTAACCCACAAGGGGACAGCGTGTGAACAGAGGCGTGTTGGACATGCTTCAAACATTAGCAGGGATTTTGGGTGAGACTGAGACTGAGCCTTCATTCTCCCAACTGGTGCACCATCACCTGTGTTGTTGTTGTTGTTGTTGTTGTTTTTTGTTTTTTTTAGAAAGTTTAAGCTCTACTTCCCCACCAACTTTATTTCAGCTGTTGATAACATCCATCGAGTGTTCATTATTATTATTATTATTATTATTATTATTATAAATAAATAACATTATATTTACAAAATAAGCAATGTAACCCCCCCACCACCCATTCCCCCCCGTACCTGTATCTCTCTTCAACCATGTTGCCCCCTGGCAACCTACCCTGTAAGAAAAAAAAAAAAAAAACTGCCAAGAAATGTCTATAAGAATAGAGATGCCTAAATCAGATTTGACTGTTCATTTTCTGTAACCGCTTCATCCTAATTAAGGTCACGGGGAGGCTGGTGCCCATCCCAGCCAACTCAGGGCGAGGGCAGAGTACACCCAGGATAGCTCGCCAGGCCATCGCAGGGCGGAAACACGCTGACGGCTTTTCAGCCTACTCTTGTCGAAAGTCAGCAATGGTTCTTTTACATGCCTCACACCATAGACAGTGACAGACATGGCCGGCCTTTGATAACCCAGTTAGCTCCACTGGGGGGGACAGTGACAACCTTGTGGAGAGTGGGACTCGAACCCCCAACCTTTGGATCAGCGATCCGGTGCCTTATACCACTAGACTACCACTGCCCCCAGATTCGACTGAAGGTACCAAAACAACATTCAGTAATCCAAAGTCTGCACATCTTACAAATGGTAATGGCTTTGGCCAGTATCTATGTGAGTTCTCAACATACATCATGTATTTACTCTGCGACTAATCTCAGGTTTACTCTGTAAATGCATATCACCTTCACAAATCACATGGTTTGGTTAAGATTATGACAGGATGTCATAAAGTGCACCGGTCTTACACTTAGTTGGTTGCTATTGGGATTTACCCCAATTTGCATGCAAGTTCTCAACCTGGATTACTATTACTGTTTAATATTGCATAAGACCTAACGTCCACCTTTCTTTAATTAAAATGCCTGCCTATTTTGTCATGTTTATTTTGTTCCTTTATTCCCAACTCAGTTCCAAAGTGACTCTCCAAAAGAAAGACTTACATTCAATAATATCGTGTGTTAGCACCTGATATCCATATACTGTATGGAGGTCAGGTATCAGGCATTTCTGATTGATGCTGTTTGCACACTAGTGTGCTGTTATGATAAGTAATGTCTTTGCCTATACTGTATCTATGTGCTATGAGGTTTAGAATGTCCTTACAGCACTCTGTTGACATGCCACGTAGCATGCCGCTGGCATACTGGTGATATGGGCGGCGTCTTCCTTGTTAGAAGTCCAGCCAATCCCCCGTGTGGAGAAACGCCAGGAAATAAGGGATGTAAGCTGTTCCATCAGTTTGCTTACTTATCCATCATGGAAAATACATTTTTCTCTCTCTCTCTCTCTCTCTCTCTCTCTCTCTCTCTCTCTCTCTCTCACACACATCCTCTATGTAGCTTTTCATATACTGTACTTTGTTATATTTAATTCAGAGAATCTTTAGCCTGGAGGTATATTCATATCTATCTCTATATCTTCTGAACCTAAGAGAATGGAAGATGCTAGAAGGCCCGTAGACAGTGCTGTATGAAGCGCCTACTCTCTTGTACACATAATTTGCTGACTATTAGTGATCCAGCAGCATATATTGATACAGGTTCATTATTCTTCTATCTTGAAAGACAGAAGCCCTGATTCAGGTCTAAAATGTTGAGGAATTATTCAACTACAAAAGACAAAAGTAGGCTGACCTTAGCTGATCTACTGTAGAGATTTACAGTGCTGCAGCTTGGTGGGACCCCATCCACTTGCAGAGAAATCTGCTGCACAGTCATTCATTAACTGTACTGTAGAGAAGGCCATGTCATAAAGCAGGAATGGCCACTGTCGTCTTGGGACTATTCCGTACTGGAAACACCATGCCTTGAAGTGACCCTGGAGATGACGTCCATCTATTGTTTGAAGCCACTTCTTATGTGCTTTCTGGACGTCTCCGCTGTTATTAAGGTCTGCCAGTGACTGGTCAAAGCGTTTACCTACGCATTTTATGCTGACTTCTTGGATGGAAGAATCTTTTCACCTTGGATGATGAAGACATTAATCCTAGCTCACCTTTATTGATTTTAAGGCTCCTTGACATGGTTGGTTTGATTCTCATTCTAGCCCAATTCACCACCTTCTCTACGCCTGTGAGAATCCAATGGGTTGCCACTAATGACGTGGTCATGACAGTGACATCGTCCAGGAAGGCTCGGCAAGATGGGTGCCTGATTCCATCCTCAGCCAGGGGTCCTCTGCACTAAGTCTTGCCTTGAGCAGCATGTTCATGGCTGCCACAAATAGTACTATATATATATATATATATATATATATATATATATATATATATATATATATATATATATATATATATATATATATATATATATATATATATATATATTGTGCACCCTGACATGATACTCTGCTCAAGTCTCAACCAGTCTGTTGTGAAGTTGTTCACAGTGAATCACATCTTGATGTTAGTGAGATGACTCATGACAACCTTCATAACCTCTGTTGTAACTTGGTACTGCGAAAGTGCTTTCTCAATTAGTAGATGGGAAATGCTGGGGCAGGCCTTGGCAATGTCCAGCCATACGACCAATAAATCCTTCTTGTAACTCTTGGCTTGCTTGATCAGCTGGCTTGTTGATGATATATGCTCTAAGCATCCTGAGAAGCCTTTCTGGACACTCGTGTCGATGTAGCTGTTGGTCAGGAGAACGGTGGTCAACCTTTTAACTAATATGGACCAGAAAATCTTTACTTCTACATCCAGTAGAGAGCTTTCCCTGAACTGGTCCAGTCCTCTGGCGTCTAGTTCCTTTGGTACAAAACAGCCTGCTGCCAGGGTCCATGCTGATGGTAGCTGCTGCTTCTTCCAAACTATGTGGAGAAACTTACAGAAGCGATTGATGAGCTTTTGGCAGTTCTTGTAAATTTTCTATGTGGTTCCTGATGGTCTTGAAGCAGAGCTTGATCTTGCGCTTCTGACGACCTTCTTGATTTCTTCAAAGCATAGGTCTGACAGGTCAAGCAGCATTTCTAGATCTGGCTCCTCTTTTGGATACAGGGGTTCTCCTAATTCTATGGTTCTGTCAGGGTTGCTGTGTGTCTGTTTAATACTCTCTTCAACCTCTGCCTGTGAACATTCGAGCCTGCCTCTCTTGGGTTTTCCCAGTAGATCTGAAGTAAAATGAAATGGGTTGCTGAAGAATGCCTTTCTTTGTTTTTTCTTCTTGCTCAGTCTCTTGCGTAGTCTCTCAGCTGATCTGAGTTGAGTTGGAGCAGATTAGTGTGCAGATTATGTTGCAGCTCTTACAGACTTTCCTTTTCTGACTTTGGAGCCTTCAGCCATGACTTCGGGCAAGCTATCTGCTTTTGTCTTTTACTTGTTCCTGCTTGGGATGGTTTTGCTTTGACGGCTTGGACTCCAAACATACTCCTATATTCTTCATAAACCATCTTGCTCAATAGCTGGATTTTCTTGCATGCATCACCTTTAAGGCAGTTTTCTAAAATGTCATCCAAGTTAGTGTCTAGAACTTGCCACCTCTTATCTGTTACTGGCGGTAGCTGTAATCTGGCTAACTTCTCATGGAAAGCTTCTCTGTTTACTCCTCTTGTTTCTTGAGCCATCGTGGCAGGATTTTTTTTGACGGTGAGGTTCTGAGCACTGTAGTGAGTTTCCGGGCTCGGCTCCTCCCATGACTTATGAGCTGCTGGCATTTCAGTAGCTTTACACTGTCTTAACTTCTCTTTGCACTTGGTTTTGCCTTGGTGTATTTTCACACCTCTCTCATTCTTGAAGTATCTTCCACAGTTGCCACACCAGTGTCTTATTTCTGTTGCTGCTTGTTTCAGAGCTTGCATCAAACTTCTAGCCCATATTTCATTGCCTGGTGCATGATCCATTGAATCTGTTAGAGTTTGCAGTTCATCCTTCCCTGCCTCTTGGCCAGCAAGGGGGTATTTTCTAGTGCTTGAAATTGTAGCTGTTGATTGCAGTGCTTTGGATTGCTAGCCCTGGCACTATAGGGTGCTGTCTTTCCAAGCTGTCATCCGAACTTTCTCAGCGGTCAATAGGACTTTCCCCATGGTCGTAAGCATAGTTTGATAACATGCGGGATGCTAAGCTACACAGAGTTTGATGAGCATGTGTGTGCTGTTTACAGCTTGGCGGTTGCTGTATCTTGTGTTTGCCTAGTCTGCATTATCAGCAGGTAGCTCAGGGTCGTGCGCTTCAACTGAGGGAGGCAGCAAAGACGATAACTACTTAACCTGCGGACTGGCTTTGGACAGTGAGTTATAATTAAATATCGCTTCCCCAGCATATATCATGCACCTTTGACAATATTCACCATTTTGTGTATTTATGAATATGTGAACAGATATATAGGTGTATATAGGGGATATTGCAGCTAACTGGATTATCAAAGGCGGGCCATGTCTTTCACTGTCTATGGTGAGAGGCATGTAAAAGAACCATTGCTGACTTTCGTAAAGAGTAGGCTGCAAAGCCGTCAATGTGTTTCTGTCCCTTGCTAAAGGGTTGTGACAGGAAGGGCATCCGACGTAAAAACCTATGCCAAATAAAATGTGCGAATCAGATGATTCGCTGTGGCGACTCCCGAGTAAAAGGGAAAAAGCCGAAAGGAAGACAGACAATATATATATATGTAAGTATCGGAGCATACGCCCACACACCACACAGAAACACCCGTACTATGTTCCAGACTCAAGCCTAGGACTCTCTTGCTTTGAAGCGGAAGACGTGCTAAAAATGCCACAATGCTGCCCCTTTATACCAACTAGAATGTGATAAACTTATTTCTAATCTTCCATGTTTGTCAAAATTGTCACGTAAATTTTATGGTCTGACGAACAAACATGGGACTGTCTGTCTACACACAACATTATATGTAGAATGCTCAAGTGCCGCTACAGTGTACTAGACTTTTATTTTATAACTTGCATGTTAGCAATTTAGTACATAAATTCTTTAAATTATTTTTTCAGCACAAAATGTAATGCTACATAGAAAAGTTAGTATGTCAATAAAGAAAGCAGAATATTTCTTATAATAGTCCAATTTGCAGACAAAAATATGATGAAGCCTGCTGTGATTTACATGCAAATAAAGAATCAAGTCTGACAATCAATATTTCAGGGAGAACTCTGGCTGGATCTGTAAGACATCCAGCAGATACTGTACTTGTAACACTGCACAACTGTACCTGATGCTATTCTATTTTTAAAGCAGAAAGTTATCACACCTAATAACATTTGTAACATTTTACTGTACTTTATAAATTTTTGTATTGATTTAAAATAATTATTTACTTGTAAAAATAAGGCATCTTTTTTTCTCCACCATTTCTTTGCATGTGCGTAAAAAACACAGTACTGCATATTACGAGACTATGAATTAACATTTATGAGAGAAAGGTGAAAGAATATTTGAACATATCTGGATTGTGAACATACTGTCCAGTTGACACCAGATGCTGTTGTTCTTTGAAAAAGAAACCATAATTCTACCCATCGAATAGATGTCTTCAGTCAATTAATATAAGCAGAAAATGTCAAAAGTTGGCAAAGCCGTCAATGTGTTTCTGTCCCTTGCTAAAGGGTTGTGACAGGAAGGGCATCCGACATAAAAACCTATGCCAAATAAAATGTGCGAATCAGATGATTCGCTGTGGCGACTCCCGAGTAAAAGGGAAAAAGCCGAAAGGAAGACAGACATATGTCTGTATCATCAACCAAGAATTAGCAAGGTCTATCTGCCATTTGAATTAAATTATAGTTGATGATATTGTACATATACACTGTCATCCACAATTATTAGCAACCTTGGTTAAGATGTCTTAAAAGCCTCAAATTGTTTTTTTTTTTTTTTTCTTGCAGAAGCATACTCTCACACTGAAAATTGTACAAAAATGTAACCTTCAACTCAAGTGAATTTGGAAGTGGGCAGGAAATCCCTGACTAAGAAATAATTATTTTTCTTAAAATCACCCATTCCACAATTATTGGCAAGAATGACTGGGAAATAAATGTCATTGAAGTATTTCTGTAATTTCTACAGTAGTTTACAAAGTTTATCAGAGTATCTAGGAACATTGAATTTGGACATTTTCACTTCCTCTTTCCACAGTGTATAAATAAGACATGACACAGAGGCCATTTTTCTTATCCACTCTTCAACATGGGGAAGGCAAAGGAATTCAAGTAACACAGATGTCAGGCAGTAGCTACAAGAAAACAGCCCCTTGCCTTCAGCTGCCCATATCTATGTTCAAAGGAATCATTAAGAAGTTTAAAACAACTAGAACAGTGGTAAACAAGCCTGGATTGGCCAAAGTTATTTCGCCACCACGCACAGTGAGGAGTATGGTAAAAGAAATAAACACTTATCCAAAGCTCACTGTTAAAGAATTACAACAAATAGTAGCATCTTGGGGACAAAGTTTCCAAAACAACCATCCACATGCCAACAATCTGTTTGGGAGGCATGCATGGAAAAAGCCTTTTCTTTCTCACAATTATAAACACAAACATCTGGAGTTTGTACTGGAACTTCAGCTTGGACCGTGTATTTTGATCAGATGAGACCAAGATATATATTTTGGTAGCAGACACTGGAAGTGGATCTGGGGGAGCACAAAAGATGAGCATGCAGAAAAGCATCTCATGCCCACTGTGAAGTAAGGTGGACGATCGGTAATACTGTGGTCCTGTCTCTCTTCCAGAGGTCCTGAGAACCTTGTAAAGGGTGCACGACATCATGAACGCCTTGAAATACCAGTTTGTTTCAAATCAAAATCTGCTGGCCTCTGGCCAAAAGCTGAAGATGAATCATCACTGAGTCTTTCAGCAAGATAATGACCCTAAACATGTGGCCAAATCCACACAGAAATTGTTCACCAGTAACAGAATTATGCTCCTCCCATGGCCATCTCAGTCCCCAGACCTCAACTCCGTTGAAAACCTGTTTAGTAAGCTGAAGAGGGGAGGACTAGGTCACTGGGTTAATTAGAGAGACTGTACAAAGAGAAATGGTTGAAGATCTCTCTTTTTGCATTCTCACATGTTGTAAAACGTTATAGGAGAAGAGTAGGTGCTGACAAAAGGGGGCTGTACAGAGCACTAACATCAGGGGTGCTAATAATTATGGCCAACATGATTTGATGTCAATGAATTATTGCTTGATGTGGGACTTTTTCCCTACTGAATGAATGCATTTGAAATAAAGGTTGTATTTTCCTCTTTTTTCTTTGTGGTCTGATGTTATTTAGAAAAAAAAAAAGAATTTATTCGAATCTAAAGAACACATCTTAACCAGGGATTACAATAATTATGGAGGGCAGTGTAGGTATGTGTATATGTATGTAGGTGTATGCAGATGTACAGTCATCCCTTGAATATCGTGGATAATGTAAACCAGACCTGGCCGCAATATTCGAAAAGCCGCGAAGTAGGGACCCCCCCCCCCCCATTTCTACCTTGTTGTCTCATTCCTATGTATTCGCGTCTATACAATATCAAGAAGTGTATATTAAACGTTACACAGTTATATGCATATGTAAATACTGTAATGTATTAATATTTAAATAGATTTATATATAAATACTTTAAGTACTGTACCTCTTCTCCGCGGTGCAGGACGTTCATGTGCGAGGCAACAGTGTCACGCGTCTAAGCCAATCAGCTTGCGAGATTGAGTTGAGTGGGTGGGAGGCAACAGCATCACGCGTCTAAGCCAATCAGCTTGCGAGATTGAGTTGAGTGGGTGGGAGGCAATAGCATCACGCGTCTAAGCCAATCAGCTTGCGAGATTGAGTTGAGTGGGCGGGAGGCAACAGCGTCATGCGTCTAAGCCAATCAGCTTGCGAGATTGAGTTGAGTGGGCGGTCCCTGCCTGAACTGGGGAGGAGGGGCACTTCGTTTGAAAACAATAGACGCAGCCTGCCTTGGGTACCTGCCTTCCATTTGCTTACATGTGAGTTTCAGTACGAATTTTGAATTTTTTATGTCTGTTTTTTGTTTTTAATACCGCGATGTACCAAGACCGCGATGCTCAAATCGCGAAGTGGCAGGGAATGGCAGTATAGCTTAATATAATTCTTTAGTTGCCTTATTTACACTTTCTTTTATAATTTCTGCAAAACAGAGAGCTGCTAAATCGATTTTCATTATTCACGCAACAGTTGACTCGGATTGGTAATCACTAGATTCAGGTTACATGAAAGTTCAGTTAAGTTGAACCCTGCCCATTTTGTGTCTTTGAGAAAAATTTGCCAAATTGCTCATTTTGTTGCTACTCATTGCCTTTGCATGGTCACTTCTTGCTCATGGCTTCCTGTATGGATGTGGCTTTTATCATTCAACGTATATGGAATTGCAACAATGCCATTTTTAAAAATATAAAACATTTTATTTACGTATTTTAGGGACAGCCAGATAGATGTGAAAGAATTATCTTTTGAAAAAAAAAAATTTTTTTTAGGGAAAAATAAAATTAAGAGTGAAAAACAAATTTTCTCCTGAAGAAAATTTCCTTTGTGAGTTCATTGGTGAACATTTATCCCAGGAATTAATAAACACAACGGGTTGGTCTCCAACAGGTTCCTTTCTGAAAGAGACTGAAGTATTCTTTAGTCAGGATCATGGTGGGTCTGTATACAATCCTGGGAACATTAAGTACAAATAGGAACTGCATCCTGTAAACTTGATCATTGCAGATCTCTATTAAGGCACACACATTAGTCATGACCACTACACCTACTGGTATGTTTTGTCAAGTTTTAAATTCAAGTTCAAGTTGAATAAGCTTTATTGTCATTTCAAGCACATGTAGCTCATGCAGTGCATAGTGAATTGAGTCAACATTTCTACATGATCTGGAAGTACATAAATATACACCATAAACATCAGATACAAAAAAAGGTGGAAAGAAACCAGAAATTGTTGAGAAAACCCACACAGTCACAAGGAAAACTAACTGTACTGAATACAAGGTGTAAAACTCCTTTCACAAACAAACTGCAAATCTTTTTTTGTTGTATGAATTTAGTTGAACTACATGGCAAACAAAATTTACATTACAAAGTGTACATGATGTAACATTATTACAATTTGTGTGTCTATCATAACACAGCAGAGGATTGCCTTTGAGCATCACACAACAGACCTAGGAAATCTGACAAATATTGCCTTTGAAAAGAAAACTTTTTTTTAAAATATGTTCAATTGTCCATGACAAGGGTCTGCATTGACATTTTCTCTCATGCAACAGGTGAGTTTCATACAAACCTTGAACTATGCTAGAATTTTGCCCAATATTTTCTTGAATATGTTCTGTGGTGTATGTGACCAAACTCAGGATCAAACCTGAAGCTGTCACTACCGTTCTACTTTAAAGGGTACCTGGCGTGAAAGCGCTCATATACCTAATTTGATGTATTGTGTATAGCTACTGACAATACACCTATAAGGCGTTTATTATATTTTCTCACAAAGCAGCTTTAAGCGATTTAAGGGCTTCACTAACGTCAAGCATCAGAGCACAGGAGTTTTAAAACGGTGCATTTGCTGTGACGTCATCTCGTTGACAAAGCCTCGACCGGAACTGCGAGATTGCAATGTAAAGGTAAGGCTATATACCTGACGTATACAACACAAGCTCACAGAAACTTGGAAAAAACAGACATTATAGTAGTTTTTTTTTTTTTTTAAACCATGGACGAAGACAATTTCGTAGAAGGATTAGAAGGTTATTTATATGAACCACTGAAGAAAGACTATCCAGATTTAGTGAAATCGGACCAGGAAAGTGATGACTCGGAGGACGATATTGGAGAGTCAGCAGAAGCTCTTACACGGGAAAATCGCAGCAAACAACCAGCAAATATTTGGTGCGCTTGTGGAAAATCCGTGCGTCAAAAAAAAAAAAACGATCAGAAGTGCTACTGTTGTAAAGAACATGAATTGCTTGAGGAAAATATACTGACATTCTGCAACTGGCTATACGACTGTCAACGATGTTACGTCACCATGACCTTTGACCCCGGTGAAAAGAAGCCAATACGTCCACGCGCTCAACCTTCGTGAGCAAGGAATGTCATACAGAAGAAAAGGAAATGTGGACTTATAAACAACCTACCGACATCACGCGATGTTTAAAAGCTAATAATAAAGTATAGTGGATATTTTTTGAATGCTGTAGATTTTGGGTACAGGTTCCCTTTAATAAAGACTCTACTGATTATGAAGTACAATAATATATTGTTCGCAAATCCAAGGTTAGAACATATCATATTTCTTGTTGCTGGTGTTTGTTGTTATTTTGTTTATGCGTTTTGGGACAGTACACAGACAGTAAAGTGAAAGGAAAGAAAATAAAGCTGACATTTCTTCTGGCTAGTTGTCTGCCATGCCAACGCAAACAGGTTATAGCTTATGGAGAAAAGCCGAGATAGAAGAAAAGAATACACATTAATATTTGTGGAAAGATGATGCTTACCTCAAAATCCATCTTCCATTGGAGACCCCCACTATTACATCCACTTACTGCATTACATTTCATGTAATTTTAAGGAGTTTTCAAATTATTTTCACACCAACCTGAATTATTTGCTTGATTTTAACATTTCCTTTCCTGTTTAGACATAACAAAAAACACATTTCTTAAAATAGAGGTGCTTGCGAGCTAGGATATTTTTTTATTCAGCTTGCTTTCAACATCGATCGTTAGTGCTGGTAACTTTCTGTAGGTCAGGATTCTTTTTTAAAGAGAATGCATTTGGTGGTAACATTTGTATGTGAGTTGGTTATCACAATGACTCATGACAAATGCTAAATGTGAATAAAAGTAAGTGTGTGTGTGTGTGTGTGTGTGTGTGTGTGTGTGTGTGTGTGTGTTCGTTCATGAAAAGATGAAACAAACAAACAAACAAAAAACAAGATATTGATTTAAATGGATTGATAAATAGAGATGAAAATGCTTCTATGAAAAAATGGCTTCTTTTTTTTAAATATTGAGAGTTTTAGTATATGCTTCATGGAAACATAAGAAAAACCAACTAAAGCAATATTTGTTTTAGTTTATTTTTCCTTTAATAATGAGTGACAATGAGCAGAGCCATCTGCACCAAGTGACCATGAAAACAATGTCAGGTTTTTTTTTTTGTCGGTCATTTAGATTAAAGCTGATCTCCTCAGGATAACTGAGAATTGAAGGATTGAGAACCAGAAAGGTCTAACCAACAGAAATCTTTTTTTTTAAAAAAAGTGACATGAAAGTATTTGCAATATATAGTTAAAAAAAAAAAAAAAATCTGGGGTAATGTCCAGAATATGATTCACGATCATGAGAAGATGAAGAGACCAAGCGAGCACACATAGACCTCATCCACGTCTGTTAAAACATGACCTTATCTCATTTTTTTTTCTTTGTTTGTTTGTTTTTGTGGGTTAAATCACAGTGGCTCTCAGTCCTTCAATTATTTTAAGAAGGCAATGCAGATACTGCTGACTGAACGGTCTCCTTGACATTCTGTCTGAATGATTGTTTTAGTGTATACTATACAGGAGCATAAGAAAAGCAAAATAAATCAGTATTTTTATAGCTTATTTTTTGCATATTTTAAGTTAGATGGTGACACATGAGGTCTATTTTCTCAGTAAGCAGTGCAAGCAGAGCATAAGTGAGGTTCATAATGGCATTTTTTAAATCTCATTCAAACTTTCTGTATAAATGACAGAAGAAAACAAAATAAACCACAATTTTTATTGGATTTTTTTCCTCCATTTTTAAAGCGTGATGATCCCACCACCTGCTCGATCAAAATGTTCACACACACTTCGATGTATTTTTTGAAACTCATTCAAAGTTTGAATAAAATGCTTTTTATTTATAAAAAATGAGGGTGTTTATTGCTAAACTTACTTAATATTGTTCGGGATGGCATTTTGTTATTGTCTACATTGTTGAATTTCTAAGATTTCAGAATCAGTGAGCTTGGCAGACCATAAGTTTTTATGAACCATTTTAATTGCAGCCTCGTCCTGTCACAGCATTCCCATGTAGTATATACCAATTTAAATGATTCTTCTTTCTTCTTCTTCTTTTACTTTCGGCTGCTCCCTTCAGGGGTCGCCACAGCAAATCATCCGCCTCCACCTCACCCTGTCCTCCGCATCTTCTTTTCTGACTCCAACGACCTTCATGTCTTCCTTCTTCGGTCTTCCTCGAGGCCTTCTGCCTGGTAGTTCCACTTCTCTCTCTGCCTACGGACACGCCTCCCACCTCTCCTTCTTCGACGTCTTCGACCAACAGTAGTCCAATTTCCATCAGCACCCTGTTGATTGACAGCACTGATGGCGGTCGTTGTTAACCCGGGCCTCGACCGATCCGGTATGGAGGTAATACTTTTGATTTGCATCATAAATAATTGGCATTGGTTTTACGTCGGATGCCCTTCCTGACACAACCCTCTGCATTTCTCCGGGCTTGGGACCGGCATGAGGGGGAGAGACACTGGTTAGTGCCCCCCCACCTCATGGCTGCATTACCAATTTAAATGATATGTATTGTAATATAACGCATATTATTGTGCTATTCTAAGACATCACCCTTATAGAGTAACAACTATTCCACATGTTTATGGCACTGTTTACTCTGTACGGTGATTATTTCCTACAAAAGTTTGTTTTATTCCATTACCTGTCACCCATGTGATCATGTCACTTACACAATATAAACACAAAAGCTCTACAAGTCTGTCAGGTGTATTTGAAAACTATTTAAGAATTATGTATTTCAGAAACAGCCATCCAGTTCCCTTTATAGCACCATTTAAAGGCCAGCTTAGTGTTGACTATACAGAGACAAGCTTTTGTAAGCCCTTTGGTAACGTTTGAATTTAAATCCAGTGCTTTAACTGCTGCCAAGCTGAGGGCTTTAACCAAGCACACCCCCACACACGCACCACTAACTGACACAGTTCATTCAGGGATTCTAGTTAAGGCTGCATGAACCTCTTTAATCCAAGGGCTTAAATAAAGACACTTTTAACTGTCATCTATGGACTCAATGCTCACGTATCAGTGTTGAACAATGTGCAGCATGCCAGAGCATATCAGTTGCACACAACTGATTCAACTGATTTTTTTTTTTTTTAACCAGTACAATGATCAGAAGGCTTTGATGGTTATTGAATGAGTAAAAGAAATGTTTAGAAATAAGTTCAAATACAGTTTCGTACCTAGTGTAGTGTATCATCAAGAACTATGTACTATGTAATGATTTTTTAATATTAAGAAATAGAGTTCAATACCAAGAGGTGTCTTTACTCAAGTAGTTGTCAAAAAGTAAATCAAATTTGTCGATTGAGAAATCCTTGTTCCAAAGCATTCAGTAAGACTTTTAAAAATCTCTTCCCCAAATGTAGTTTTAAATAAGTTGAAATGTATTCTGAGAATGTAACCAAGGTAATAAATATTCATTAAACTAAAATAATAATAATAATAATAATAATAATAATAATAATAATAATAATAATAATAATAATAATAATAATGTAGTGTCTTCTTAAACCAGTGGTTTTCAAATAGTGGGGCGAGGGGGCACGGTGCAATGCAATGCGAAGTTAGGAGGGTGCATGTGACCCCAGGGAACATGCTTCTTTTTTTGACATATTAGAATAAAGTGTAATTGTACATCCACTACAGCAGGTGGCAGTGGCTTCCTCACTGTCAGAGTGGGTCCAGAGGTAAAATAAGAAGTGAATTTAATAAACCCACCATGGGCATTTTTAACAGGGACAGAAAGAAAGGCAAAGAGAGACAGAGACAGTGAGAGAAACGAAAGTGTCCCGGAAGCTAATTTGGTATGATGGATGTATGATGAAGCGGATGTAGCACTCGGCTTCACTGTGCTGCAGTGAGAAACAAGGAAAGACCGCTGTGTTTACTATGTCTGAAAACATTGGCAGCAGACCGCATGAAGCCAAATAAATTAAGGCATCACTTCAACACATCACACCCCGACAATGGTGATGAGCCGCATGAGTTTTTTTCAGCGAAAATGTGCCAAATATTTCCAACGAACATCCCGCTTTATGAATGATATTCCAGCAAACCAATGAGCTCTATTAGCATCAGATAAGGTGGCATACCAAACTGCTCAGTGCAAAATAAACAGTGCAGAGCAGAGGACCTGATCGTACCTGCAGCACACACAGTCTCCATCACACTGGATGACGTCACTGCTGCAAAAATAAGTCTAGGTCCCAGTTCAGCATTGAGCAGGAGCTGAGAGTTCAGTATCGTGCTTTAAACCCGGCTTCGAAAAACTGTGCACAGCGAAACATGCCCATTGTAGCCATTAATCTGGACTTAATCATTTTGACAATAATAATAATAATATTAATAATAATAATAATAATAATAATAATAATACAAATTGTTTTATTCATTTTTGATTTTTAGGTTAAAATGTTCTATATATTGTGCTCCTGAGTTAATATTGCTGATCAATTTGAATTTATTATTATTTCAGTTCAGTTCATTTTCTGTAACCGCTTAATCCTAATTTGGGTCACAGGGAGGCTGGTGCCCATCCCAGCCAACTTCGGGCGAGGGAAGACTACACCCTGGACAGCTCGCCAGGCCATCGCAGGGCGGAAACACGCCGACGGCTTTGCAGCCTACTCTTTACGAAAGTCAGCATTGGTTCTTTTACATGCCTCACACCATAGACAGTGGGAGACATGGCCGGCCTTTGATAACCCAGTTAGTTGCACTGGGGGGACAGTGACAACCTTATGGAGAGCGGGACTCAAACCCCCAACCATTGGATCAGCGATCCAAAGCCCTATACCACTAGACCACCACAGCCCCTTTATTATTATTTATTGATTTTATTTAATTTTATTTTTCAGTATCAAATGGTTCAAATTGCTGGTCAAAAATGTTTACAGTTTAAATAAGGATACTTTTTTAATTTTATTCAAATTGATGCACTTTAAATGTTTTTCTTTAAAAATTAAAAAATTGTTGATCCATATTTCTTCCTGCTTTTGTAATCCATAATGTTAATAAGGATTTATTATGTTAACAAGGATACAGTGTTATGCAGAGAATTACTTATAACAATTTTTAGACAAATAACACTATTGATATTGGGGGTGGTGTTTTCCTCTTCCTAGGGGGCGTGACAGAAAATAATTGAGAAGCGCTGCCTTAAACACATATTCTCATGTATGATATAATATTTGGGATGTGATATTATATGGGGGGTATATCATTATGTGGATTGGATTGTGTGTATTGAGGTCGTTAGTATATTAGTTGATTTCCAGACACACTTGCACTGCAATTCCAATCCTTGAGGAATGTTCCTGAGCACCAAATTTCGCTTTATTGGCTTTCAGGTTGCTTTAAAGTACTGTTTCCATAAATAAATACTCTGTCCAAACCTGAAAAGCTTCTGACAGGCTCCATTTTGATTTCTTGTTGTATTTCAATTTTTATGTAAACAAACTGTATAGGCAGTCAGGCTTGATTAGCCACCATTACTTGTGTCCATAAATTACTTTCCGTGCAGTTACAATTTCTACTGAGCTGAGTGTGTCTGCAAATGAATTGCTTTTTTAGTGTACGAAGGCACAAACACACTTGGCAGCGAAATGACACAGCTGATGAATTAGCAACACCACCTGTCTTTGAAAGTAATTTGACATTTACCGTCGACACTTCTTACATTATTAAAGGATGCATAGAGTTGAGGAAAATAAATGCACTTGAAAAAGCGTTATTGGATCCTCAATCTCCCCATCTTTCCTCAGACACATTCAGCATGCATGTCAGGTGTGAGCTTGCATTATAGTGTTAATTGTTTCTGGTGGTCCCTCTGACACTCGTCTAGGTCTATCTGGTAACAGCTGCAAGCGAACTTGGTGGTCTAATTGGCAGAAATGCTGTTGGCAAGTATGAGTTGACTGGATCTGAGGCATTTTCCCTTGAAGCCTTGCAGTGGCTGTAATTAGGACCCTTTATTAAATGCTTCCTTTTCACTTTCTCTGGCTCTCCCACCGGACTGCTCTGGTGTTGTCTCAAACTTTTTGCAGTACTTACTATTTCTTCAATTTTTTTTTTTTTTTTTTTTTTTTTTTTTGTGCATGCTTACAGTAGTAAAATTGTATGAAGTGAAAAATTACACCAAAGAACCTGTAAACCTGCATCAAGCCTTAGGTTTAAAATAAATAATAAAAAAACTCCACTTCATAAACCTTGAATTGCTATTATATAGAAAGTATCCATGCTATATACATATTGTATTCCTGTTATACATTATTTACTATAGATGTTTTCATTGAGTGTATATAAAATGTAAGCTTTAGGGCGAGAAATGACATTCTGGCCAAAAAAAACCCCCCAAAAAAACAGGCAAACGATATTACTGGCTGAACCACTGGCTGAAACATCTGCAATAGCCTGACGAGCTGGGTTCAGGGTGTACTCTGCCTTCGCCTGGAGTCGGCTGAAACAGGCACCAGCCTCCCCACAACTCTAATTAGGATTAAGCAGCTCAGAAAATGAATAAATGGATAAATGATTGAATGGCTGAAATATGTTTTGAGGACACTGTGGTCCAGATTTCAGTAGACTTTGAAGGTCGTTTTTAATATCTGGCATCGTACCATTCAAAAAATACTGCACAGGCATGCAAGAAAAGCAAACCTTATGTCCTTACGTATTTAATTGCTTCAATCACTCCAGTTGAGCATTGTATATTAATAAGTATTACACAGTAATGCCCTGATTAGATTTGTCTAACATTTTATGATTAAAAAATATTTTTCTGAGTGGACAGTGCTTTCATCGAAATGAATGAAGTACAGTACAGTAAAACCTCCGCTGACGAACGCTTAAGCTCACGAACTTTTCGCCTCAAGAACATTAAATTTGCGAGCATATAGTCTCTGCTGACGAACTAGTTTTCGGCGGACGAATCAAACCACGCGGTCGAACAGCGCCACGGTGGCGGCCACGAGAAGCTGACACACGCTCATGGCGTCACAGTTCGTCACCCCCTTTCTTTAAACGCGGAAGTGGTTTGTGTTTGCTAGACATTTTGGACCATATTGAGTGTACCTTTGCTATTATGGGACCGAAAAAGACCCCACCACAGGCGGAGATCATTGAAAAACACGAACGAGGTGTGCGTTTGTGTGACTTAGCGTCCCAGTACCAGTACGCTAAGTCTACCACCATCCTTAAGAACAAGGAAGCTATTAAGGGTGCGTGTGTGGCTAAGGGTGTTTCCAAACAGTAGGCGTTTCCAAACTCTCCTTCCAAACAGTAAGTCCCTCCCTCCCTCCTCCTCCCACTCCATTCCATCAAGCCATCAACTACCATCACAAAGGTAAATAAAACCACTTTATTATACAGTACAGTTTATTTCTTTAATTACAATACAATAGACATTTATTATACATAAAATAAGGTATATTTTTGTGTAGTTTTAAGGCTTATTTAGTAGAAAATTATATTTTATGGGGACCTGGGAACGGATTATTCTCATTTTAATGGTTTCTTATGGGAAATAAATGTTTGGAAGATGAACTTTTCGCCTTACACACACTTTCTGGGAACCAATTATGTTCGTGAGCAGAGGTATCACTGTACTGTATACTCACGGCTTGTTAGGGACTTGGATCAATTGGCATAATCAGCATAAATTAAAATGCAGAAATTAAAAAAAGGTCGCTTTTTCTTGTGTTGCTCTGTGGTGTATAAGTAAAAAAAAAAACCTTTAAAGAACACGACTTTGTTTAGTATGTACTTACCTCCCTATAACTGTTATAGACAGATATTAGCAATACATCACTTTGCTTGGCTGGAAATGCTGAGCTCACATGATCTGCCTCTGCAATAGTTATAATATGTAAATATTGTATAACCTTTAAAAACTTTTGTTTTAGTTTGCTTTTCTTGACGTTCTCCCAAAGTTCATTCATTTGTTGTCTGAACCACTTAATCTTAATGAGGGTCATAGGGAGGCTCGCGCCCATTTCAGCTGACTTTGGGCGAGAACAGGGTACACCCTTGACAGCTCCCCAGGTCTTCACAGGGCAACTACTCACACAGCCATTCACACTCACACCTGGGGCTATTTTGAACAGCCAATTCGTCTTCTGTGCATGTTTTTGGACTGCGGGAGGAAACCTACGCAAGCACAGAGAGAACATGCAAACACCACACATGCAAACACCTGAGCTGGGAATCGAACCCAGGCCTTCTTGTTGTGAGGCTGGTGTCATAAAAACTACACCACCATGCCTCCCTGATCCCACATGTACTTAATCTCTAAAGCAGGGGTCCCCAAACTTTTTCCTGTGAGGGCCACATAACTTTTCCCTTCTCTGATGGGGGGGGGGGGGGGGGGTCAGTTTGTAATAGAAAAACTGTGAGGATCGCAAGGCTGCCTAACGTAAACATTTATTGTTTTCCAGTAAGCCATGCATAACCAGATATTAGTAACCCTTTCCGGGACTTTCACACAAAAAAAGTCAGGAAAAAAAAAAGAAAAAAGTTGAGCAAACCGAAAGCTGCCCGAACAGATGACTGGTTCAGCCAAGCCTGGCGTCCAAAAGTATTCTCCTGAGCTAACAGACCACTGTTTAGCTTTGAGAGTTTGTCTACTCGTATTTGTCCTTGCAAGTGATCATACTCGTATTTGTGATGGGTTTCAGAGAGGCGGTGAGGATTGCATTCTTTGAATACCGCCATTGCCTCTTGACAGATGATACGAACAACCTTTTCTTTGCATTAATCAAAAAAAAATAATCATTTGTCCTGTGCAGGTTAAATACCCTGCATTCTTAATCAAATTGTCTCTTCCATAACCTTTTCGCCATTATTCTGTTCTATTTGAAAGGGGAGAGTCTAGGATTTTTGTTTCGGGATGGGGGGGGTTTAAATGGGGTACAGACAGCAGAAGGGTGGAGTAGAATGTTGTGTTCTGAGTGTGTATTAGTCTTGATCGCGTGAGCAGACTAAAAAAATAATAGTCATAATGCGTCTCTGGTATTGTTCAGGGTGCCGGGCCAAATGTGGAGGCAGGCCATAGTTTGGGGACCACTGCTCTAAAGAGATGCTGTTGCTCAGCCCTTTAACTGCTTGTACATGTTCTTGGAGCTCATCTCAATCCATTATGATTTTGTATCCATGTAGTCTGTACTAAAATGGTGGATACTGTTTAATTGAAACGTCCTATTAGTGACATCCAGTGATATGATATCGTACCTTAAACATCTCTGTAAACAATTAGCTCTAAAAAGAACCTGCGAACAATCAAAGATTGTAATTTGAACAACAAAGTAAGATTCAAATTTTCACATCATACAAAGACTAGATTGTTGATTTAGTGTAGTGTGGAAAACTATCCATATTAAATTTAATGCTGCTTTGTTTTCATCATGTAAAAATTCATATGATTATTCCAAAGTAAATATTAAAGGTTAGCAATCCATTGACTGATGATAATATTATGGTTCAGATGTTATAAATGAATGGTTCAAATTGTTAAATCTGTTGTTTAAAAATCCCAGCCCATTGGACTGCCTTGTATAACGATACTGATATAACAATTAAGAATCGTTCACTGTCATCTTTGACACAGAAGGATGAACAGCACTGGTATAACAATTAAGAATAGTTTATTTAAAAGAACCACTGCCCTTCCACTGGCCCTGCAATGACCTGGCGAGCTGTCCAGGTTGAACTCTGCCCTCGCTCAGAGTTGATTGAGATGGGCACCAGCCTCCCCACAATCCTAATTAGGATTAAACGATTCAGAAAATGAATGAAGGAGTGAATGCCCTGTCACCACAGTATTAGATGTCATTTAAAGATCTTCTTCTTCTTTTCCTTTCGGCTGTTCCCTTCAGGGGTCGCCACAGCGAATCATCTGCCTCCATCTCACCCTATCCTCTGCATCTTCTTCTCTTACACCAACTGCCTTCATGTCCTGCTTCACCACATCCATGAATCGTCTCTTTGGTCTTCCTCTCGGCCTTCTGCCTGGTAGTTCCAACCTCAGCATCCTACTACCAATATACCCACTATCCCTCCTCTGTACATGTCCAAACCATCTCAATCTAGCCTCTCTTACTTTGTCTCCAAAACATCTTACATTTGCTGTCCCTCTGATGTACTCATTCCTGATCCTGTCCATCCTCGTTAGTCCCAAAGAGAACCTCAATATCAATGTCATTTAAAGATCTCTTTCTTTCTTTTTTTAAATGTAAGGGTGAAAGAAGATATCATGATTTATTCCAAACAACTTAATGGAGAATTTGAAAATATGATCATTTGTTATGCCATGTGAAACTTCTAGCCATGCAACAGTTGGATTGTTTCGCTAAGAAGCTTTATTGCAGCTGTAGCTCATGCGTATCATTACCTTGTTCTTCCAAATGCCTCAATTTGTTCTATTTTTCTCAAAATGGACATCTATTTCAGGAACAATAGTGTTTCAAAATATTTTGCATGGATACTGAAGTGGCCACTGGAGAGAAGTACAAATTGTGCCGTGTGAAGACCATTTCATACCAGGTCTTACTGATTGCACTAAGGAAAGGCTGAGAGTTCTCACGATAACAAAGCAGTCCACGCAGTTTTGGTTTATTTCTCGAAGTAAATCTATAGAATACTCGTAACACATTCCTGTCTGTTATTAGTTTTCCTATATCTGAA
The DNA here is from genome assembly GCA_024760905.1 of Plotosus lineatus. Lineage (NCBI taxonomy): Eukaryota > Metazoa > Chordata > Actinopteri > Siluriformes > Plotosidae > Plotosus > Plotosus lineatus. Next base: position 31,253,865 of record CM045737.1, on the reverse strand, counting down.
CATCTTCCTGAAAGCTTTATAGAAAAAAAATGCACAATTAATTTCTTATGTGATTCATTGAGTGACTTGTTTAAAAATAATTATACAGTAATGGATAATATACTGAATTGCTGTAAATACTGCCGTAAAATAATACTATGAAATAATCATGTTGATTATAACAGATGTTAAATATTTGTGCTAGAACTTTTATGATGATTTCCCCTTGTTTTGAGAGGCACAGATGTTGAATGGACCAAGAAGAGATTTAAACTGCCTCATAAAACCTTTTAGCTGAGAGCAGCCAATTAAGACGGTTAATGGCAAAGTTGAATTTTAATAAGCCACTTTTATCCTACTTTCCTGAGTTCTATTGTGCTTTATACCTTGCATTTGTCATTCATTTTGTAAAAAAAAAAAAAAAAAACATTTATGACATTCATTCATTTTCTATAACTGCTAATTAGGGTCGCGGGGAGTCTGGTGCCCATCTTAGCCGAGGGCAGAGTGCACCCTGGACAGCTCGCCAGTCCATCGCAAAGCAGAAACACACTGACAGCTTTGCAGCTACTCTTGTCAAAAGTCAACAATTGTTCTTTTACATGCCTCTCACCATAGACAGTGAGAGACATGGCCGGCCTTTGATAACCCAGTTATCTGCACTGGGGGGACAGTCAACCTGTTGAGAGTGGGGCTTGAACCCACAACTTTGATATCAGTGATCCAACAGCTTTACCACCAGTCCACACTGCCCCTGGACCTTGGATTTGCGTTCGTTTTTATTTGCTTTCAATCTTTTTAACTAAAATATTTGAACTGAAACTTTTTATTAATATTATTTATTATTCATTTGCCTTTAATAAGGACAGTAATCCTGATCATGGTTATGGTGAGTTCCATACTTATTACAGGAATACAATGCATAAACAGGAATATTCACATTTTCAATGGAAGTTCCTCGCTTGGCACACTTTCAAAGAAATGGACGATTTAAAATACACAATCCACTTTCATACTGTTTGAGGAAAGTGGTAGGAGAATGGATAACCCAAAGGAAACCTACACAAGGAGCTCGAGCGGTGAAGCCCTCCCTGCTGAGTTACTGTGCAGCACACTGCAACATGTATGCAGACTCTTAATTACAATGACTGTATGAACTATGTATTTTTCTTATTTTTAAAAAGGGGAAAATATAAATTCTGCAAGATGCTTTATCTCATACACTTGTGCCACAGTGACATTCATTAGTATGGTATTAAACCATTAATGCCATTGGACTGTTATGAATGGTCCTCAGTGTAGTATGGTCTGTGTTTGGGGAGACTTTGAATGTGACGGCTCTCTTCTAACCCTGTTTCTCTCCAGTGCTGCAGGCTCTGGCGGACGGGTGTGGCTGACCTACGTGGGCTGATTGCGGCGCCCACACCTGATCCCATACTCTAATCTATTAAGCTATAAAGACAAGCAGCGCGTTCACCTCGATGCCAGAAGTTTGTCTCACTTCTCGTCTCTGCTTCCCTGTGTTCTCTCTGGCTCGTGGTTCCAGCTCCGCTCTCGACCCATGCCTTAGTTCCCAGTGCTTAATGTTTATTGTGTTTCCCTTTGTCACCAGTAGTTACCGTGGTTGCCCCCTGCTTGAGTGCTTCCCCTTTAAGGAATAAATTGACTCTGTGTCATCTCACACTGTCTCCTGCATGTCTGGGTCCGGCTGAAAGTTCATTAGGTCACAGACCTTGTGCTCCGAGGAGCAGTTGTCAAAGGTCTAACTGACAAGCTCAAGGATGAGCTACCTGCGTGGAATGAGCCAGCTATGCTCAAGGACCTGATTGCACTTGCTATATGCTTGGACAATAAACTGAGAGAGAGGGAGAGAAAGATCCCAGGAAGAGTGGGATGGGAACGTCGCCCCCTTCTCCAAGTATTTCCGGAATGTCAAACGCCTGCTTCTCCCACCTCATCCCCAACTCCCTCAGACGCCTTCTCACCGGCCCGAGGGGCCCACCATGAGCCAATGCAGCTTGGCCGAACCGAGCTGATGCCAGGAAAAAGACGACACCGACTGAACAACCACCTCTGCATTTACTGCGCCAAGAGGGGGCATTACCTCGGCCATTGTCCCACGGTTCTGAGGCAGGCAGGATGGTGGAGGTGAGCCGAGCCTCCTCACCTCCCCGGAAGCGCATCCAGATCAAGGGTAACCTGCACTTTGCATGATGGACGCATCCAGTTAGCGTATTCATTGACTCAGGGGCCGAGGACAATTTTATCGACACAGAACTGGTTAGGCTCCTTCAACTCCCAGTGAATGATCTTGAAAACCCTAAAAAGGTGGTAGCCATAGACGAGCGATTCATTGATCGTGTGACACAGAAGATGGAACTTGTCAAGCTCACCTTATTGGGCAATCACCATGAGTACGTAGAACTGTTCGTCATTTTGGCCCCACTCACTCCCATGGTGTTGGGCTGGCCCTAGTTACAAGCCCATAATCCCCATATCAGTGGGGCCACCCTCACCATCTGCAACTGAAGAGATTACTGTGACCAACACTGCCTGCTGGCCGCTGTTCCTTCCCAGGTTTCCCAAACCCCTGTTCCTCCGGAGAAAATTAATTTGACTAGTGTCCCCAGTGAATATCATGATTTAATAAAGGTTTTAAGTAAGGACCAAGTCCTTTCGCTGCCACCGCACCACCCATACAAGTGCGTGATAGATTTGCTACCCGGATCCACACTCCCCACAAAAAGATAACCTATCGAAACCCAAGAAGGAGGCTATGGAATAATACATCATGGACTTTCTGGCGGCAGGCCTCATCCGTCCTTCCTCATCTCCGGTAGGCGCGAGGTTCTTCTTCATTGAAAAAAGAACAAGACTTTAAGTCCCTGCATCAGCTATACAGGACTTAACAGCATCACAGTTAAAAAAAACAAATATTCCCTTCCTCTCATCGACTCGGCCTTCACTCCTCTGCATGACGCCACTATCTTCACTAAATTGGACTTGAGGAACGCTTACCACTTAGTCTAAATTAGGGATGGGGACGAATGGAAGACTAACTTTCACACACACCTGGGGCACTTTGAATACCTGGTGATGCCTTTCCGGTTGACTAATGCCCCTGCGGTTTTTCAAGCACTCATCAACAACGTTCTCAGGGACATGTTGAACCAATTTGTTTTTGTGTACCATGACAACATCCTGATCTTCCTGAAGACTCACGACAAGCATGTCCGTCACATAAGAACGGTTCTTCACCAGTTACTACAGAACAAGTTGTATGTCAAGACTGAGAAGTGTGAATTTCATGTCTCCACAGTATCTTTCTTAGGGTATATCGTGGAGAAGGGGCAGATAAAGCCAGATCCGAGGTATTGAAAGTGGTGGCAGAGTGGCCAGTTCCGGCAACACACAAAGAACTACAATGATTTCTAGGGTTTGCGAACCTCTACAGAAGGTTCATCCGAGAGTATAGCCGATTAGCAGCCCCCCTCGTCCCCATGCAGCTAATGTCCATCAAGATACTGTTCCAGTGGTCCCCTAGTGCACAAACAGCGTTCGACGGGTTGAAAACCAGGCTCACCAATGCACCCGTTCAGATCCACCCAGACGCCACACTGCAGTTCCTGGTGGAAGGGGACGCCTCAGATTCAGGAGTGGAAACTGTTCTCTCCCAATGCTCCCCTGCGGACCAGAAATTACACCCGTGTGCGTTTTTCTCCTGTCGCCTATCCCCAGCAGAACAAAACTATGATCTGGGGAACTGTGAGCTACCGGCGATGGTTCTGGTGCTCCATGAGTGGCGACACTGGCTGGAAGGGGCAGCCCATCTCTTCATCGCCTGGACGGACTACAAAAATCTGTCATACCTCCGTTCAGCGAAGAGATCCTGGCAAGCACAATGGTCCCTCTACCTGGGGAGGTTCAACTTTACCCCCACTGTTATATTCTCTGTTTGGTGGGACTTTGAATGTGGCGGCTCTCTTCTAGCTCTGTTTCTCTCCAGTGCTGGAGGCTCCAGGCGGAAGGGCATGACTGACCTTCACGGGCTGATTGCAGCTCGCACACCTGATCCCGCTCCCTAATCTACTACTTTATAAAGAAAAGCATCATGTTCACCTCGGTGCAAGAAAATTGTTTCACTTCACGTCTCTGCTTCCCTGTGTTCTTTCTGGCTTCTGGTTCCAGATCTGCGCTTGACCAGTTACCAGCGCCTTAGTTCCCAGCACTTAATGTTTATTGTGTTTCCCTTCGTCACCAGTAGTTAACGTGTTTGCCCCCTGCTTGAGTGCTTCTCCTTTAAGGAATAAATCGGCTCTGTGTCAACTCACACTGTCTTCTGCATTTCTGGGTCCGGTTGAAAGTTCATTACGTCACAAAGTGTAAATGGTATGTGATCAGATGACTGATAAATTGGCGACAGATGGGCTACAATAGTTAAATCCACTTTGGCCTACTGTATATATAGTATCTGGTTAGTGAGTGTTGTTATTATTATTATTATTATTATTATTATTATTATTATTATTATTATTATCTGTCCATTGTCTATTATCTGTCAGGGTCACAACTAATTTTCATACTCACATTCACACCTGTGGGCATTTTACAGTAGCCAGCTGATCTAATATTCTCATCTTTGGAATGTAGGGGGACACCAGATCACCCAGATGAAACAACACAGAAAGGCTTTTGTCATCCATTAATTCAGAAGCAGAATCCTTATCTTTTCTGTGAGGTAACAGTGTTAACTACTGAGCCATCATGCATGCACCTGTATTATTATTATTTTTGTTGTTGTTGTTGTTGTTGTTGTTGTTGTTATGATTGTTATTATCATTATTTGACAGTACCTATTGTCTCAGTCAGAGTGTGATTCCCAGTTTAATTAACTTTTAATAGGGTTACAGAAATACTTCACAGAGAAGGCAGATCTAAATTTCTCGCTTCATATATTCTTTTCACAGCTGTATATGACATGTTAAAAGATATTCGCTGCCTCCATTCTAAATATACTTCACTTCACACATATTCCCCTCTGCAGGTTTCCCATAGCATGGTTTCCTGCCTGTATGGAGGTTGAGCTAAATATTTCATAGCACTTTTTGAACTGGGAATGTTGGCCATCACGTCCACAAACTGACTACCTCTCTTTGTTCACTGGCAGCCTCCTTATTTTCCGAAGCTCTGAAATGGCGTGCATTTGTGTTTTTCCTGGCAGGCCCCTTCCTCCTGTAATGTTTCTTAGAGGAAAGCTCAATTCTCATTGGGAGAAAGTGAGCATAAGAAAGTAAAAGTAAAGTAAAGGCAGGTCTTTAATTTGTTTCTGCAAAATCTAATACTTTCTGGAGTTGACACGAGTCCGCAGCCAATGACACGAGACCCTAATCTAAACCAGACCAGTACATGAACATCACCTACTCAGCCACAGGGAGAGAAGGAAGTGAATTTACACAACTAATACTCTTGAGTTTTTTCATCTCTAAACTTAGCTCTCATTTCTCCAACTCACTTCACCTTCTCCATTCCTCCCCTTCTTTTTCTAAGCATAAAGTCCGTGATATTTTCTCAAGGAAGTAAAGCATATAGGAAAAGTATTTATTGGCAAAAGGGCACATAGACATGGCATGTCTCTTCCACAGTTGTTGAATTAAAAACAGATGACGTTTTAAAAAAAGAGAGACGAGAGCTGAGCTGGAATTGAAGTACCCAGGATGCATTTTGACATTTTCTCACTTAGTCATTCATTCATTTTCTGAGCCACTTAATCCTATTTAGAGTGGCGGGAAGGCTTGCACCCATCTCACCCGACCATGGCCGAGGGCAAAGTACACCCTGGACAGCTTGCCAGGCCACCGCAAGGCAGAAGCATGCTGATAGCTATGCAGCCTATTATTGACAAAAGTCAACTTTTGACATTTTCTGCTTGTATTAATTGACTGAAGACATCTATTCGATGGGTAGAATTATGGTTTCTTTTTCAAAGAACAACAGCATCTGGTGTCAACTGGACAGTATGTTCACAATCCAGATATGTTCAAATATTCTTTCACCTTTCTCTCATAAATGTTAATTCATAGTCTCGTAATATGCAGTACTGTGTTTTTTACGCACATGCAAAGAAATGGTGGAGAAAAAAAGATGCCTTATTTTTACAAGTAAATAATTATTTTAAATCAATACAAAAATTTATAAAGTACAGTAAAATGTTACAAATGTTATTAGGTGTGATAACTTTCTGCTTTAAAAATAGAATAGCATCAGGTACAGTTGTGCAGTGTTACAAGTACAGTATCTGCCGGATGTCTTACAGATCCAGCCAGAGTTCTCCCTGAAATATTGATTGTCAGACTTGATTCTTTATTTGCATGTAAATCACAGCAGGCTTCATCATATTTTTGTCTGCAAATTGGACTATTATAAGAAATATTCTGCTTTCTTTATTGACATACTAACTTTTCTATGTAGCATTACATTTTGTGCTGAAAAAATAATTTAAAGAATTTATGTACTAAATTGCTAACATGCAAGTTATAAAATAAAAGTCTAGTACACTGTAGCGGCACTTGAGCATTCTACATATAATGTTGTGTGTAGACAGACAGTCCCATGTTTGTTCGTCAGACCATAAAATTTACGTGACAATTTTGACAAACATGGAAGATTAGAAATAAGTTTATCACATTCTAGTTGGTATAAAGGGGCAGCATTGTGGCATTTTTAGCACGTCTTCCGCTTCAAAGCAAGAGAGTCCTAGGCTTGAGTCTGGAACATAGTACGGGTGTTTCTGTGTGGTGTGTGGGCGTATGCTCCGATACTTACATATATATATATATATTGTCTGTTTTCCTTTCGGCTTTTTCCCTTTTACTCGGGAGTCGCAACAGAGAATCATCTGATTCGTACGTTTGATTTGGTCGAGGTTTTTACGTCGGATGCCCTTCCTGTTCACAACCCTTTTAGCAAGGGACAGAAACACGCCAACGGCTTTGCATCTACTCTTTACGAAAGTCAGCAATGGTTCTTTTACATACCTCTCACCATAGACAGTGAGAGACATGGCCCGCCTTTGATAACCCAGTTAGCTGCACTGGGGGGGGGGCAGTGACAACCCTGTGGAGAGTGGGACTCGAACCCCCAACCTTTGGAGCAGCGATCCAGCACCCTATACCACTAGACCATCACTGCCCCATATATATATATATATATATATATATATATATATATATATATATATATATATATATATATATATATATATATGTATGTATGTGTGTATGTATATATATATATATATATATATATATATATATTTTTTTTTTTTTACTATAGGTATTGTTATTAATTTTTTTCCAGTGGCTTGACCTTGGCAGTGGCTACTGTAACCGGGCTGCCAAACCCAGAAATGTGGCTAGCTGCCTAATGTTAATGATACAACTTAATAGTTAATGATACAAGCCTCTAGTTTTTAATTTTTAAGAATTTGATTAAAAGAATAAAGATACTTTATTTCCAGTGAGCATGGACAGAATAAAGCAGTTATTCAGAGTTATGTCAAATTCTGCTTCGTAATGAAATGTCAAAATTTAATGCAAAATAAGCTATATCTATAATGCAGAATGAAAAGTAAATATTCAATTCTGCATATGGACGAAAATGTGAAAGATGGATGCCCAATGGCTCAAAAATAAATGTAGAGGAGGCTTCCAGGGATATCAAGGAATTCAAATGGAGGTTTGCCAAATTATTAACAATTTTTATGGCACAAGTTTTAAACAGTGTCTCGGATTGAAATGTTAAGGGTGATAAAACTGCTTTCCATTGACATGACAGTACATGACATACCAATTAGACATTGTAATTTTATTTAGGTTGTAGCACCTTGATTAAATATAATTTCTTGTCACTTTATAATGGTTAATAAAATTTAGTCTGAAAGATTTTTCTTTATTAAAGGTCCACATAATGCTGGATGACCTTTTTAACCTGTAACATCTGTCAGTTAACAGACCTGTTCATTCTGAGAGAAAGCAAGAGACGTACAATTCTGAGGCAACCCATGATCAAAGAGAAAAAAAAATCTGTTATGATCAATGTTGAAACAGCTCGTCAACACACTTTAACCAAATCCCAAGTGGTTTCCTGCTCTCGATGAAACTTTATAACAAAATTGCATTGGAAAAAAACATGTAGTGCCCTATATGCACAACATTCAGCTGCGGAGCTGAATCAGTTTTTGATGGAAGTCATACAATACAAATAAAAAGCTGTTGATGGCATTTAAAAAAAAATGTAAACAGAAACTGTTACAAATAAATATATATCTGTAGAGAGAGTAGTCATAACTTTTCTTTGTCTCGTTCCCTAAATCTTTTATTGTTCGCTTCCAGAGAAATGCCCCTATTTCCCAGGTGCTGTAGTTCATGTCTAGCCTGTTTCCACAGTCTGTCTATGTTAAGCATATGAGATGTCTCACCATTGCCCATCTCAGTGCACTTTAGTGAGCATCAATCTAGCAATCTGCACTTGTTTGTTTGCTTTATTCATTATCTAATTTATTTTATTCGGGTCAGCTGCTTTTTGCATAGCTTTCAGGGAAGTATTTACAAGATAGGATCACAAACACAAACAGGTTCTGGAGAGAGCAGACCTCCCCAGCATTATTACCATCATGCACAAAGCTCAGACACGATGGGCAGGACACGTCTGCCGTATGTCAGACGCCAGGATACCCAAGCAGTTACTGTACGGTGAACTCAGTCGTGGTAGCAGGAAAGTAGGAGGCCAACGCAAATGCTATAAAGACTCCATCAAAGCATACCTGAAGGACTTCAACATCGACGTTGCAACGTGGGAAACCGCAGCATTTGACAGACCGGCTTGGCGCAACCTGATTCACAAAGGTGCCATCCACTCAGAGAATAAACGTTCGAACGCAGCCAAAGATAAACGTCAAGCATGCAAGGCTCGAGCTGACCAATCTACCAACACGACCCCCTCTCACTGGTGTCCAATTTGTGGGAGGGGTTTTCATGCCCGTATTGGCCTTACAAGCCACCTGCGGACACATTACCCCGCCTCTTAGACACTGTGTTGTTTGTGTTGAATATGGTCATACTCGATATCGAGTCGATGACGAACATCATTTAATGGTTAGCATCAAAATGCTACCTGAACAGCAATGCTAAAGAACAGGTGTTATGGTGCACGTAAGCAGCACGCCATGAAATGCAGTTATTCTACTCGGAAGGAGAGGGAGGGAGAATTCATTGGAAGCATCCTCTTAAATGATTTTGAGGGATTCGAAAATAGGGTGAAGATATGCAAATGAGTTTCCAAGGAGGGATAAGAAACAGCAGGGGGTCGGATGCCTGCTGCATCCCCTGTAATTTCTCCTCTTTCCATTTTCTCCAAGCATGTTTGATTGAGTGCCAGTTCCAGTTTCGGGCTCCACTGTTATTTTCCAGCATGTGGACACAGTGATTTCCGACGTGACATTCTGAATGCACTACTCCAATCAGATAGCCTTCCACACCTCCCCCGTTCCTCTGCACTTTCTCCTCAAAGCTACTGCATTCTGCCATTCTGCGGAGGGAGAAAAAAGGTTCTGTTCAAGCTGACATCCAATCGCACCGCAGTCCCTGAGGCGGCAGGCAAGTGCAGTCTATGAATAATTGGAGGGATAATTGAATGTTATTAGATGAAGCACTAGAAGAACTGATTTGCTGTGGTTAGAGAGGGAGAAAGAGCTGCAAAGGCCATTCCAGGTCAACACACAAAGCATCTCACAGGGCTTGTCTGTGCAAATATTACGTATTTTGCTTGTCAACTGTTTTGCAACATTAATACGAAGGCATGCGTAATGTTTGAACCCTGGAAAACCAGGAACAAGAATTTTATGAAGGGTGCCATTGGGCTGCTCACATTACACCCAATTGAATGTTGGATTCCTGTTTATTCAGCACGCCTTGTCAGTATGTTTGTTGATTTGGGAGGAATCGACATTAAAAGTCAATGAAGGTTCCATAAAGTTCATATCAAGTCACATAGCTGTCATGATGTGTCAGACACAAATCATAAAATACTTTTGTTCATCCTGATAATTAATGAGATTCTGTTGAGTTGCGGACAGTGGTGGTCTAGTGGTATAGGGCGCTGGATCGCTGATCCAAAGGTTGGGGGTTCGATTCCCACTCTCCACAAGGTTGTCACTGTCCCCCCCCCCAGTGCAGCTAACTGGGTTATCAAAGGCCGGCCATGTCTCTCACTGTCTATGGTGTGAGGCATGTAAAAGAACCATTGCTAACTTTCGACAAGAGAAGGCTGCAAAGCCGTCGCCGTGTTTCTGCCCTGCGGTGGCCTGGCGAGCTGTCCAGAATGTACTCTGCCCTCGCCCGAAGTTGGCTGGGATGGGCGCCAGCCTCCCCGCGACCCTAATTAGGATTAAGCGGTTACAGAAAATGAACTGATGAACTGTTGAGTTGCTATCAAATAACCTAGCAAGCCTCAAGACTTTATAAACAAATATACAATGAAAAATAGCTAATCATGGGCGAAAAATCAGTGTAGCAGCTAACGCTTAGATAATCTCGATAACTGGCAAGCTTTTTACTATTATTTGAATGATGTCATTTTTTATAAGGCTTGCCACATCCCCAACCACACCATTATCACCCAGGTTAAAGTGTTGTCACAGGAAGCTGCGACAAAGAATTTCAACTCATCAGAAAAACTAAGGCATGCTCTAGAACCAAAGCTCACCTGTCCGCACCCTTATGTCTGACAGATTGTGTGACAGACCATAAAGATATCCCTTATCCAATACCTTTTGTTTGCTTTTACAAGATCTGAATTTAAATTTACCTTGGCAATATTGAGAATTCAGCTGTTCCATCAGGGCAGCTGTGAGAGGCGGGTGTCTAGACGACATTGAGCAGTCAGCACTGATGAGTAACAATGAGATTGAGCTGGGCTTTGGCTCACTTATCCCACTCTCCACCTCCACTGTGTCCTCATGCACTCTGGTGTGTGAAGAGTGTGTAGGTACTTACTTTTCAGGGGGTGTGTATGTGTATCTGTAGTTCTGAGGGTTGAGCATGCATAAAGAAATTCTTGCCTCGCACTCCTTTTCTCCTTTGTCTGCAGCCATGTCTTGTTCTGTTGAGAGGAAAAGAGAGTGAGGGAGAGGAGAGCATTGGAAGCAGTATGAGTATGAATGCTGCACGAGAGCTGTCTGTCTGTGCTTATTAATGCCGTCTGTCTGCAACGATTCTCTCAAGCTGAGCAGAATTACAAACAGCTACCACCGACTGTGAGCACGTACAGAACAGAAAGCCATTCACACGCTCAGGAATCATTCTAACTGATTACACTACATGACGATGCTGCCACGGCCTGGGTGTTCCAGGATCAGCGGGTTTGCCGTACACAAAGAGTGGCGTATCACCATCCCCATCAAATTTAGTTCTTCTTAACCACAACTATGGAATCAAGCTTGGATGCTCAGACTGGTGTGCCCCTTTTATCTGCGCACAAAGACATGCGTCCCACCGTCTTGTCTGACACAGTCTGCACAGCTCATTTAGACCGATTTTATGTTTGAGCCCAAAATTAATCCCAAATGTTCTGAGTGTATTACAGAAAGCAAAAATGTATCGTTTGACAGGAAATCTTTTGTCACGTCACTGCAAAGTTACACAGAGCTTGATTTCATTTCCTGCATAGTTTTTAGTTTAAAAAAAAATAGGAAAAGATGATGAAAGTGTGTGAAGGGGAAAAACCTTCACAAGTCCAAAACCCTGAGGTCTAAGACAAGGTGTTGCTCGGAAACACACACACACACACACACACACACACACACACACACACACACACACACACACACACACACACACACACACGCTATAGTAGCCCTAGAATAATCCCAAAATTAATGTTTTTTTAAGCTTCCATTAAATCTCCTGTCTGGGCCATGATGAAGCATTGTATTTTAAGGTTTAAATTGTCTCAGGAAAAAAAGTAAATTGTCTTTCAGTAAGCTCTGGGTGAATTAGTGGCTAAACCTCTTTGCCTTCCTGGAAAAATTCCCGAAGTGACAGCCATATTAATCGCTAGTGACATCCAAGATTAATCTTTGAATTAAATTCTGTGTTGACTTTTTGGTGTAAACTTTTTTAATCAACATGGTGTTCTTCTTTAATTTGCCAAACAGCTTTGTACATCACCCAGAAGGCAGTACTGTATGAGTATACGCTGATAGTGAAACTAGTGTGAATTAGCCATTGCTTCGTATCCATCTAAGAGATACAGCGACACTTTTGTCCTGTGGTCTGTCCGGCAATCTTAACTCATTATTTCTACACTCTGTTCAAACAGATAAGGTTCACCAGCTTTGGCTTTCATGGTATTACGCATCATCATTTCATAGATTGTTAAGTAGTCAGTACTTTTAGGAAACTAGAGGCTACTTCTCATTAATATCAACCACACTAGAAAATAGTTTTAAAAAAGGCTTATTTTCTTCTGATCCCATGCCTGGTAATTTAGCACTAGTAGATAAAGGCAAAAAAAAAAAAAAAATGTGTCCAAGACGGCTGCTACTGTACAACTGTATTGTACAGCCACACACTAGTTTTTATATGCTGCAAGAAATATAATTTTGCCTTTTGCCACTTCCACCAGTGCAGCTAACTGGGTTATCAAAGGCCGGCCATGTCTCTCACCGTCTATGGTGTGAGGCATGTAAAAGAACCATTGCTGACTTTCGACAAGAGTAGGCTGCAAAGCCGTTGGCGTGTTTCCGCCCTGCGATGGCCTGGCGAGCTGTCTAGGGTGTACTCTCCCCTCGCCCGAAGTTGGCTGGGATGGGCGCCAGCCTACCCGCGACCCTAATTAGGATTAAGCGGTTACAGAAAATGAACTGATGATGAACTTTTGCCACTTACTTTTTTGATAAAGTCGCTTATACCTACTCGAGCTGCAGGGCAGAGCGTGGTACACCCTAAACAGTTAACTTGACCATCGCAGGGCAAACGCACATAAAATCATTAACTCACACATCTAGGGCAGTGCTTTTAGGGTGCGGTATGATGCCCGGTGAGGTGGGGTGTGGATGACACGTATAACTCTGGGGAAGGTGACGCGTATCACTGCGGAACATGCTGTTCTCGAATAGTGTACGAGAATTAAGCGTAATTGCACCTCCACTACAGTAGTTGGCAGTGGCGCACTCATTGTCGCTGTGGTGTAGCGGTATTTTGGCACGAGCAAACAATATGAAGTGCAGGAAACAACCCCTTAAGAAACAACACGGACAAATTTCTAACAGGAACCAAGTGAAAGGTGGAGAGAGATGGAGATATTGTGACATAAGTAAGTGGAATGAGTTTAAATCAGGATGTTTTTGTTTTTTAAATTTCAGGCACATTGGTGCACTTTAAATCTTTTCTGTTACAGATTAAAAACAATATTAATGAAGTTTTTCTTTATTGTAAGTTGAACTATCTCCCTATATGTCTTCTTTCTTTTTTGTTTTTAATGTTAATCAAGGTACAATGTTATTCAGAGTTGTACTATAATTTTATGGACAAATAATACTATTTATAGTCGCTCGCTGGGAGGGGGGGGGTAATAAATGTTTTTTTTTTTTCTTCCTAGAGGGGGCGCCACAGAAAATAATTGAGAAGCACTGATCTCGGGGCAATTTGGAGTGGCCAATTATTCTAAAGTGCATGTCTTTGAACTATGGGAGAAAACCTGAGAATGCAGTGGAAACCCATGCTAGCACAGGAAAACATTCAAATTCAACACAGAAACATCTTAGCATGGGACTTGAACCCAGAGCCTTCTTGCTGTGAGGTGGACCTGCTAACTACTATACCAGCCCAGAAAATCCATATCCTTTCATAAGTCACTCTTAAAATCAATTAAAATTAATGCATTTGCTGAACCATTAATCCTACTGGGGTCAAGGCTGAAACTCGAATTGCCAAGAGGTGTAAAAGTGATTGTCTGTATTTGTTGCCCTGCTATGGAATGGCTAATTGTTTAAGGTGGGCAAGGGCGGGGTACACCCTGAGCAGTGTGTGTGTGTGTGTGTGTGTGTGTGCTTAATCCGTTTTAATTTTTACTTTTAAGGGCTATGCATATGCAATGCGACCACTTTTGTTGAAACTAGCATGAGTTAACATCATCAGGTATTTGCCAGAAAGTCAGGTCTGTGATAGCTGATGATTACAGGGTTGTGTCTCAACGGCCTCATGACAGGAATACCATCAATAATGCCTTGTTTCTATATTGTCAAATTCAGCATTACGATCTTTGTCATAATCCCCAGAAATTTCAAGAAGCACATTGCCTGCTTTCCTGTAGAGGCAGGAAACCTCATTAACTATGGAGAATATTCATCCATTCATTTGCCAAACCACTTCATCCTACTTGGGCCTAGCTTGGCCAATTCTAGATGAAGTCTGGGTATACGTTAAACAATCACTATTACACATAGTGGCAATTAGAGTCAATTTACCACAAACTCCACACCTAAACAGCCTCACCTACCAAAGGACTCAAACCCAGGACCTTCTTACTGTGAGGTGGATGTGCTCGCCACTATGCAGCAACTGTGGAGATTAGCAATTATAATCAATACCCATAGTGATTTTTTTTTCCCTTACACAGTTGTATTTTTTCAGTAAGAATATAAATATTTTACCTGGACCGAAGAGCTCACATATGTTCTTTACACAGAAATATTTTAGGCCCACAGCTGGCTAGTATGTCCATTTTATTTATTTATTTATTTTTTTTCAATATGTGTTATCTGAACTTGTTCCAAGAGCCAATCAAGTGCTTGAGTTATTTGGTGCTTCAACATGTGCCCTATTTTTAGAAGGTCACTTATTGCTTTCCTGTTCCATTATGCATGCCAGCAGTTCATAATGCTGGCTGGAGGTTTTACAGATTGATCAGATTTAAACCATGTGTGTAGAGTGTTTGTGACAAATAAGCTTTAGAAATTACAATAGGGCTATTCACAGAGATGAGCTACCAAAGCCTTGAGGATATTCTAATTTTTATATAACAAAATGCAAAGGCAGTAACACTTTTTTTTTTTTCCTGTGGGTATACAACATAAAGTACATGCTTCTGCACTGATAACAAACACTGGGTTAATATGGTGAGTTAACAAGGCAGTGACGACAAATTAAATCTATCATTACCCAGCAAAGGTGGTACTATGAGCCCCTGCTGATCGATACTGACACCTTGTGGAGCAACTAGGTATTTGCTTACAATAATAACACTTTAATCTTCTTCTTCTTCTTCTTTTCCTTTCAGCTTTCCACCTTTTTTTAAGGGGTCGCCACAGCAAATCATCTGATTCACACATTTGATTTGGCATAGGTTTTTACGTCGGATGCCCTTCCTGACACAACCCTTTAGCAAGGGACAGAAACACGCTGACGGCTTTGCAGCTCCTCTTTATGAAAGTCAGCAATGGTTTTTTACATGCTTCACACCGTAGACAGTGAGAGACATGGCCGGCCTTTGATAACCCAGTTAGCTGCACTGGGGGGACAGTGACAACCTTATGGAGAGTGGGACTCGAACCCTCAACCCTAGGATCAGTGATCCAGCGCCCTATACCACTTGGCCACCACCGCCCCCTAAAAATAACACTTTAATATAAAGGGAGTTAATGGCAGAACATTGACCTTGTTCCCGCTACCTTGACATCCCCTATAGCGTTGTTTCTTATCTGAAGGTTTGAATCGAAAGCATCGCTTTGTACTCCAACGACACAAAATCTGATTAAATGTGGATTCAACAGGATTGTAAGAATGACTGATGCTTTTATTTGCTGCAGTAAATTTAAGTGCTTCCACATACACACTATGCATTACATCAGATAAAGGGAGTGACAGAGTAGACTCACTGATTTAAGTAAATCTCACAACTAGTCCCTCTTCAACAAATTTAACTTACATTTTTTACAAGAAAATAAACAGCAAAACAATAATTAACAATTTAGCAGTCCCTCACACTTCAGTGATATAATTTATTACTTAGCTATAACTTGAGCACAAACACTATCTGTGGGCTTTGTTACAATATAAGGTACCTGCACGTAGGTTATACGTGTCCCATCACATCCATATTTACAATGCTGGACTGTGTTTTGACTGATATGACAGTCTGCAGAGATCTTACGGAGACATGTTCACTGAATATGAATACCTTTCTATTCCAGCGAAATTTAGTTTTTCAAGTAATTTACACCACTAGAACAGAAACATAGCTGACAAACTAAATTCTCTATTTGAAGCTGCCTGTTGAAAAAAAGGGAACATTTGTGATGTTTTTTGTTGTCACATAGAATGTTATTGAGGCAGCGGTGGCTTGGTGGTAAGGTGCTGGATCACTGATCTGAAGGTTGGGGGTTCAAGAGTAGGCTGTATCGCCATCAGTGTGTTTCTGCCCTTCCATGGGCTCGCGAACTGTCCGGGGTGTACTCTGCCCTCACCCAGAGTTAACTGAAATGGGCCCTAGCCTCCTCACAATCCTAATTAAGATTAAGCAGTTCAGAAAATGTATGAATGAATTAATGTTATTATGCAACTGGAGGGAAGTGGCTGTGTGAAAGTCTAGACCAGGGATCACCAACGTGGTGCCCGTGGGCACCAGGTAGCCCGCAAGGACAATATAAGTTGCCCGCGGACCTGTTCACTGCTATTTTTAGGACAGGCCCATTTTTAGGACAGCGCCACTCTCCATTGAGCTGCATATAATTTTTTTGAATATATTTTTAAATCAAGTCAATATCTTCACATAGATGAATATCATTAATTATTAATAATAACATCTAATTAAATCTAATTAAATGTAAATTGAGCAAATTTGTAATTTCAGAGGTGTGTATCGACCTAGTAGCCCTTCGCATTAATTGGTACCCATGAAGTAGCTCTCAGTTTCAAAAAGGTTGGTGACCCCTGGTCTAGACAGTGCACAGAGAGGATAGAAACTCCACACAGAAGTGGACTCACCAGGCACAGGGATTAATCCCAGGACTATCTTACTGTGAGACAGAAGTGCTAATCATTATGCCATCATCATCATCATTTGTAGTGGTAGTAGTCGTAGTATTATGTTAAATATGTAAATATATATGCTAAATCACTTCCTGCCACTAGGGCCAAAGGCAGGCTGGAGCTGATCTTAGCCAACTCTTCAAGGTGGATTACTCGCTGAAGATTGTTTTGTATTATTATTATTTATTAATTACTTCCGGCAGTGGTGGTCTGGTGGTAACGGGCACAGGATCGCTGATCCTATGGTTGGGGGTTCGAGTCCCACTCTCCACAAGGTTGTCACTGCCTCCCTCCCCAGTGCAGCTAACTGTCAAAGGCCGGCCATGTCTCTTACGGTCTATGGTGAGAGGCATGTAAAAGAACCATTGCTGACTTTTGTAAAGAGTACTCTGCAAAGCCGTCAGCGGGTTTCTGCCCCTTGCTAAAAGGGTTGTCAGTCAGTGCATCCAATGTAAAAACCTATGCCAAATCAAACATGCGAATCGCTCGCTGTGGCGACCCCTGAAAAGGGGAAAAAGCCAAAAGGAAATCTCAATCGCATTCATTAATTTCTTCATTCATTTATTTATTTAAAGAATACTGCCCCAAAAACAAACATTCAGAAAATCGTACATGTTTGGTTAGGTTCTGGACATAAATGAAATGTGAGTTTCAAAAAGACAGAAGAAATGTAAATGCTTATACTGTGTTTTAGTGAACAAATGCTCCTTTCCTTCTTTCATCACATTTTCAAATAAACCCTGCTGGATTGCATTAGAATTCACGATCTGAGCGCAATACCTAATGTGATGAACAAATCATAGTCAGGTATTTGCTGCTGTCTTTCAAAGCCAGGCCTTGCAAAGGATTGAAGCTTCTGCTAGCATGGATCTATTCAGATCTATATTTTGGACTATAAGATTGGTTCACCCGCGGCTTCGATCTCATCCAATGGAATGATGACAAATGTAGAATTTTTTTTCCTTTCAATAAATTAAGCAGTAGGATCATCTAGAATTGTGTGTGTGTGTGTGTGTGTGTGTGTGTGTGTGTGTGTGTGTGTGTGTGTGAGAGAGAGTGTGAGGTTACCCAGGCAGATAATTTGCAAAGATAAGGTAACTCAGACCAGCAGGAGAGTTGAAACTAAACAACATGTCATAATTCCCTAGCCTTTATGTCAAATAAAGAAAATGTGTGCCATCTGTACTAAATCAGCACCAGACAACATACAGGGAGTGAATGTCTGGGGCAACAGCAACTTGCAGAAGACTTTAACATAATGTGCAAGCAAAGGAGACGGGTTCAGAGGAAGTTCGCTTTCGAATGATGAGTCCTTTATGTCTGCCTTCTGCAAATGTGGTTTCTTCCAAGTCTAGAGCTCACACACATTCTCAGCTCACATACATTCTAAAGTCTGTAATACATTAGTGAACATTTAATATGCATTAGTAAGTGAGTAGCTATGCAAGTTTGTCATCATGTGATAAATGTACTGCTGTACTATGTATATAATCATAAAAAGTCTGAGTGACATATTGGCATAGTGGTTGCTATGACCTCATCACAGCAAGAAGGTTCTGGGTTTGAGTCACAGGCTCAGCAAAGAAATGTGTGTGTGGAGTTTGCTTTTCTTCTTGTGCTCGCATGTGTTTCCTCTGGGGACTCGGGTTTTTTCCCACAGACAAAAAAAAATGCATATTCGGCTAGTTGGCTGTTCAAATTGTCCCTAGCTATGGTTGTGTGTGTGTTGCCCTGTAACGGAGCGGAGAGCCGTTCATGATATATACCGCCTTTGCACAGAGTTGGCTTAAGACAGAATCCAGCCTCCTTGCTAGGAGCAATGGATTCAGCAAATGATTGTGTATATACTGTATATTTTAAAATGTGGGGCCACACTGGTGGTTACAAGCCACCACTGTACTGATCATTAAATTGGATAAATATGTTTATCTTACGTAACGATCGGTACAGCGGTGAATTATCAGTGGCTCAGCAAATCCATTAATAAGTTCCTTCTGGAGATAGCAATCAGACAGATGTGGGAATACCCTCCAGTCACCTTGGGTTTGCTCATTAGGGATGTGTATGTCGAAGAAATGTTTAAATTCTTTTTAAAATTTGTATAATGTAAAGCTGTTTTGGGACAATGCCAATTATAAAAAATTAACATACAAATAAAACTGAAAGTGAATAGTACCAGGTTGAGCACATCACTGTGGAGGTTTGTAGGTTTCTGGTGGACGAGAAGTTTGCCTCTATGGATGCTGGAGATGAGGAAACACCTTTTATAATTTAGTCATTCATTCATTTTCTAAACTGCTTAATCCTATGTAAGGTAGTGAGGAGGCTGGGCTCCATCTCAGCCTACCCTGTGCAAGGGCAATGTACACTCTGGACAGCTCACCAAGCCATTTCAGGGCACCATTGTGGTACAAAAGTAAAAAAAAAGTAGAGACTCTTTTGAATTAGATAAGACAGCATGGAGAAGTCCCAAGAGTCAGAGTCAGTAGCCGAGAACCCATAACTTTGGTTGCCACCCAACTCACAATGCACTCGAACCCTTTAGCCCTTCCTACAGGTAGTAGGTCCATGGGGGGGGGGGGGGGGGTGGACTCCTTTTTGAGCTAGGCCTGGCTAGGTTACTATTGGTTGCCATCGAAAATGTTGTGGACTGCCATTCATCGCCTCAGGTAGGGGAAGTAGTTCTCCACAAATATTGTTCAGTGAAAGTGGAAAGCTGCTCACCTCAACTGTAGATGTTGTTGGAAGGAAGAAGAAATACTTTGAGGATGCACTCAATCCCACCGATAATCAAAAAGCTTTTCGTTGATCGGGCTCGGGCTCTGGATGTTGTCAGACTGTCTTGGTTGACACATCTCTGCAACATCCCATGGTCATTGGGGGCTGTACCTCTGGGTTGGCAAACCAGTGTGGTATTCCCTTTTTTAAATAGGGGGACCGGAGGGTGTGTTTCAATTATCATGGAATCACACTCCTCACCCTGCCAGGGAAAGTCTATGCAGGAGTGCTGAAGAGAATTAACTGACCGATGGTTGAACCTCGAATTCAGGAGGAACTATGTAGTTTTCTTCCTGTCTGCAGCACTCACAACCAACCTTATACACTCTACAGGATCCTGCAGGGGGCATGAGAGTTTGCCCAATCTGTCCACATGTGTTTTATGGTTTTAGAAAACTCTTTCAACCATGTCCGTCACGCTATCTTTTGGTACTTGCTACGGGAGTATGGTGAACCGGACCTGTTACTATGGCCTATTTGGTTTCTGTAGCGCCAGAGCTTGGTCCACACTGGTAACAATAGGTTGAAGTCGTTTCCGGTGAGCGTTAGAGTCCGTCACGGCTGTTCTTTGTCTGTTCTTTGCCACCGACTCTGTTCATAATTTTTATGAGCAGAATTTCTAGGTGCAGCCATGGCATTGTGGGGTTCTGGTTTAGTAGCCATAGGATTTCATCTCGGCTTTTTGCAGATGGTGATGTACTGTTGGCTTTATCAATCCAGAACCTACAGCTCTCACTGGAGCGATTCAGAGCCAAGTGTGAAGCGGCCAGGATGAGAATCAGCACCTTCAAGTACAAGGCCATGCTTCTCAGCAGGACAATGGTGGAATAAACTCTCAGGGTTTACAATGAGGTCCTGTCTCAAATGGAGGAGTTCAAGTATCTCAGGATCTTGTTCATGATAGAGCGAAGCATGGAGTGGAAGATCGACAGGTGGATTGAGGTAGCCAGTCCATTGTGGTGAAGAGGGAGCTGAGCTGCAAGGCAAAGCTCTCAATTTACCAGTTGATCTACGTTCCAACTCTCACCTATGGTAACAAGCTTTGGGTAGTGACCCAAAGAACAAAAATCGTAGATACAAGCGGTCGAAATGAGTTTCCTTCACAGGGTGGTGGGGCTTTCCCTTAGAAATAGGGTGAGAGGCTCAGCTATCTGAGAAAAACTTAGAATAGAATCGCCACTCCTCCACATTGAGAGGAGCCAGTTGAGATGGCTTGGGTATCTGGTTAGAATGCCTCCAGAAAGCCTCTTTGGGGTGGTGTTTCGGGCATGTCCAACCAGGAAGAGATCCTGGGGTTGAACCAGAAGAAGCTGGAGGGATTATATCTCTCTGCTGTTCTGGGAATGCCTCAGTGTCCTCCCAGAAGAGATGGAGGATGTGACTTGGGAGAGGGACGTCTGGACCTCGTTGCTTAGGCTGCTGCCCCATGATCCGACCCCAGATTAAGTGGAGGAAGGCGGTGATGGAGACGATGATGACCATGGAGAAGTGTGGAACAAGCAGCTGCAGGCATTTGTAATCAAATTGGGAAGGAGCCATGTAAAAAAAATGCTCGCTTTGAAGTCGAGCTACCTTCACAGATTTTCTCATGTTATTTTATTTTGTAGTTTTACCTTGCCATTATCATCTCAGGCTTGTTCATTTTGGATCTATTGTGTAAGACAGATTTAAATATCCATAATGATGTAATGATATCTCATGACAGAGTCTGTTATTAAAGGCACTGTACAGTGTGAATATTACTAATGCTGTAGAACTGTGGTCAAGGTCTTTATTCTTACTTAGTAATATTACACAACTGGTAGATTGCTAAGTAAGAATAAAGACCTTGACCACAGTTCTACAGCCTTAGTAATATTCACACTGTTACCATTGCGAGATCATTGATCCTAAGGTTGGGGGTTCAAGCCCCACTCTCAACGGGTTGTCACTGTCCCCCCCAGTGCAGCTAACTGGGTTATCAAAGGCCTGCCATGTCCCTTACCACAATCTGACACTTTTCCTTTGAAAATTACATTGAAAATACATTGAAAAAAAAATGAAATAAAAGTACTCAAAGGGTCCCCCAGTGCAGCTAACTGGGTTATCAAAGGCGGGCCATGTCTCTCACTGTCTATGGTGAGAGGCATGTAAAAGAACCATTGCTGACTTTCGACAAGAGTAGGCTGCATAGCCATCAGCATGTTTCTGCCCTGCGATGTCCAGGGTGTACTTTGCCCTTGCCCAGAGTTGGCTGGAATGGACGCCAGCCTCCCCGTAACCCTAATTAGGATTAAACCGTGACAGAAAATGAATGAATGACTTTACTTACACTTTCTAATTAGTTTTTTTTCTATTTTAGTATAACATCTGTCTTATTAGTTATTGAACATCAACCTGTATTTTATTAATGTAATGAATGAATTTGTATGAATAAATTGTATAATTTTACTTAATTAATTTTGTAATTTTTTAATGGACATCTTGATGTTGGGAAAGGTAGATGCATTCATTCATTCATTCTTTTTCTGAACTGCTTAATCGTATTAGGGTCCTGGGGAGGCTGATTCCCATCTCAGACGATTATTGGAAAGGGCAGAGTACACCACGGGCAGCTTACTAGGCCATAGCAGGGCAGAAACACGCTATTGGCAATGCAACCTACTCTTGACGAAAGTCAGCAATGGTGTCTTTTTACATGCCTGTCACCATACACGTCGCCTGCCTTTGATGACCTAGTTAGTTACACTCTGGGGGGGGGGGCAGCAGTGACAACCGTTGACAGTGGGGCTTGAACCCCCAACCTTGGGATCGGTAATGTAGTACGTGGGGAAAGGTACCATTTTCTTACTTTTATATCTGACCCAGATCAAAGCACACTGTAAACAAAACATGATGAGTGAAACAGAACAGAGCAGATGAACGATGAAGAAAACGTTATGAGTGAAATAAAACAGATCACAAGGCAAAGCAATTAGTAAATGAGTGAAAGGCCTTCCCTCCGGGGCAGTGGTGGTCTAGTGGTATAAGGCGCCGGATCGCTGATCCAAAGGTTGGGGGTTCGAGTCCCACTCTCCACAAGGTTGTCACTGTCCCCCTCCCAGTGCAGCTAACTGGGTTATCAAAGGCCGGCCATGTCTCACTGTCTATGGTGTGAGGCATGTAAAAGAACCATTGCTAACTTTCGACAAGAGTAGGCTGCAAAGTCGTCAGCGTGTTTCCGCCCTGCGATGGCCTGGCGAGCTGTCCAGGGTGTACTCTGCCCTTACCCTGCGTTGGCTGGGATGGGCACCAGCCTCCCCGCGACCCTAATTAGGATGAAGCGGTTACAGAAAGTGAACTGAACTGAGCCTTCCCTCCGTTATCTGTATCCATAAATTCCTCTAGATGGCAGTGCTGCACTACCAAGGCCAAATGCAGCAGAATCTGTGAATAGATTCAATTATTAAATTGAATAAAATAAGAGATGGAGCACAGAAACCATTTAGAGTTTAGGACTAAATTAAATCTGTGTCCCAGTATGGGCAGCAGGGTAGCATAGTGGTCAGTAAGTCTAGCTCACAGGAAGAAGTTACTGGGTTTGAGGGCATTTCTGTGTGGAGTTTGCATATTCTCCCCATGTTTGACTGGGTTTCCTCTGGGTAAACTAGGTTCCTCCCACAGCCCAAAAACATACACATTATGCTAATTGCCATTCAAAATTGCCTGTAGGTATGTGTGCATGGTGGATTGTTGGGGGTGTTCAGAGTGGCCCTTACCGAATCAGCTAAGATCTGCTTCCTATGACCTGGTGCAGCAAATGAAAAAAATACTTATTGATTGCTTCCAGTTTTAAAATTTAAAAATTAATTAAATAAAACAGAGACTTGTAACTATTTAATTTACATGTGTTTCCCTTTTAATGACAATTACATTCAACATATTAAGGCTGTTAAATAAAACCAATCATAAAAGTAAATACTAATTTACAGATACATATTTTATGTAAATTAGGCCAAATATGAAGCATCTACGATTTCCATGGTAAACATTTTAGCAACAATCAAGCAAAAAAATGACCTAATGGAGTCGTAGTTCGCTTTGTACAATGTTGTTAAACAGGCAATATTTGGTATCTGCCAAGAATAGCTGTGTGTATGTGTGTGTGTGTATATATATATATATATGTGTGTGTGTGTGTGTATATATATATATATATATATATATATATATATATATATATATATATATATACACACACAGCTATTCTTGGCAGAATATGTGTGTGTGTATATATATATATATATGTGTGTGTGTGTATATATATATATATATATATATATATATATATATGTGTGTGTGTATATATATATATATAATATATAATTAGTTATTTAGTTCGACTATGCTGTCAGCCTACTGGCAATCATTTGCTAGATAGCATTGAAACTTAGCTGTGTAACAGAAATTTCTGTGGAGCACATAATGCTCATTATGTTTCATACCTTCTGTTTTGACTCTATTTGGCTCAAAATCTCTTCATTACACTTTATTTGGCAGTGAGGGACACAAGTACACAAGATGACTGCTGATTAGCCAAATATGATTTGATGTTCATGATAATATCTACATTTTGCTGAATATACTTAATACATTAAACTTTGCCTAATTTGAATACAGTGTGTATTTTTATGATTTTCAGTGTTTGTCTTTGAGATTTAATTTCTTTTTCTAATCTAGTGGTTTATACTGATAATCTTTTTAAATCAAAGTTCATTATATGTACTGGACCCGCGGGTTTTCTACATTACCTGCTGATTGTTGATTGAGAAAACATGGGCTCATCATAAGAGTTGTGTTGAGAGAGAGTAAAGAGATGTTCAATGGTATTCATCTGTACCTAAACCACCTGGAATTATTCTCTGAACCAACACACTCCCAGCACCATTCACCCAACCACCTCATATTAAACACCCAGCTGCAGATCAGGAGTTTAAAAAAATGCAAGGTGCCGTATATGAAGTTAAGTCAAGCAGCTCAAAAATCAAACAAACAATCAACAACAACAAAAAATATCCAAAAGTTGCTGTTCCTTATTCCTGTATATGTTGAACATCCCCATATATTGTAATCATTTTTTATTAATGCATCACAGCTAGTGTGATTAAATTGGCAAATAATGCAATGGAAACATAAATCCATTTCATTAGTGCTGTTTGTGGTGAAATTAAAAAGTGTGTGCTCTTTATTCCCAGTAATTTAAGCTTTCAGAAACTTTCACAATGTGTTCTAAATTCTGTTTAATGACACAGAAGTTTAGGAAACACTATGTCGCATAATAGAATGTGTGGGTTGTGCAGAGACATTTACAGGAAGCAGGAATGCCCCATAAAATTAATTTTAAATAGCATGTTTTGCTTTGCAGCTGACATTATCATTTGTAATAGAAATATAATTTTGTCATTTCACTCTTTTTTTTTTTTTTTCACTTTTCTTAACATATGCAACAAAAACAACTAGTGCTACATCCATCCATCCATCCAATGACAGAAGAGCTCAAAAATGTTAAACAGATAGCTGGATGGATAGATAGTTATTATATAGGTATAATAATAATAATAATAATAATAATAATAATAATAATAATAAGAGGAAGAAGAAATACGAACAGTAGATAAAAAGGACAGTGAATAAACCTTATATTTTTTCTTTTAACAAGAAAAAAAATCACCTAATTATAAATTCATAGCAAAAAGTTAAAAAAAAAGTTTTAAAAAAGGTGTTTCTGTGTAGAGTCTGCATGTTCTCGCTGTGCTAGAGTTTCCTCCCACAGACCAAAAATATGCACAGTAGGTTAATTGCTGTTCCAAATCACCCCTGAGTGTGAGTGTGAGTATGAATGGTTGTCTGAGTGTCAGCCCTGTGATGTCCCAGCAAGCTGTCCAGAATGTAACCCACCCTCGCCCGAAGTCTGCTGAGATGGGCCAGCTTCCCCGAAACCCTAATTAGGATTAAGCAGTTCAGAAAATGGATGAATGAACCTCAGGAAAGTGCAGTGGTGACCTGGTCAGCTGTTCAGGGTATACTCTGCCCCGCCCAGAGTCGGATGAGATGCGTAACCCTAATTATGATTAAGCAGTTCAGAAAATGAATGTAATATCTAAGGGTTCCATGTGTATGAAATTGGCTCTAATTTATCTTTAACAAAATGTGATCAAAGACCAGTGCTCCCCACTGTTAAACACATTATTCAATTATTACTCATCCCATGGACTTGCTATCCCATGGATGCTTTCGTCAGCTGGTAAAAGCATCTGCTGAATGAATAATTAAAATGGACTGAAAGTGTATTGCATATTTTAGAAACCTGACTTGAGGCCAATCCTAAGCAAATGTAAACCACATAATAATACATTCATGTGCAGAAAAAACAAATAACTCATTAATTGAAAACCTACATTTTAACAGTATTATTCGAATTTAAGGCAAATGGTAGAGTTTCTCAATCTGAGTCTGAATGTACACACCAAGCTCTCCTTTGTAGCCACAAAGGTATTTTTTCACATAGACTCCATTTTCCTTTTGACAAAATATAGTATATTTTTATTATAAGCCTCTTGATGAAGCTTGCCATCTCCATTTTTGGTTAAAAATGAGATTATGCATGAATAATTACCCTCTGCAGCTATTTGAAAAAGCTGTTGGATTCATCTAGCTGTTTTAGAGGTAAATACACACACACACACACACACACACACACACACACACAAACAAAACAAAACAGTGTATTTGAATGCAGAACTGTGTTGGCTGGGTTAATGTTGCATTTCCCTTTGTATGTTAAATGAGGGCACATATGCAGTTTATAATTATTGGGTGGTTTCAGGCCCCACCCAAAACCACTTGCTGTCTGTGAATTTCTCCTTATTTAAATAGGAAAAGTTATTTCAGGTACTGCAGCAGGAGACTATTCAGTGTTTAACTGCTCAACTGTAATATTTTGTGATCAGTACAGACTATGCTTGGGAGCCAATACATTGTGAATGAAATATAGGCAGTGTGATAATAGTTTTTGTCCTCCTAAGGACATTGTTGATGCTTCATGAACAAATACCATTTATGCATGCACCTAGAAAAAAACAACAACGTAGATGTAATTTTTTAGTATTCAGAAAGTGTTCTGATAGCTGCATGTGCTCCTATCCGAGTGTATTTTTCATATCAGAATGAAGTAGAGGGGAGTTAAAATCCTGTGTCCGAAGTATTTTGTTTACATTTCTCAACATTGTTGAGTTAATGTCTTTCATCTGGCTTTACTGAAATATACAGCTAAGTGTCAGCATTTAAAGTACCAGTACCAGCATTTTGGTAAAGAATTTAAACATTTATTCTACAAACCCGACACATCCCCAATTAGCAAGCCCATGGTGATGGTGGCAAGGAAACACACCATCAGCTGACACAAGGATAAAGCCTTGAGAATAACCAAACTCATAACAACCGTTTTTAACCAGTGACAACCTTGTATCCAACATTTGTTTATTTGTTTGTTTTTCAAAAAAATTAGTACACATACATAAATAATTTTAAAAAAGACAATCAATTTACTGTTTTCACGTATGGAAACATGAAAACATGTTTTGTTTCATCACATTGCACACATGAAACTTAGTGAGGTAGGTGAGGCATTACTAAGGTCTGTGGGTGGCCCACTCCCATCCGTGATATCTGATGTGATATCACGAATGTTACTGTTATGTAGGTGTAAGCATAACTATAATGCTGCACACTTTCAAGATCCTATGTGACATTAATAAATACGTATCTGGCATTATATTTATCGTGGGGCCGGTGGTGTAGTGGTTAGAGTGCGGGGCTTCACGCTACGGAAACCGGGGATAAGCACCGTCCTGATGAGCCACTAGGCTCGGGTGTAAAAACCCAACAGACTTACCTACCATTATATTTATCAGTTTCAATTAAGGTGGAGTGAAAATGTTAATTTATCAGCTTCAAGAAGATTTCTATCTTTCAGGGGATTGTCTTTCATTTTAAATTTAGTTTGACACAATTTTAATTGTAATTTTTGAATAATCTGTTTCAAGACATGCTGTTATTATCATACCAAGGTGCTATGCTCGCTCTCTCGCTCTCTCTCTCTGAGTGTTGCCGAATTTTGACATTCTGTTACCCGTTTAAGTCGGATGGGGTTGGATGGTGATCTAATAAGATTTGCATCTCTTATACTGACGAGATTCTGTGTAAAACTGAATGTACCATAGTGTAATATAGAATGCATACTAAAAGTGCTGCAGGCAACCACACATCAGCATAAAGCTATAGGTAAAATAAATGACCAAGATGAATTCTGAGATGGGCTGTACTTACAGAACCTATAGCTCACTATAAATTAAGGACATACAATTTACTTACTATTGTCTCTGTTGATCATAACCGTATTTTTAAATAACCACAATTTGTGTGGTGGTTATCATAACTCTTAATTTAATCAATCTGTGTACTCTATGTTCTATTATATTTAAATATAATTTATATATACTATTGATGATTTTCTTAGGAAGCCCTCTGGATTCCTGACTAATAGCTGTGGACGTGGTGTAAAACCTTATTCCATTGTACTTATTCTCACCGGCCTTAATGACTTTGCCATGTCCTTTAACTGCGAATCCTCTTTATTGCAAAGTAAAACCATGCTATTGGATTTACTGAGGGGTGAACAATAGT
The DNA here is from genome assembly GCA_024760905.1 of Plotosus lineatus. Taxonomy (NCBI): domain Eukaryota; kingdom Metazoa; phylum Chordata; class Actinopteri; order Siluriformes; family Plotosidae; genus Plotosus; species Plotosus lineatus. The sequence continues at coordinate 31,225,318 of CM045737.1, read as the reverse complement.
CTAGTGCCCAGCCACTGGGTCTTTCACAGCTTTGTGATTCAATTTGGATCGGCTTGATTGTGTCTCAGAGTTATAGGGCAGGTTCTGATCTCCACTCTTCATTGGGTCCTCCCAGAATAACCGTAAAGATTATTGGGATATTCTCGACTGCACTACTAACAGGAACTGAAGGGTTATTGGGTGTGACTGATACATAAAGGAGAGGCCGCTCTGATTTCTCCTTTTAAAAATGTATGGTCATTTTAAGTTAATGATTGTGCTCCAAAGCATTATCATAGTTTATTTGCACATACACTGTATTTTAGACAATTCAGAAGGGTATTAGTACACAATGTGTATATTCTAATTGTGTTTTGTGCGTCTTGTCCACTTATTCCTAAACAATATGAATGACTTCATAATTGCTCTGAAAATGGTGACATTGCCATTGAGATTCAGGAAACCAGTCGAAGTCAGACAGTTTCAGGTTGGGTGAGTGAATGAATGAATGAATGAATGAAGTTTAACGGCACTTTCAACACATATAGTGTGTTATATTGTGCCAAACATGGTTATTTTATATTAAGTACAATGACTGAGTTCAATTTCAAATCGCAAACGATTAATGAAGCTAAGGTAAACCAAATCATTTTCTTCGAACAATCAATTTTCGCGTAAAACCCAATTCAAAGATGAAAAGGTCATCATATTAATAAAAAAACGAGTCTGTGCATTCCTATACATTTCCAACCAACAGTAAAAGTCTGTTGTTATTTAGGCAGAATTGCAGCACTCTATCAATAGAATCCATGCTAACTACACCACAAATTCAAAATTTATAAAACATTTCAATATCTTTTAAGAACTGCAGGATTACTGAAGCATTAAATTTAGTAAAAAGATCATACAAGTTGTTAACGTTAAAATGCAGGTAACTAGTCTCAGCAAAATCTGTGCAATCTATTAAAATGTGCTTGATAGTCATGGGGACTGAACAAGTGTCTCACACACAGGCGCAGGCTCCCTTTTCAATAAATAGCTGTGTGTAATGTAAGTGTTCCAGGTTGGGTGAGGGAGGTGTCCATGGAAAACAGTTCAATACCACATTTTGCTGCTTCTGCAACTGTCACTGGTACTGCATTGTCCTGATGCGACAGCAAACCAGCCCAAACTTGTCCTTTCCCGTTTTCTTTGGCTGCTTCAAACATTTGACTTTTTTGGAAATTGCAATACATAAAAAAGAGGAAATAAATCCTACACAAATTTGTATTCAACTTTGTATAGAACACACACTTTGCATCAATGTTTTAAAATCACTGTTTTTGGTAGAAATTATATTCTAACATATCAAAATAAATTACCAGCAGATGTAATAAAGTAGTAGCAACAGCAACAGACCCAGCAGTCATGACATGCATGCTGTTAATTCTGTTACTGAATCATTTATTGAAAAGGATGTGTTCAAAATAATGGCACTGTAGAGTTCAATTAGTGACGTCATTGATTCTTTGAAAAACAGGTGCCAGTTATTTCCCCTATTTAAGGAAGCAAATGTTGCACATGTTGGTTATAATGCATTTCTCTATGAAATTCTGAGGAAAATGGGTCGATCCAGCCATTGTTTCAAATTTCCCATGAGCGCCGTTCAGCAACACACGCGCTTTCGTCTCTTTATTTTTTTCTGACTCTGGTGTCCAACAGCGCTTCTCATCCAAAACATCACGGAAGAGCTTTTCTTGAGCGTTATCGCCTTCAAATGGCACTAAATTATGGAAAGGTGACTTCATTTTCTATCTTTTGGACATGGTCGAAAATATAAAGTCGCCCTTCCACAATTTAGTGCCATTTGAAAACCGAGGAAGCCGGGCGAGTGTTTGAAAGGAGAGCTATAGCGACACTCATATAAAACTCAAGGCAACTATCAGTTCAAATGGGATGTTATTCTGAGTTCTTGGAGCAAAAGTGAGCAAAGAGACTGGTAAATTGCATTCTAAAGTCAGTGACTTAAATATTCACTTTAACACATCTCGGCAAACCACCAACTGCATTGTTGTTGAGCATAGTCCATTGTTGCCAACTCAAAAGGTTGGCTCCACTGAGCTGGATATATTTGTGCTTACTGAAACCTGGTTAACAGAGAAGGATACCACAGCAAAACTTGAGATTTATTCTCTGGAATCTGTTATGCCTGGAGTGTATGTGTTGGACCCAGAGATGCAGGAGACCAAAAGAAGGTGCAAACGATTTATTAAACACTAGGAACTGAAAATCACTGGAATACTAAGTCGAGGGAACTGGTCGAGCACGAAGCAAGAACCAGGGGTCAAAGAGAAAGCCGAGGAGCAGAGTTACGGAGAAAACAATCTTCTGACATCGGAGGACATTTCTGTGTGTGCAAATAAAAGCAATTATAATGATTTTGAGCTGTATTCACATTGCTATTATTTTGAACACAATTGTATGTGTATATGCTGGTCCTTAATAAGGTTGACATGGTAACATTGGTCAAAAAAAAAAAGAAATATATATATATTCCTTCTAAAAAAATTAGCATATTGTGATAAAGTTCATTATTGTCTGTAATGTACTGATAAAAATTTAACTTTCATATATTTTAGATTCATTGCACACCAACTGAAATATTTCCGGTCTTTTATTGTTTTAATACTGATTATTTTGGCATACAGCTCATGAAAACTCAAAATTCCTATCTCAAAAAAATAAGCATATTTCATCTGACCAATAAAAAAGTGTTTTTAATACAAAAAAAGTCAACCTTCAAATAATTATGTTCAATTATGCACTCAATACTTGGTCTGGAATCCTTTTGCAGAAATGACTGCTTCAATGCAGCGTGGCATGGAGGCAATCAGCCTGTGGCACTGCTGAGGTGTTATGGAGGCCCAGGATTCTTCGATAGCGGCCTTAAGCTCATCCACAGTGTTGGGTCTGGTGTCTCTCAACTTTCTCTTCACAATATCCCACAGATTCTCTATGGGGTTCTGGTGTTGGAGAGTTGGCAGGCCAATTGAGCACAGTAATACCATGGTCAGTAAACCATTTAGCAGTGGTTTTGGCACTGTGAGTAGGTGCCAGGTCGTGCTGAAAAATGAAAATCTTCATCTCCATAAAGCTTTTCAGCAGATGGAAGCATGAAGTGCTCCAAAATCTCCTGATAGCTAGCTGCATTGACCCTGCCCTTAATAAAACACAGTGGACCAACACCAGCAGCTGACATGGCACCCCAGACCATCACTGACTGTGGGTACTTGACACTGGACTTCAGGCATTTTGACATTTCCTTCTCCCCAGTCTTCCCCCAGACTCTGGCACCTTGATTTCCGAATGACAGGTAAAATTTGAGCAACAGTCCAGTGCTGCTTCTCTGTAGCCCAGGTCAGGCGCTTCTGCCACTGTTTCTGGTTCAAAAGTGGCTTGACCTGGGGAATGCGGAACCTGTAGCCCATTTCCTGCACACGCCTGTGCACGGTGGCTCTGGATGTTTCTACTCTAGACTCAGCCCACTGCTTCCAAGGTCTGGAATCGGCCCTTCTCCACAATCTTCCTCAGGGTCCGGTCACCTCTTCTGATTGTGCAGCGTTTTCTGCCACACTTTTTCCTTCCCACAGACGTCCCACTGAGGTGCCTTGATACAGCACTCTGGGAACAGCCTATTCGCTCAGAGATTTCTTTCTGTGTCTTACCCTCTTGCTTGAGGGTGTCAATGATGGCCTTCTGGACAGCAGTCAGGTCGGCAGTCTTATCCATGATTGCGGTTTTGAGTAATGAACCAGGCTGGGAGTTTTTAAAAGCCTCAGGAATCTTTTGCAGGTGTTTAGAGTTAATTCGCTGATTCAGATGATTCGGTTAATAGCTCGTTTAGACTACCTGAACATGATATGCTAATTTTTTGAGATAGGAATTTTGAGTTTTCATGAGCTGTATGTCAAAATCATCAGTATTAAAACAATAAAAGACCGGAAATATTTCAGTTGGTGTGCAATGAATCTAAAATATATGAAAGTTAAATTTTTATGAGTACATTACAGAAAATAATGAACTTTATCACAATATGCTAATTTTTTGAGAAGGACTAGTGTGTGTGTGTGTGTGTGTGTGTGTGTGTGTGTGTGTATAATATATATATATATATATATAGCGAGAGAGAGAGATTTCCTTTTCGGCTTTTACCTTTTTTTCAGGGGTCTCCACAGCGAATCATCTGATTCGCACATTTGATTTGGCATAGTTTTTTTTTTTTTTTTTTTTACGTCTGATGCCCATCCTGACACAACCCTTTAGCGCGCGATTCCCGGTGAAAGTTACTCCCGGTGCCATGGTCATTGTAAGATTATAACTCTGCTAAAAAGACATGGTCAACATAAAGTAAGTACCATAAAAGGTATGCTTTTATAATTCTTAAAGGGTCGTATTGGGAGCCTTGTAACGAATCATGCGTTTGCATGTAAAATGCACCTCTACTTACGAAAACTCCAGGTTCCGAAAAAGGCGCTGGAACGGAATAATTTCATATAAAGGGGATCGACTGTGTGTGTGTGTGTGTGTATGTGTATTTATATATATATATATATATATATATATATAGATATGTGTATATATGTATGTATATATGTGTCTATATATGTATAGGGGTTTTTATTATTAAGTTGTAAATTGTAAAAAGTAAATTGTTATTATATTAAGAGTAGAAGATGCAGAGGATAGGGAAAGATGGAGGCAGATCATTTGCTGTGGCGACCCCTGAAGGGAACAGCCGAAAGAAAAAGAAGAAGAAGATATATGTATAGGGGAGGGGAGGGCAGTGGTGACCTGGTGGTAGGGGGTTGGGATATTGAAGGATACTGGAATCTGAAGGTCAGTGGTTTACCTAGTTGTCACTTCTGCTTTTGCCTTCAGTTTATCATGAGAGGCATGTAAACAAAACAAAAAAACATTGCTGATGACTTTTATAAAGGGTAGATGGTATTGCTATCAGCATGTTTCTGCCCTGCAATAGCTTGGAAAGCTGTCCAGGGTGTATTCCGCACTCTCACGGAGTCAGCCAAGATGGGCACCAGCCTCTCACTTCCCTAATTAGGATTAAGTGGTTCAGAAAATATTTATTTTATATTCGTATAATATTAATGTTTATGCAATAAAAATGGGGGGTGGGGTATTTTGGAGATAGTATTGGAGTTGTTATTGGAAATAAGCTGTATTAATTAAAATCCTCACATCACCACAGGAACATTACTGGGCCTTTCAGCAACATTCACCTTTTCATTGCTTAGTTAAATTGTTCATCATTCGATCTTAATGGCTTCACTCGCAATAAAGATTGCACCAAAGATGTGCATAAAAGCAATGCTGAGTGTGGAACAACAAAGCTAGTTAATGTTTCAAAGCTTAGATTAAAATGAATGTTCCTTGCTTTAAATGTTTTGTGCCAAGCTAGCCAGAATAGCCTCCTATTTTAGTGGTTAATAGCAAATTTTTGCAGCAATTTTAGATATTTTAGATAGCCATTAAAGATAGGTAAGTACTACAAAAAATGCTTTGTAGGTAACTAGCTACATTTATGATACATTTAAAATGCATTTATTTATTTCATTAATTTGAAAATAAATTTACTTTTATGTTTTTGTTTTGTTTTTTACTTTTAAGACTGCTTTCTACATTGTCGCAAGGAGCATCAATAAGCCTCAATAAAAAAAATAAAAATTTAAAAAACACAGATGTCTTTAGTCTGTCAGAGTGTCTAGGTTAAATCATCCACTTCCTATTTCCCTGGGGTATAAATATGACACGACAAAGAGGCCATTTCTCTCATCCACTTTTCAACATGGGAAAGACAAAGGAACATAGCCTTCAACTAAGCCAAATGTGTTTTGACCTTCACAAGTCAAGCAATGGCAACAAGAAACTCGCCCCTCGTCTGCACCTGCCCATATCTACTCTCGGAGGAATCGGTAAGAAGTTTAAAACAATTGGAAAAACAATCCTGGACGAGAACATAAGGTTATTTTGCCACTACGTACAGTGAATATGATGGTAAGAGAAATAAAAAGTTCCCCAAAGCTCACTATTAAAGCATTGCAATAAATGATAGCATCGTGGAGTCACAAAATGTCCAAAACAACCATCAGGCGACATCTACATGCCAACAAGCTATTTGGGAAACATACACAGAAAACAAATGTCTGGAGTTCGCTAAATGGTACTGGAACTTCAACTGGGACCATGTGCTTTGGTCAGATGAGACCAAGATAGAGATTTTTGGCAACAAACACTGGAAGTGGGTCTGGCAGAACACAAAAGATGAGTATACAGAAAAGTACCTCATAGCCACTGTGAAGTATGGGGAGAATCAGTGATGCTGTGGGCCCGTCTCTCTTCAAAAGGCCCTAGGAACCTTGTTAGGGTGCATGGCATCATGAACACTTTGAAATACCAGGACATTTTAAATCAAAATCTCCTGGCCTCTGGTCAAAAGATGAAGATCGATCGTCACTGGGTCTTTCAGCAAGATAATGACCCAAAACATGTGGCCAAATCTACATAGAAATTATTCACCAGAGAGAGAATTATGCTCCTCCCATGGCCATCTTAGTTCCCAGACCTCAACCCCATTGAAAACCTGTGGAGTGAGCTGAAGAGGAGAGTGCACAGGAGAAGACCAGGTCGCTGGATGATTTACAAGGATTGTGCAAAGACGAATGGTCTAAGATCTTCTTTCTGTATTCTCCCATCTTGTGACACAAAACAGGAGAATATTATGTGCTGTTTGGTTAGCAAAAGGTACTAATAATTGTGGCACAAATGATATGATGTCAAAGAATTATTTCTTAAGGTGTTTTTTTTTCCCTGAAGTGAATAAATGCACTTGAAATAAAGGTTGGAATTTTCTCATTTTTTCCTTTGTGGCCCTATATTATTTAGAAAAAAATGAATTTATTAAAAGTTAAAGAACACATCTTAACTAGGGGTGCCAGTAATTTTGGAGAGCAGTGTATTTGCATATTCGCAGATAGAACGGTGAATGATATGTCAAAGGTGCCTTATAATACACCAGGTCAGAGGTAGAAGTTTTAATTATAAGGTGCATGGTGGTAAAATGCAATGATGTTCAAGACCTGCTCTAAACATGAGTATTGCACTGTCCAGAAAGATGGTAAGAATGATATTTATTCAGTGTGTGTGTGGTGGTAGTGGTGGGTTTATACAATCCACAAGCTGTGAAATGGACCTTTTTCCAGAGGGAGGAGAGAAAATGGGGTGTCCATGGTCTGTGGTCCCTGATAACTCCACTGCTCTTCTCTGAAATCTGCCAATGTAAATGTCACTGAATAGTGTGGTTCCAATTACCCATGCTGTCATCCTCACCACCCAATGCAAGGCCTTCCTGTCCTCTGCAGTAATCAATAGCAAAACAGTAAAAGTTTGTCAGTAGGAGTCAGAGTAGACGAGCTTATCTGAGCTTCCTGAGATAGTACATCCTTTTGTTGTCCTTCCCTCGCATAATGGGAGATGTTTGTGGTGCAGGTGAAATCAGCAGAGATGTGGACTCCAAAAAACTTGAAGCACTCCACCCTCTCTACCTCCTCTCCATGAATATAGAGGGCAGAGTGCTCATTTGTTGTTTTTTTCAATCTCCTGAGGTCTATTACCATCTTATTTAGTTTGGATGTGTTTAGTTCCATGTTATTGCTGTCACACTATTGCCACAGATGCATGACCTCCTTCCTATAGGTTGACTCATTATCTGTAATCAAACCTATGAGGGTGGTGTTGTTGGTGAATTTGACGATGGTGTTACTGGCGTGAGTGGGAGAGCAGTTGTATGTGAAGAAAGAGAAGAGGAGGGGGATAAGAACACACCCCTGTGGTGTCCCAGTGTTCAGGAAGAGAGTGGAGAAAATGTGTTCTCCTATCCTGACGTTCTGAGGTCTGTTGCTGACAGTGTCTAGTATCCAGGTGCACAGTGAGCTTCTTAGGCCCAGATTGCCAAGCCTCTGGACCAGTTTATGTGGTTAAACTGTGTTAAAAGTGGATATGAAGTCTACGAACATCATCCTCTCATAGGAGTTGCTGCTGTCCAGGTGTGTGAGGGCTATGTGTAGGGCTGTATTGATGGCATCCTCTGTTGACCTGTTTGCTTTGTATGCAAACTGATGTAGATCAAGACCAGCAGGGATGGCAGCCTTGATGTGAGACAAGACAAGTCTCTCAAAACATTTGCCAATGATGGAGGTTAGGGCAACTGGGCAGTAGTCATTCAGGCACCTTGCTGTGCTCTTCATAAGCACTGTAATGGCATTGGCTGTTTTGAGGCTAGTACTGGTATTATTTATACTGCTAGGTGGACAGAAACAAGCCTGTGGTTGAGACATTTCCCAGGGGTCTTAGCCTGGTGGGGATCTGACATTATTCAAACTCACAACTCCGTGAGCATAAACCCAGCATTACAACGACTATACAGTACCACTGACCCCTCTGTTATACGTAGTAACTGTGTTTGAGCATGTCTCACTGGCACTTACTATCCACAGAGGGGGCTAACTAAACATAAAGAAAATCTTTCAGCTCAATTGCTCCATCATCACTGGATATTGAACTCTTGAACTATACAGGTTTGATTGATTTTGTTTTGAATTAAATTAATTACCACAATGTGACCTGATATCTGAGTTGTCCTTTGGACTTTGGGGATACTGGATGATAGGTGAAAGAACAAAATCACCCATTAGAGGTGAATTTGATATTATAAAAGGCACACTTCACTTTGGAAAGCATTTTTAGACCGTCAATAAATGCTCCCCACCCCCGTCTCTGTATTGCTGCTCGCATTCGGTGTGTGTGTGTGTGTGTATGTGTGTGAGATATGGGGAGACATCATTTAAATTCTTTTTTAAATAATTATTCAAATTTGCATAATGTTCTTACCTGTAATTGTTATGTTTGTCATTCATTCATTCGTTCATTTTCTGAACCTCTGAATCCTGGACAGCTCACCAGTCTATTGCTAACACTCATACCTACGGGCGATTTGGACTACTACTACTCAAAATTAGATGGGAATCTGTTGAATAGTTTTTGTGCAACCACAAATGACAAATCAAACCGCTTCACATGAATCCTCACAGCTATTTACATTTACACCTAACAGTTAATGACATAAATGGATGCAATGCAATGGAGAGTGTGGAAAAGAGGTGAAGAAGCGTGTGCAGGCAGGCTGGAATGGTTGGATAAAAGTGTCCGGTGTGATGTGCGATAGGAGAGTGTCAGCAAGAATGAAGGGAAAAGTGTACAAGATGGTGGTGAGGCCAATGATGTTGTATGGCTTAGAAACAGTGGCGCTGAGGAAAAGGCAGGAGGCAGAGCTGGAGGTAGCAGAGATGAAAATGTTGAGGTTCTCTCTGGGAGTAACGAGAATGGATAGGATCAGAAATGAGTATGTCAGAGGGACAGCCCATGTAAGATGTTTTGGAGACAAAGTCAGAGAGGCTAGATTGAGATGGTTTGGACATGTACAGAGGAGGGATAGTGAGTATATTGGCAGTAGGATGCTGAGGTTGGAACTACCAGGCAGAAGGCCTCGAGGAAGACCAAAGAAGAGATTTATGGATGTGGTGAAGGAAGACATGAAGGTCGTTGGAGTCAGAAAAGATGCAGAGGACAGGGTGAGATGGAGGGGGATGATTTGCTGTGGCGACCCCTGAAGGGAGCAGCCGAAAGGAAAAGAAGAAGAGTTAATGACATAAATTTGGACCATTTTTATGGAAGTTTGTTCTAAAATTCAAACAACTGTAATAACACCACAAATGCAACAACAAATAGCACATTAGGTTTTAGTTACAGCTTCCTAACATAAAATTTAAATCTAACATGACTTAAGGCAGGGGTGTCAAACTCGTGCCAGAAAGGGCCATGTGGATGCAGGTTTTTGTTTCAACCAAGCAGCAGCACACCTGACTTTGCTCATTTAATCAACTCATCTGAGTGTTCAGGCAGCTGATTGGTCAATCTGTGTGCTCTGTACAGAGACTGACCAATCAACTGCCTGAACACTCAGCTCAGTTGATTAAATGAGCAAAGTCAGGTGTGCTGCTGCTTGGTTAATTCAAAAATTTGCATCCACATGGCCCTTTCTGGCACGAGTTTGACACCCCTGACTTAAGGAGTCAGAATAGCTGCAAGAGGAGATCATTACGCAACATGAGCGAAGAAAGTTCACAAAAGTGCATGGGGTTCTGCAAACAGAAAGCCAGAATTGCATAGATCTGATTTTCTCACATTCAGGCTACTAGTTAAAACGAGGCATACATACATTTTTATGAAGCTCCCTTACAACCTGCAGGAATACGAATTCAAAAACTATTATGCAGCCAGTTTAAATTATGCAGTGCAAAAGCCAGCAGTCAGAGGGGATTACTCAACAATTTTGAATTCAAATCTTCGGCTATCAAGGTCACGTATCTGTCTAACTGTT
>CM045737.1:31092347-31209847 GCA_024760905.1 Plotosus lineatus | reverse complement strand
TCCACATATGACTCACCCTGTACTTAACTGGATTTGACCAGTTGAGGTCTCCCAAGGGCCAGGGACACTTACTTTTGACAAATGCATTCACTCGTCACTCTCATTAATTTATCAAACTGCTTGATGCTACTATGGTCACAGGGTGGCTGTGTATATGTCAGCTGACACTAAGTACACCCTGAACAACTCACCAGACCATCTCAGGCAAACATGCACATCTATTCGCTTTCACACCTAGGAACAATTTATAACAGCCAGTTAGCTTATGTGCATGTTTTTGGACTGTTGGAAGATTTACTGGGGATTTAGCTCTGTTGGTAGAGCGTCTGCTTTATCCTCCGGAAGTTCGGAGTTCGAATCCGACCGCGTCATACCATAAGACATTAAAATTTGGGAGTTGTTGCTTCCTGCTTGGCGCTCAGCATCAAAAGGATAGAACAACACAATAACTGGTGCCGCAAGGTGGCGACAGGTGCCCGGAGCGCAGGGGGCGCTGGGGAGTGCTTTTAGCATGCTATTCAGTGTGGAGGGAGCGCTATATAAATCTAATACAATACAAAAAAAAAAAAAAAAAAACAGTGCTCAGAGGAAAACCATACAAGTACAAAAAGAGCATGCAAACTCCACACAGAAACACATGAGCTCAGGAATCAAACCCAGGACCTTCTTGCTGTGAGGAAAAAATTCTGACCAGGTCTCCATGCTACCTCTTTTGAGACATGCTAGATATTGAGTGACATTGTTAACTCTAAAATATAACTGATTTTTTGTTTTCTGCATGTTGTTTATTTTGATGTTGACTTTGTCTTCAGTGTTCTTTGACACGCTTTAATAAAGTAGGTGAGGATTTATTTCATTTCAAGATCCATGGCATTCAGGGACAGCAGTATAAAGCCTCTCACTTGGCAGGTAACTCTGCAACTCATCTGTGAGTTGATGAGTTAATAGCCATATCTAAGAAAAGAGGTGTTATGTACCATATTAGTCACATACGCTTATACACATATGCATTATATTTTTGCATATACACATATAACACTGGAAATATCTCAATAAGCCACTCGTGTCATGAACTCTTCATGTATTTTATATATAAACTTAATATTTACTATTAGTATTATATAATAGTGTGTGTGTGTGTGTGTGTGTGTGTGTGTGTGTGTGTGTGAGTGTGTGTGTGTGTGAGTGTGTGTTCTTCCTCTTATTATTATTATTATTATTATATATGTTCATATCAAAACCACGTTAAAGGCCTGGCTCTTGTCCTAGAGGAATGCCTACAGCAGTGATATGTCCTGTGAAGCATTAAAACTCGGTATTAATGGTTTCATCAGAGCAGAGCTCAGCAGTAAATCACTGCTACGATCACAGGGAGGAATAATGTGTTATGGGCCAGACTGCTGATTCTGGGTATCTGTGTGTGTGTGTGTGTGTGTGTGTGTGTGTGTGTGTGTGTGTGTGTGTGTGTGTGTGTGTGTGTGTGTGCGCGCGTGTGCGCGCGTGTGTGTGTTTGTTTGTTTGTCTGTTTGTTTCAGGCAGGCCAGAGAGATTGTATTACAGTATGAAGGCAGACTAACCAGGACACGAGGATACCAAGCTGCAGGGGCAGATGTATGTGCCCCAAACACACACACACGCTCACACACATACATTTATGAACTGTATTGCACAATTTATGATTTTTGTCAGCTTAACTTAGAATAACTGAATGTAATCTCATTCAGGGGGTTCCACCCTTCAGCTCTTAACCTCATGCTAAATGTTTAAAGCTTTGTTCTGTTAATCGGAAGATTGAAAATTCAAACAACATACAGTATTGTACAGGTGAGAGACAAGAAATAAAAAATTATTTATACTTTCCTTAAATATACTCGGCCAATACATGCTTGTTGTATGATGTGCGGTTTCTTATTTGTGCACTGGAGCTGCAAGACTAAGGGATTACAATTTATGTACATATTTGACTTTGGGCAGCCAAAGCCAGTTGTTGCTTTATTGCTTCAGGGTCTTGTGTGTCAATCCTGAGCTCACACTATTGTCTGTGCAAAAGTGAAAATTCAAACATTGTTGAAAAATTAAACTAATCTAAAGAAAATCTGTAAATGGCAGAACTAAAAGCACTTCCACCTCAACTTCAGCTCGAAGGAATATTCCAGTGTGGCCATAAACATTAAAATATTTCAAAGTACAAATGGTATGGGGCAGTGGTGGCCTGATGGTAGTAGGGTGCTGGCTTACTGACTTGAAGGTTGGGGGGGTTCGAGCCCTACTCTCCCCAAGTTGTCACTGCTGGCCCCCCTCAGTGCAGCTAACTGGATAATCAAAGGCCAGCCATGTCTCTAAATGTATGTGTTGAGAGGCATGTGCAAGAATCATGGATGTTATTTATAAAGAGTAGGTCATTTCATTGCCATGAGCATGTTTTCTGCCCTGTGATGGCCTGGCGAGCTGTCCAGGGTATACGCTCCCTTGCCCAGTCAGCCTAGCCCTAATTAGGATTAAGTTGTTCACAAAATGAATGAATGAAAATACAAAAAAGTGTTCAAAATGAATTGGAGTACTGAAAAGCAGAACCTCACCTGAGCGTTCAGCACTCACAGACTGTATAGTGGTATTGTGGTATAGTCCAAATGACATGACTGGCACAGCGTGCATAATAGAACCCCTTAATTTACAAATGCTTGGCTCTGTCTGTGCTCCTTCATTATATCTCACTTTAAATCAGTTTGCATCAAAACATCGAGCAAATGGCTAAAAGCAAATGTTGTTTTTATGTTTAATACTGGATGTCTATGTTGAGGTGTTGAGGTCTTGCTTCTGTTCCAAAATGTCTTTCTTCCTGCAATGCTATAGTATCTCATTTCCCCACTCTCCCTCAATGCTGCTTTCAGATTTATAGCTTGTTGTTATGGCTCGATTTAATTAAAATGCTCCAGTGGTGTTCGCCAGGCTGCCTGAGCGGCATTAAAATTAATTGACTTTTGAGAAAGTAGCTTTGCTGAAAATTGGTGTGTTATGGAAATGGTTCAATGAAATATTGAAATCAGGAATATTGCACATTTATTTTAAAATGTTTGGTTTTGCTCTTCTCATGTCAGTGTCATATTATAAATTTAAAAGTCATTTTTAACTGAAAGGGTCCTCAATTCCATTATCGAGGAAGCCTTGGTAGAAGGAATGGTTCATTCAAAAATAAAGCTTGCAGTCTCACGCAAGCTACAATGTTAATGCAACTAAAATGTATTGAGAGATCTATCGACCAGTTTTCTTGATATGAATACATAAATTATTACATGTGCATCAAGCAATTTAATTGAAATGTTATTCATAGAAATGCCTTGTTACATTTGTCTGCATTTAAATGAGGTGAAATACTGCAGTCTGGTTTCTCTTATTTCTATTGCTGGTCCACATACCAGTCTTAATCTTTAAATAATTAAACATAATTAGTTCTCAAAGATGCACTTAGTGAGCCTGAAAATATATTTTTTTTCAGTTCAATAATTAGCATAAATAGCTAGAAAAGCAAGAAAAGCCTTCATGAAATCATGTTTCAGTTTTAAAGGCTGTAATGCCTCATGTGACGTGTTTAACGGGAAATTATCTTGATTTCTTACCAAGGCGAAAGAACAACCATGATACTTAACAACAGGCATGTTACCTTGGAACCACAAGATTGTTAATGGAAGCAATGTGTTTATGTATTTAGTTTCACAAAACAAAAAATACCTTTAGATCAACTGAAGATCTAAAAAGTACTTTAGTCACTAACGCTTTTGCAATATTACAGGTTGAAGTTTTGAAAAAAAACGCTGCAGATATTTTCTTTAAAGCATAAGAATACCAAGGCGATTACAATAAAAAACACTTAAGTCCTAAAAGACTTGAGTGTGTCTTGCACAAAAAGTCAGTTGATTCCAGGAATGCCGTATATCAGTATTGAGGACTTGAGTACTTATGGAGATTTCTGGCTTTAAATGATGCACGTGACACTCGACTTTACGGTTGTAGTGTCCGCTCATTTCTTTGGAAAATATGACTTAAGTACGTCCTGCACCCAGATCTTCAATTTCTTTTTCTTTCTTTCTTTCCTTCTTTCTTTCTTTCTTTCTTCACTATTTTGTTAACGTTTTGTAATAATTGAATTAACTATGATTCAAATAATTAAACTACCTGGCAAAGGGGAATTTTATACCTAGACACTCATGTTGCGCATACTGCAACAATGTGGACTTATTACCACACCACAGCATAAAAACCTCCATACACAACCATTTTTTTTATCCAAAAAAGCTCTACCCTTTGATAATCCCTTTTAATATAGGTAAACATAGATAGATACACACATACATACTTACTTACTTACTTACTTTCAAATTGGATCTCAAAGTTTATTTATAAACCCCTATCTTGCTATTATATATTTATATTTGCAAGCTGTTAAGTATTTAGGCTCAACAATCCAGAGCAATGGAGAGTGTGGAAAAGAGGTCAAGAAGCGTGTGCAGGTAGGTTGGAATGGTTGGAGAAAAGTGTCCGGTGTGATGTGTGATAGGAGGGTATCGGCAAGAATGAAAGGAAAAGTGTACAAGACGGTGTTGAGGCCAACGATGTTGTATGGGTTAGAAACAGTGGCCCTGGGGAAAAGACAGGAGGCAGAGCTGGAGGTAGCAGAGATGAAAATGTTGAGGTTCTCTTTGGGAGTAACGAGGATGGATAGGATTAGGAATGAGCACATCAGAGGGACAGCACATATAAGACGTTTTGGAGACAAAGTCAGAGAGGCTAGATTGAGATGGTTTGGACATGTACAGAGGAGGGATAGTGAGTATATTGGTAATATAATGCTGAGGCTGGAACTACCAGGCAGAAGGCCTAGAGGAAGACCAAAGAGACGATTCATGGATGTGGTGAAGGAGGACATGAAGGTCGTTGGTGTAAGAGAAGAAGATGCAAAGGATAGGGTGAGATGGAGGCGGATGATTCGCTGTGGCGACCCCTGAAGGGAAAAGCCGAAAGGAAAAGAAGAAGAAGAAGAATATTTGCAAGCTGTCCAGGTTGTATTCCGCCCTCGCTCAGAGTCAGCCGAGATGAGCTCCAGCCTTCTTGCAATCATGATTAGGAATGAATGATTGACTATAGCTGCAATTTTAAGAATTGCTCTCTGTACAATTACTGAATGGTTGAGCATGGCCGAGGTATTAGAGAGAAAAGCATGACGATAAGAAGAATATGACTGAAAATGAAATTGGTAGTATGCTTGGATTTACTTGTCGCCCATAAATTTTCATTATTGGTAACACGATTAGCATGGTAGCTAGAGCATGCATCTAAAGAAACAAATTTCAGACAACAAGAATGTCTGGGCTGAATGTAAGAGGGACTTATCTGTTCTTATTGTTTTTTGCAGCTGTTAAAAAAGATTTCCAGAGTTCTGTACAACATCCTTGTTTTATTCATCCCATGGGAAGTGAGGATTAAAAAGATTGAAAGTAAGAATATATATTTTTACTCATTTTTAACATATGAATATAAAATGAATATATACATTTTCTGTGCAAAAAAAACAGTTTCATGCAGAAATCCTCTTATCAAAATAAAAGTTTCTTTGAAGATTTAAAAGGTTTCTTGTTTGCAGGTCACTTTGGATCTGGTGTTGCCTCATACTTTATTTTCCTACGCTGGCTATTTGGAATTAATATTGTCCTCACAATTATGACTGGAGCCTTTATTGTTCTTCCTGAGGTTTGTCATGTCTTAAATGCTTATGTTACATGATTATAGTATGTTTATTCTATGATATGAGCATCGATTAGACAGTATAATGGATATTTGATACTGGAGAGAATGTATTTTATAGGAATACATTCAACAAATACTATATTTTATTGGAATGATATGTGAAGATAGGCAGTCAAATATATGAATATTAATGTTTAATTAAAGAAATGTGAATAAAAAGTGACAAAATAACTGTGAAATGTGTAAACCATGATTATTATTGATTATTATATACTGTGTTGTGATTCGTTGTTGTGTGTATGTTGTTTTTTCACATAGCTATACTGTACTTGGTTTCCTATTTTCTGTTCAATCTTGCTCTCTTAGTAGAAAATTTATTACATCAATATAATAAAATGCTTTCTATGTAGCTTTAAAGGTACCTTTCTGTTCTTGGCAATTACTATGACCTCACATTCCTTCATGCTATGTTATGTCAGTAAAAAGAGGCTAGATTTATATTGCTCTCTGACATGGGAACACAACGCAATTTCCCTGCTTCGATATAAGCCTCCATCACTCATCCTTCTCCGCTCTCTTCTTATGTGTGATCTCTCCATTAGCTCCTTGCTGGCGCTCCTTTCGGCACCAGTCGTAGCAAAACCATCCCAAGGGACCAAATTGCCTCAGCTCAGGATCTTGACACCATCTGGTCACTTGGGGCAAGACCTTGTTCATACATTTAGATTTTGTTGATTAATTCAATCTTTTGTCTGATTGTCTAAAGTTCAGTATTCAGCTTTGGTCCATTTTGTGCTCACTTTTGTTCTCCATGTTTAGGGTTACCTGCAGTATTCTGTGCTTTTCTATGGCTATTATGGAAACGTGCGTAAGATTGGCAGTGCTGGCTACCGCCTGCCCCTGGCCTACTTTCTTGTTGGGATGGCTGTATTTGCTTACAGTTTCATCACTCTTTTAAGAAAGTAATCATTGCAGAGAAACATCTAATTCTAATAGAGTTGTGGAGAGGCTGCAGCATATCTCAGCTGACATGGGCAAGGGCAGGGTACACCCTGAACACCTTGTCATGCCATCACAGGGCCAATACACCCACAAACATTCAAACAACATCATTAACCAGGGGCAATTTGGAACAGGCAGTTAGCCTAGTGTGCATGTCTTTGGACTGTGGGAGGAAACTGATGTACCTGATAGAAACCCACTCCACAAGAACACGCCGTGTCCAGGACTCAAAGCCACGACCTTCTTGATGTCAGATGTACATGCTAACCACTACTTTACCATGCCCCCCCTAAAAGAGGTGTAATGTTTTAAAATAATATATTTTCATGTAGCCATCGCCTGGATGAGGTGTAATGTATTCAATTTTGTGATGGTGTGGTGTGATGTGGCCTGCAGAGTTATTGTTGCCCTAGCATACGTTAAAAGTAAATGATTTTCAACAATATGTAGTCAATAATACTATTTCTCTACTACAGGGCCTTGGTTATAGTTACATTACATAAGTGGCATTTTTAAAACGGGTTAATCACTGAATCACTGTTTGTACTGTATTTACATATATTGCTGTGGGATGTCCATATCCCCAGTCATCCTGAAATACTAAACTATGTTGCTGTATCTGTGTCCCAAAGTGTCTGCTGGCATACTCTTCCACAGCAGATTAATTTATAAATTTAGACCCAAAAAAGGTTTTTGCCTAATTCTCAGGTGTTTTATGATAAAACTCCAAACAAATGATTTGGAACATATCCAGTACTTGACATGTAAACATGACAACATGAATATTACAACTGTCACATAAAAATATGTGAACACAGAAAATAACACAAAATACAGTCTAGTCATTAGCCATGCCACACACACAGTATACATTGTAACGTCATATCAAAGATTTTTATATGTTACTGAGATTCATTAATTTCTTTTCTCTAGAATGGCAAAGAACTCACGGTTGAGTCTATCCAGTGCTTCTAGTGAGAACTACACATTTTGCTGGCGAATCTTTTGTGCATGGGACTACTTGATTGGTAATCCCGAGGCTGCTGAGAGTAAAGGAGCAGCAATAGTCAATAACATCAGAGTGAGTGTATTCCATAACCCCTGACACAGACATCTTGATCTGCATGATTTGGTTCTCAATGATCCACTGACCTTCTTTTAATACAGCATAATCTACCAGGGGATTTTATGTTCTCATATAGTAGTGATAATTTCCATATGGAGAGCCTGTCAGCATTACTGATTATGGGTATAAAGGCGTGCTCTGCTCTCAGTATATTTAATGCAACTGCAAAGTAGTGTACACGGGGCCAGCAGTTAGAAAGCAGTCAAGACTGAAGCTCTTTTATTACTAATAGTAGTATAATCATTTTTGGCACCAAGTCGTATTGGTTCATCCATTCCCTTGGATCCTGCCAGTGACACCGAGAGGGGGACACTGCAGTCTGGGCAGCACAGCATCTCCATATTACCCGCCCAGGCCTTTGGAACACACCTGGAGAGTGGCCTCCAGCAGAGTCAGATGACCTCGGCATCAACCAATGGGACAAGGCAGTTACCGGCGATATATTCTGACCAATTGGCGTAATGTTGGAGCGCCAGCGGCCTTGTCCATTGGTGGGAGAGGTCTTCAGGCCTCATTGGGTAGCTACCATCCACCTCAAGCCGGGCAGCCTCCGGACAGTAAGGTGCTACCCCATCACTCTTGCTTGCTCTACTGAGTGCATAGAAGCATAGGGATATAGGGGTCGCCTGAACGGAGAGCGTAATTTCTGCGCCAGGCAACCCAAAACAAAATCAGCAGAAGCCACTTCGATTTGCCAGCTGGAATGTCCATGCAATGTGTCCTGGACTCTCTTCTGCCCTCCAATTCATCGATGACTTTTGAAAGACAGCCATCATAAACAAGTAGCTGGCTAGACTTAACATTGATGTAGCCTGCCTCCAGGAAACCTAGCTGCCTGACACTTTCTTCTGGTAGAGCTAGTCCATGGACGAGCCCAGGCAGCATGGTGTAGGTTTTGACATGAGGAACTCACTGCTTGCCTCCACTGAAACACCCACTGGAGTATCATCAAGATTGCTCACTTTGCGCATGAAGAAGTCACTTGGCTATGTTAACATTTTATCAGCCTATGCTCCAATGCTCACCTCCATCCTGAATTGAAGGATCAGTTCTATGAGGCCCTAGGACATGCACTGTCAGAAATCCAGAACACTGAGGGCATATACTTACTTGGCGACGTCAACGCTCATGTGGGCACTGACTAGCAATCATGGCCTACCTGCCACGGCCACCATGACATAGGCAGTTTGAATGAGAACGGGCAGAGACTGCTCAAATTCTGCTGCTTTCACGACCTCTGCATCACCAACTCCTATTTCATGTGCAAGTTGATACAGAAAGTGTCTTGGAGACATCCCTGGTCCATCCACTGGCACCAGCTTGACTTTATCAACAGGAGGACAGACCTGAAAACACTCCTTTATACACGATCCTACCACAGTGCTGATTGCAACATAGATCATTTTCTCATTGCCAGTAAGATCAGGCTGAAACCCAGGAAGGTTCACCATGCCAAGACAAAGGGTCCCCCCCACATCAATACCTGTGGCATGTCAGACTCCACCAAGGCCCAGTGCTTTGTCGACAACAACTGGGAAAGGCTCACTGCGCAGCCATTACCAAGTGACTTGGGCAACATTGATGCCACGTGGAGTTACTTTTGTATTGTCATCTACGACTCAGCCAAAATCACCTTCAGTAAAAAAGAATGGGAGAATGCAGATTGGTTTGAGGCACATTGGGTAGAGATTCTGCCAGTCACAGAGGCAAAAAAAAGAAAAGCGATGTTGGACCACAAACAGAATCCCTGCCCTAGCACACACGATGCTCTCAAAGCAGCTCGAAGCAAGGCTCAGCAGACTGCCCACTGCTGTGCAAACAAGTACTGGCAGAACCTGTGCACCCAGATCCGATCATCTGCTGACTGTGGCTATGCCAAGGGATTGTATGAGGGGATCAAAACTACCCTCGGCCCCACCAGCATCAAAACAGCCCCACTCAAGTCCAAGTCTGGTGAAACTATCACCAACCAGAGTAAGCAGCTGCAACATTGGGTTGAGCATTACCTCGAGCTTCACTTGACACAGAATACCATCTCGGTGACTGCACTTAATGCTTTGCCCAACCGACCAGTTATGGAGGAGCTCGACAATCCGCCCACACTGGTGGAGCTCAACAAAGCCATTGACTCGCTCGCCTGTGGAAAGGTGCCAGTGAAGGACAGTATTCCACCAGAAGTCAGAAGTCACCAGAAGCAAGGGAAGCAAATCATCCTGCAGTCGCTGCATGACCTCCTGTGTCTGTGCTGGGAGCAAGGCCACATGCCTCAGGACATGAGAAATTCTAAGATCATCACTCTGTATAAAAACAAGGGGAGATCTTAGAAATTGTAATAACTATCGGGGCATTTCCCTACTGAGCATTGTCAGCAAGATTTTCACCCGAGTCGCCCTCAATTTTTTTTATCTGGACTCCACTGTGACCAGCTCAACATCTCTTGACATTGAGATCAGTTCAAGAATTTCCAAAGCTGCCGGGGTCATAGCCAAACTCAAAAAGCGAGTGTGGAACAACAGCCTGCTGAGCAAAAGGACTAAGGTCTGTGTATATCCAGCTTGCGTCCTGTCTGCTCTGCGTTATGGCAGCGAGTTGTGGATGACCTACACGAGACAGGAGAGACGCCTCAATGTGTTCCATCTCCGCTCGCTTCACCGATTGCTGCATATCAGATGGCAGGACAGTCTCAAATACTGAGGTTCTTCAGTGCTCTGGTTTTATGAGCATACCCTCCATGCTCATACAGAAACGTCTCTGTTGGCTCGGCTATGTGCACCGCATGGAGCCTCAGTGTCCTCCATGAGAAATTTTCTATGGTGAGCTGCGTGACGACACTCATCGAGTCAGTCGACCTTTGCTGCGCTTCAAAGACACCATCAAGCAAGACTTCAAAGCAGCCAACATCAACAAAATGAGCTGGGAGGACACTGCTGTAAACCGTGACTCCTGGCGGCAAATGGTAAATGCTGGGGTGTCAAAAGCTGAGGAGGATGGGAGAACTCGGAATACATCGAAGAAAACAGTGAGAAGGAAGCATGCAGCCTCCATGCACGCCCAATCCATATACATCTGTGACAACTGCAAGAGGGACTGCCACTCCAGGATCGGCCTTGCAGCCAAACAAAATCCTGTCATGCCCCCCATGTGTGCTAACCATTGCTTCTAAGAGATGAGGATGCCGACAAAAATCATTTAGAAGTAATTCTATTGAGGGGGGGTCATTATGCCTGTCAGTTAAAGTGAAACCTTTTTTTAATGATAATCAATCCAGAGATATATGATAAAAATAAACTTAGTCATTTGTAGACATAAAGTATGACAGATATATAGAGACTATAGACAGGCATGATGTAGAATTAATGGGCTTAACTGTACTGTTTAGCAGTATCATGGTGGCATAGCAGTTAGCACATCTGCCTCACAGCAAGAAGAGTCCCGGGCTTGGGCGTTTCTGTGTGGAGCTTGCATGTTCCCTCTGTGTTTGCATGGGTTTCCTCTGGGTCCAGTGTCATCCTACAATCCAAAGGCATGCACAATAGATTAATTGAATGTTCCAACTTACCCCAGGTGTGAGTGTGAATGGTTGTGTGTGTGCTGACTCTGCAATGTCATGATGGGCTGTTCAAGGTGTAACCATCCCAGTCCCAGAGTTAGCTGAGATGGGCGCGAGCTTTCCTACGAGCCTTAGGATTAGGCAGCTCTGTGATGGTCTGGCAAGCTGTTTAGGGTGTACCCTACCTTAACCAATTCCAGGTGAATCTTCCAGCTGGGATGTAAAAGTGCTAACCACCTAGTCACTCCTCAGTCAAATATGAATTCATGTATTTCATATTTTATTTTACAGGAATGGATTTTGGCATGACGTTCAGATACTCCCATTTCACTGGAGCAGGGCAGACTTACGGAAGCAAAAATGTCATCCACAAACGTTCTGCAATTATTCCCTTATCTTCCGTGTCATTCCGTGTGATTCTGTAGTTATACCTTAAGTCTTGTTCCACTTCCGTATGCGTCCGGCAGGCCAAAATATTCCGTGAACGTGCTTTTGAACATGTTCTAAAGAATGTTCACGGAAAAATATTCCGTGGGGTGAAAGGACATTCCGTAGTGGTTCGTATTTCAGCAAGTGGTTCGTAGTCTTTCCTTGATCTCGTTGATTTTTCCGGATTGAAACGTGGTTAGACCGGTTATTCCGCAGTCATTCTGTAGCTCTTCCTAGTCAAATGGATTACTGCCATAGTTAGTCCTTGAGTGTTCCGTGCTTTCCATGAACGATCCGTGAATTATCCGAAAGTCTTCCTTTGCAATCCATGGCTATTCGTACTTGTTCCGCAGTTCATCCGTGGGCTTTTCCATACTTATTCCGAAGTAATAAAGAAGTTTTGCCGTTCTTTGCTGTGCCTGTTCCGCACATGCCATGAACATTCAGAAAGTATTCCGAGAGTGTAAGAATTTCCACTTTTCTATAGGGTTTTCACCCATTTTCAATGTAAAAATGCCAGAGCTCTTCCATAGACTGTGTTCCGTATCTTTCCGCTACGATCGTTGCATGCCATGCTCCAGTGAAATGGGGGTATAAAAGAAGGCTGCTGTTTTCTTTCTTTTCTTTTTTTGGCATAATAACATATAGCAACATACTCCAGTGTTGAAATGCAAGTTCCTACACAAAATATGCTAAACTCACTTGTTAAGTATTTCATGTAAATGTGTTTGCTGTATTGGAAATACAGTAGTGCATTTTAGTTGAGACTGATATGCTCTTTCATCTCTTCCTCTGAAGGAGGCCATTGTGGAAGAACAAGAGAAGAAGAAAGAGACCAGTCTGTGGGTGCTTTTACCAACCTTTTAAGACTTCTCTGATCAACTTTATTATTTTATGAAATGTTATTATTTAATCAAACTCCTCAAATCCAGTCTGTGTGCTTGTGCTGCCTGTTCTGACATTGGCAAATCAAGCACTGCCTCTTATTCTTTTCTTAGTGAGAGTCACTTGAGTGTTAATGTTTGCTTTCAAGGAAGGGAAATGATCAGTATCAGTGGATGAATTAGGGTGATGCTGTTGTTCTGTGCATAGAGTGCAGAGCTCTGATTTACTTGCTCTGTCCACATTGACTGCAATCGCAGCACAAAACCTTCTACCGTATTTCATACATACAGCCTTTACTGCACTATATGACTGCTCCTAAATCACCACCAGAGTTGCTCATATATTCAAGTGAAATACTCGGCTGTATATGCGTATACACATACAATATACACCCAAATAGATACACTTAATTTTGTATTAGGGTGCGAGTGCTCATTTAACAATCATCTAAATTAATGCATATTTAAATTGACACAGTTTTTCCATTTATGTTATCAGGCCTTTTAAAGTTTTGTAGATCCACACGTTCCTTGCTGACCATCATTTACCATTTAAACAGCTTAGAGGCTAAAATAATCACGGTCTAGTTTCCAAAGTCCATATTAATGTTCTAAATATCTAAACCAAACATATCAACATAAAAAGCTGAAACTTAAAGTCCCACATAGAATTGCTATGCAATGACCCTTTGTCAAACCAACAGGGCGACACAAGCGGAGATGGATATTTAGATGGATAAGCAGATGAATGAGTGATTGGAGGGTAGAATGAGTGTGGGGAAGGATGGCAAGATAGAAGTAAAAATGGATTGACAAATGATTAGAATAAGTGAATATATGGTGTTATGGATTATGAATGATCTTGAAAGTCTTGCATTGTTCCTCAAGCTATTCTTGAACTATTTTTCACTATGGCAGGGTGCATTGTCTTGTATGATGTCACTAACATTAGGATATCTAAGGGGTTTTCTCGGTTACAAACAATGTCACAATGTATAGGTAGATAGCATGTGTCAAAGTAACATCAACATGAATGACAGGATTCAAAATTTCCCTGCTGGAAATTGCCCACCCCATCACATTGTCTCTATCGGTATTCCTTTTTTATTCATCGTCTACTGTCATATCTCTTGGAGTGAATCACACACGCACACAGCTGGTTGCCCACATTCTGTTGGAACCAGCATTAACTTTCTCAGCAATTCAAGCTACAGTAGTTCTTCTACTGGATCAGCCAACACAAGCCAGCTTCACTCAGCATGTGCATCACTGAACATTAGCCACCTATGAAGTTGAGCGCATTGCTTTATACATTGTAGTTGGATAAGTCTGTTATGAAAGGTCCTCCTCAAATTGGGAATCGTAATCTCTTTTTCAGTTAACCTTGTTTTATTTCTCCAGTAAGCCAATGCACAGATAATTAAACAATTGAATCATTATTATCATGGAAATCCTGCTTAATCCTAATTAGCGTCATGGAGAGGTTGGACCCCATCTCAGGCAACTCTGGACAAGGACAGGGTACACCCTGGACAGCTTACCAGGCCATTTTTGAACAGACAATTAGTCTACTGTGCATATTGTTGGACCGAGGAAGGAAACCAGAGTGCCAGAAACCCACATAAGCATGTAGAGAACATGCAAATTCAACACAGAAATGACCCGAATCAAAACCAGGCCTTCTTACTGTGAGGCGGATGTACCAATCAAATTGCGACCCTGAAAAGAAAACAACAGTGCTCGATATTAGCAGTGCTATCTACTAAAGACGTAACATGGATCACCTTGATTTTATGTGTATTAGTATTAAGCTTTCTCGTTAATCAGTCTCCATATTTGTACAGGTTATACAATTTAGCATGCGATTAAATTTTATTTAGTGACCAACATCCTTATTCTGTAACCAGCGAGGTTTTAGTATCCAATCAAAAGGAAAACATTTAATGAGATCTTCTTCCTTTTACCTAAGCCTGTGATACGGATTATTGACTTGAAATCTAATTTAATTTTAATTGCCTGTATTAGTGAAAAACTATGCATACAAATGAGATGGAAATATATATTTTTTTACTCTTTCCATGCAGAGCGGTTTTGATCAGCTTGCGAATTCTAGCCAACATCCTGGTCCTTCTGTCCCTGGCAGGCAGCATCTATATCATCTACTTTGTTGTTGATCGCTCGCAGAAGCTGGAGCAGCAGAAAGCAGAGCTAACACTGTGGGAAAAGAATGAGGTCTTAATGGTTTCATTGTTTGTTTTTTTATCTTCATGTTTCAAAATGAAGTGCAACATATATATTTATCAATGCCAAATTTTAATGCATTTTTCAAATTGATAGATATTCATTGTAAGCAGTGAAATGAATATATATCAAATATTCTGGGGTTTAAAAAATGGCGCGTTTAATACAAGGATTTCTGAAACAGCAACATGATTTGGTAATAATAGGTAATCAGCTATCACATAATCTTGTGACTTTTTGAAGGTCAAAAAACTTATCAACACGTAGACCACCCATGCAAAAAAAAAAAAAAGTAATTACTCCTAAACTGAACACTTGGTTGTGTCACCTTCAGCAACAAAGGCAATCTCGAAGGTAGACTGTGATGGACTAGCATCCCATCCAGGATTAGATAAACTCCTCGTCAATTCACTCGACAGAAACCAGCGATAAGTGCCGGCTCCGAGGAGACACTCAGCTCGGGTGTAAAAAAAACCCCAAAAATGTACTTTTCACCTATGAACTTCCCATTCTAATAATTTATTTTGAATTGTGTACTTCATTAATATAATGAAAGGTTATACCTCACATTTATAAATTAGTAATGGATCATTTAAAACACATTTTTATAGGTGTGTGAGGCATAAGGTTTTATAAGGTGCTTTCAATTATAAACCTTGGCTGAGCTGAAACAAACAACCGCTTTAAAAAATTCTCCTCTCCATAATCAAATGGAGTTTTCCTTGGCCAAAGCCCCACCTGTTGTAAAAGATTTCATGAACATCTGCACTTTTCCTGCACACACGCGCGCACACACACACAAAAACAAACAAACAAAAAAAACCCCAAAATTTTTGATAGAAGGAAAAATATGTAGTTAAATTTATACATACTATGTAAATAATGTTGTTTGGTGTCCTCGCTCAGAGAAGGCTGAGATGGTCCCCAGCCTCTTTGCGACCATAATTCGGATTAAGCAGTTCAGAAAATTAATGAATGAATTTTGTGTTTCAATAACCAAACACTTCAAAACCTATAATTGCTTCATTTCTGAAGTGATTGTAAATCAGTTCACACCTTTTTTTAAGTTTAACTGATGCAGTGAGTAGCTTCTTAATTTTGTGATCCAGGAAAAGATGTTCTTGTGCTTGAGATGAATCAAATTATTGGCCTGTCTTACCCAAATATAAACAAATAGCGAGATTGCTTAAAATATTTGAATTGTGTAACAGCCTGAAAGAATAGTGAGGAACCATCAGTACAGTGAAAAAAATGTAATTGATCATGAACAGAGCTCATGTAAGTGCTTGATGATGCTGAATTGTAAAAATGTAATTTAAAAGTCATTGTTATGTTTAATAGTGAAAGAAGGAGCATTTCTCTATTCATGTAACAGATGGGTGGCCACAAGGAAACCATTTGTCAGTGAGAATAATTAAATGAAAAAGACTTCGATGTGCTAGAAAACATAAACATTGAATTCATGAGTAATGTACAAAAGTGTTATGGTCTGATGAGTCCATATTCACCCTATTCGAGAGTGATGGCCATGTCAGTGTTTCATGCATACTAACCACTGTACAAGCCTCTGGAGACCGTGGTGGAGTCTGGGGTTGCTTCAGTTGGTCAGGTCTCACCTCAGTATTTTTATGTGACAATAAAATGAAGTCGGCTGGCTACCTGAATGACCAGGCTATTCCACTGTACATCCCCACGGGCTCAAAAGACTGAAGAGTCATAAACAATTGGGTGGTTTCACTTCATTTATTAATTTTTGTTTGTTTGTTTGTTTAACCTTTTTCAAGTATAACTTAATACTGGAATTAGCAAAAATAAAATTAAAAGTAAAGGCTTTCTTATCTTACAGTGTGTTCTCTCTGTGTGTTAGGTGAGCGTTGTTGTCTCCCTCATTACTATGATCGCTCCCTCTGCCTTTGAGCTGGTGGCCCAGTTGGAGATGTACCACCCAAGAACCAGTCTCCGATTCCAACTTGCCAGGTCTGATATGACTAAGCTGTGTAAAAGCAAAAAACTAAACAAATAAATAAGGTTGTGTCTCAGTTTGTCTCATTTCCAGTTTTGGGTCTTGCTTCTTTAGGGTGCTGGTGTTGTACCTTGGAAACCTCTATAGTCTGATAATTGCCCTGTTGGACAAAGTGAATAGCATGAGCTCTGGTGTAAGTGGCTTTTCTGTTATCCTCCAATTCTTCAACAGACAAAAGCTCGAGTAGTCCAGTGTATCTAAAGACACACACTAGAGGTACACATGTTGTAGCCTGACTTTTGCAATGCAGTTTTGTAGGAGTTTATATATATTGTACTAGTATAAGTAATTTTTCAACCACCTTCAATTTTTATACAATCTCGCCATACTACGACTTATACCAGTGTACTCTGATGTGACAAGATGTTCAGCTTCTACTAAATTCAATAGATAGCTTTATTTGAATCGATTTTTGTCTCAGATTCCAGGGAACTGGTCTGACTCCACGTCTTACCTGGCCACCATTTCCCAGCCTGCAGAGACGAACCTATCCACCATCGTCCCAGAGATCACCGAGGGGAGGAATGGTTCTTTTCCTGTGGCTGTAATGGACCTGAACCAGACTACCATCAATGTCAAGCGCAGAGTGTTATCTGAACCATCGGCATCAGTCCTAGCTGAAATTAATCACTCCACACTATATGAATACAATGGCAAATCCCAGCAGGATCAGTGTTGGGAGACGTATGTTGGACAGGTAAGAAAAGTGCACATGGCCTAATATATAGAAAATTATAAAGCTTCATAAATGTGCATTAAGTTTTTAAATTATTTTACTTTGTATTATTATAATCTAAATTATTATATCTGGAACTGTTCTTATCGTAAATCAATAGAGCATTATGTGGTTTTGTGCATGCAGCTGAGCGTGAGCAGTAACTCTTATGCAACACTATGCCAACTCGCACTGTGCTATCAACATCAGGTTGTCATTTCACATCATCAGTTGTATGTGTTACATAAAATTTTGTGAGACCAACATGTGCACATTTGTAATTTTTCCATTGTGCAGGAATTTGCAATTGGATTGCTTAGGCAATAAACCAATAAGCCAAACAGAGTATTTTAAGTGCCATTCATGCTTCAAGTGGGGCTTCTGGATGTTACTGGAGGACAAATGTGACCCTCAGAAAACCTTACCCAATGACATCAGTCAATAGTAGAATGTTGTATTGGAAGGATGAGAGCTCATTCAACTATTCATTTGCAAAACCACTTGTTCCTACTAGGGTCATGGGGAGGCTGAAGACTAGCCAACACTGGGAGAAGGCGGCTTATGCTCTGAACAATTTGTCAGGGCCAAAATACACATATACATACATACATCAAGGGCCTGTGCACCCCCCCCCCCCCCCACACACACACACACACATACACACACACAGCAGGAGTTGAGTTCTGCTGAGCAAGAAATTATGTGTATTCACAATCTTATAAATAAACTTAATGACTGTTACTGAAGAGAAAGTCGGAGATGCCTTCCTGCTTCCGGTTTACTGCATGCTGAATTTAACACCGGAAGTTAACGTGTAACGGGCACTGCGCATGTGCAAGCCTGAGCTGACCAATCAAAAATTAACGACAAGTACCTACTTTCGCCTACCTCACATATTATCAGTAAGCAATAATAGCTGAACACTGTCAATCAAACAAAGTGTGAGAATAAAGCACAGTTTGTTAGTACCGCCTCCGGTTCCTGCACATGTGTTAGAACACAAACATTGACGCACAGAGAATGAATGGATAAAATAATCATAAGCCATCCAGCCTGAATCTGCAGCCTAATGCTCAGTACTTTTATAAAACTAATAGTATGTTTTTGTGCTGTAAATATGTATTAATATTTGTTTGTGCCTTTGAATAGATAAATAACTTGAGCTCAATTTGTAAATGTATTTAGCACATGTACTTGAAGATGTAGTTTGAAATATATTTGAGAATGTTTTTGGTTGAACTATAATATTTGATTGCAGTTCACCCCTGTATAGACGGTCATTTATTAAAGTTTATAATTCTACCCACGGGTGTACCTGGTTCCCCCAAAGTGTTTAGTAAAATAATTTATTAAATTGCTAAAATTATGTGAAAGATTGTGTAAGTGTTTATAAAATGAAAATGTTGTAAAATAGATTTAAATGTTTTTGTAATTGAACTGTAAATACATCTTTGTTAAATTGTAGTGTGTAGTGTAACTCTGGTGCATTGAAATTCATTAGTGTTGTATAATTGTATAACATCATTTATAATACCTCTACACCAATTTTAATTATGTATACGTGAGGCGCTCCGCCAAATGTAGGCACTTGTCGCAAGTGAGCAAGTGCACTTTGAGTACTCAACCTTCACTTGCTCACTTGAAAGATCGGAAGTCCGGGTAAGCCGCACTTTGTCTTACAAGCACCATACGTCACTTGCGACAAGTGCCTACATTCGGTGGAGCACCTCACATATAATTAAAACAGTCTGGTGCTCAATTTGTTCTTGTATTTCTCTACACTCCTTTAAGGCTTAGGCCTATAGCCCCTGGAACTCGAGTTCCGGTCAACCAAGATGTGCACCCCCCCCCCATGGTCAGACCAGCCTATGCCCTTGCACATGTGGGGCAATTTGGAGCAGCCAGTTAGCCTAATGTGCATTTCTTTGGACTGTGGGAGAAAACTGAAATACCTAGATGAAACCCATATTAGCACAGGGAGAATATGTAAATTCTACTCAAAAAAGCACTTTTTTTTTGGGGGGGGGAGACAAGACTTTTTTTGCTGTGAGGCTAATCACCATATCCCTCTGCTGGAAAGTGAGCATAACTACACAAAATAGATACTGGGTCACCTTCAGTTTGTTACCTGGGTCAACACTATTCTAATCTGCTCTGAATTGGCATTGTATAAAATGCCACATAAAAAAGACTACACGATTTACCAAACAATGTATGCCAGCATTGAAGCTAATAAGCACTTATCGGTGCCTTTAGTAAATCAGGCTTTAACTAACTAATGTCATAAATTTGCTCAAATGCCACCATAAACATTGCATTAATGCTTGAGGAAGAAAAATGAAAATTTAATGTCCTGTAGGTATTGTTTTTCCGCTGGATGGCAATGAAATGACTATGGATTCAGTACATAGATGCATGGATTAAATCATCAAACTAGACATCTATTTAATGAAACCATCCTTAGGCGGAGACAGAGACATCAATTTTCCATGATGCAATCTATAGAGCTGATTTAATAGTCGTTCTCGAGAAGACTAAGACTATTCTGGGGGTATTGTGTTACATAAGAGGGGGACAGAGATGAGCTTTGAAGAGTAAATGTGTCTTCTGCTTATTTTGTTTACAGGAAATGCTGAAGCTCTCGATCATTGACATGATCTTCACTGTTGCAAGCATTTTGTTGATTGATTTTATCCGGGGCCTGGTGGTTCGATACCTGAGTGACTGTTGCTGCTGGGATTTAGAGAGCAAATTTGTAAGAGTGATTTTAATGATTTTATTTCGAAATAGGCTGTTGTTTTACTAAATTGTTTACTGACATGAGGCATCCTGAAACATGCAGTGATTTAGTTTGTTGTCAAGATTTTTTTTTTAAACTAAATAAACTTCATGTACATTTCTGTCATAGCCTGAATATGGTGAATTCAAGATAGCTGAAAATGTCCTACATCTAATATACAACCAGGGAATGATATGGTATGTCAGAGTGATAACTTTGCATTTGTTTCAACAGGCCATTGCAACAACTTCAGTTTTTACTTAATCTACAATAAATGTATTTAATATTTAATGACTTTTCCATTAGATTCAGCATTATGATGCACTGCCTTATTTAAACGTACCATAATTTCCTGCCCTCTAAACTCGGTTTCACATGATTTAACAGTACTTACAGACCTCACAAGGACACATAGTTCTCTATTGGCCTTCAGCTTTGTAATCTATTAATAATGGCCTGTCTTTGGCTGAGATCAGTATCAACAGCTCTGGCAATGACACAACTTTACACTAGCTCATATAAATCTTTGTCACCTCCCTCGTTTTGTAGGATGGGTGCATTCTTCTCACCCTGCCTTCCTGCCTTCAATGTGCTAAAGCTAATTGGACTCATGTACTTGAGAAGTTGGGCTGTGCTCACCTGTAATGTTCCTCATCAGCAGATCTTCCGAGCTTCCAGGTTAGAACGTGGTACTAAATATTGGTCTTTGATAAGTGCGATTTTGAAATAGTTTGTTTATTTATTTATTATTTGCAGGACATAATAGAACAATTTAGAGCCACATTCAGTGGCATTCTTCTGCTTTGAGAATAATGAAGCTTGGCTTACATCGTATAAATCTGTGAAAATGTATGTCACAGCCTTAATGTATAAGGCATCTCACATGCAATGTAAACACAGCAACCTCATTAACCTTACGAGTAACCCAGGACTGGAATTGTATGTGAAATTCTTTGTCAGTGAAAGATCGCTATATGTGTGTGCAGATTTTTTTTATTCTTTATTAGATTCTTTATATTGTCTGGATTATCCCTCACAAACATAAATCTCTGGCTTTCAAGAATGCACATCTTACATGCACAAGTATTATCTTTTAAGTGTTTACACAAGGTTCTTTCACATTTACATAAAATTTGCCTTTATTCAGTGTTCCTTCTACCTTCACCTGAAATGTTAATATATTTACTACAGTACCTGCCATGTACAATAATATTAGCTACAACATTTGCGTTTAATATGCACAATTCTGTAACTTTCATTTCTTTTTATTCACAAATTCGCATAAAATTGTCTCACATTGACAATTAGACCTCTTGCATACACATACAGGTGCTTCCTTTCATTTGCCACCCAGGTTCACATAAATGCTTATTCACTCACTAAATTTACTACAGATGTAGTATGATGCACTTCTGTTTTATTCACAAGTAGCGTTGTCCCATGAATGTGTCAGGGAGGCTGGAGCCTGTCTTAGCAGAGTCTGTGCAGAGGTGATGTACACCCTGACCAGCTTGTCAGTCCATTACAGTGCCAATACATATATAATCATTCACATTCACACAAAGGGACAACCAGTTAGCAATTTAACCAATTTTAAACATCCACTTAGCCTAATATACATGTCTTTGGACCATGGGATGAAACATGACTACCCAGAAGAACCCACATATGCATGGGGGGGGGGGGGGGATACAAAAGCTCCACATAAATGCCTTCATTAAGTCCAGGAGTCAAATCTGGCACCTTCCTGCTTTGAGGCATATTTGCTAACCTCTCCATCACTGTACTGCCCCTGTGAAAACTGACATGAATTTGAAGACTTTTAATGTGAAGGCATACATTTGTAACTGACCTCATTGTTTGGACAATGACCAGCCATAACATTTAAAAGCAGTATGACCACTGAGAAGAGAAGTGAATAATTATTTCACAAGATTAAATCATACAATAACTGAGCACCAGAGAGTAATAACTGTTTTATTTTATCCCCGTCCATTGGCCTGTGGGGAAATATAGCAAGATTTTCAATTGAAATTTAAAATTGTATAAGAGAGTTTCCGTTTTCCCATATATATATATATATATATATATATATATATATATATATACACACACACACACACACACACACAGACATATATATATTATATATATATACACCATGTATGTGTGTGTGTGTGTATATATATATATATATATATATATATATATATATATATATATATATATATAGACCATGTATGTATGTGTATATATATATATATATATATATATATATATATATATATATATATATATATATGTGTGTGTGTGTGTGTGTATATATATATATATATATATATATATATATATATATATAAATAAAAATATAGAGTGTATACCTATTCAGGTTTTGTGGGATGTTCTTGGTATGCAGAGAAAAGTGCTTAGCAAACATGATCCAAGGAAGGACAACCAGTAAATTAGTAAGAGTGTCATGGGTGCCCAAGACTCATTGGTATGCATGGGAAGCAAAGGCTGGTACATCTGTTATTGAGCCCCCAGAAAAGCAACTAAAGCTAATCACAGACCAGTCTTTTTTTTTTTTTACTGTAATGGCTGATGATTGTATCATGTGAGCTCATTTAATGGTAGAGATTGAAAACAGACAGGAGGCAGAGGGTTGAGTGATGTAAAATTGTAAGGAAACGGAATAGGAAGTAAGTAGAATCAGAAGTCAGTCTAGCTTAGGTGCAAGTGAGTCGGCTGGCTCTTGCAGGCTGGAACCAAAGGATGGGTCATAGTCTCGGTGTGCTTGGAGTCTTCTCTGTGTATATCTGCTGACACACACAGAAGGTAGTAAGTTATTCAAAAGCTTGTAGAAGTTCATGTATAATTGACAGTGTGAACAATATTCTTTTATATTCCATCATCATCTTGATGGGGGTCAGTGCAATGTGAACTCCAGCTGTGCAAAGATGTGTCCACTGTCCATGTGTGCATTACTGGTCTATAGCACCTGTGATGCTGAAATGCCGTTCAAAAGCATGTGTGAGCAGAGCTGTCGCTCATGCCCTTTTCTGGTGACATCTGCTTATGGCCTCTCTTTGCGTTAGCCTCAGATATTTGCATGGTTTCTATAACATGTTAGAAACATTCCAATAAAATTCTGTTAACAGGATTGCATCTAGCAATTATTGCTTACCTTTCAGGTGTTCTCTAAATCTTCTTTACTACTGCATCGCAAATGGGTTCTATTGGCATCAGTCTCAGTGCCCAAAAAGGCCACTGAATAGCATTAAATATATTATTATAGCCATGACAGTGCATGGTGGAAATAGCTATTAGACCACGGGTGTCGGGAACCTTTCCATCTGTTAAACGTGACCGCAGGTTGGTCTTGACGTTTTTCAGGTGTAAGAAGGACTGCTCACATGCATATGTAGAGCCAAACATGGTCAATTCGACAGGACTCACACGCTGCAGTGTGTGGTGTATGACAGGAAGCGCGTCCCAAGTTTTCACAATCAGCTGGTCTGCAGATTGAAGTTTTTTTTAATGTCTGTCCATTTGTGTTTTGCCTGCCAGCTTTGCTTGGTTTCATGCAAATGAGCTGATCAAAAACGAGGAAAATTTACCTCTTGACCCAAAAACAGCTCGCGCTGGCTGTTGCATATAATCCAATAAAATTAGAGTTTCAAGGTATCAGACCCGCCCATACACACTGGAGTACAGAAAGGATTGGCTCTCCGCTGCACGCCACAGTGACAAGTGACATTGAAAATAGATGTATAAATTAAAATGCGGGAGGTTTATTTTATTTATGTGTTTTGTTTTATTTGATGGCTTTTTTTCTGTTTATTTGAATGACAGCAAAATTATGTATTAGTTATTCTGTTAAAAAAGGCGACCTGATTTAGCTGAGAGCCAGATACAGTCATCAAAAGAGTTACATCTGGCTCGCGAGCCATAGGTTCCCGACCCCTGTATTAGACAATGGGTATAGCTTTGCCCTGAAGGGTGCACATGATCAGTAATGATATTCAAATGGGTTCATTCCTTTACTGATTTGAATAAATGTAGCCAGATTTACTAAAAAATGTTTCGCATGAGATAACACAACCTCCAAAAACATAGACTGTTATCAGAAGGCAAGTTATGTTCATGGATTTATGTTGTCAATGTCAATAGAAATCAAGATGCATCCATTTTTCCATTATATTACTTTCCACTGCAGCCTCAGTTTTCTGTCGCTGACCAACAGGTCATCTGCTGTTGTAGCCCATCCACAACCTTTTGGCTCACCAGTCTAGCTATTCTCCATTGACCTCTTTTATCAACAAGTAATTTCTGTCCAGAGACCTGCTGCTTGGATGATATCTTTTCTTTACTCCATTATTCTGAGTAAACATTAGGCACTGTTGTTTGTGAAAATCTTTAGATTGTCAGTTACAGTAGGCCCTCGACATCCGCAGAGGTTTGGTTCCGAGCCCTCGCGAGAATCGAGATAATCCGCAAGTTCTGTATCTGGAAGTAAAACCCCATGTAAAACGTCACATGTGCGAATGAGCAGCAGGAAGTAAAATACTATGTATCTATTACATGCATTAAAATATGCTTCTTAAACACATTCTATAGACAGTCTTACTCATTAATACAGTATTAATGTTGTAAAATATAGTAATGATTAAGAAAAACTTCAATTTTTACTCTTATTTTTATTGATGATAAAATATAAACATTATACAGCATATACTGTAGTAAAGCACTCGTTTTAAAGTCTTTTTCAATTATTATTCCAGTACAGTACCTAAGTTAATTCTGAGAATGTTTGTGCGTGAGATTTTATGTTCTGTAGCATGTTTAACAAACGATACCAAAAGGATAAACTTTATTACGCTTTATGTCCTTTTACATTGAACTTGGAGTGAAGTCTTGGAGCGACGTCTTCAAGATGGCGCTGCCTAGAGGGCAACGTCGCGGAGTTCTCAGAGTCAAATTGTTTCTTTGTTCGTTTTAATTTGTTTTATTTGTTTGTTCATGTTTTGCACTATGCTCATCTATGATTGGTCTACCCTACTACAGCTATGGTCAGCTTCGGGAAACTAAGCACATGAGCTTACTGTATATGCTATGGCAGTTCAATGCTAGCGGTTAGCTAGCGGTTACCGGCTAAGCCCAGGCGGAGTTCTCAGAGGCTTGGTTAGCACTTCCGGCCTGACTGCTTGAAAAAGTTCATTCCCTGCGAAACATGATGGACGAGCTTCATGCTCAGATTGCAGCGCAGAGGGATCTACAGGACTGTGTTTCTGTGAAACATGGCTCGAGGAGAGTACACCCGATGAGGCAATTGCTCCAGCCGGCTACACGGCCATTTATCCCGTGAAATCCCATGCGCCGGAGTCGTCGTTCGGCCCCTTCCCACCTGGGCTTCTTGTAGCATATTAGCTATGCTAATAGCATATTCGCTCTGCTAGCCGCATCCCAGCTAACAAGCCCAGTTTTGTGTGCTTAGTTATACACACCCGAAGTTACTCCGATCTTATAGCTGTAGTAGAGTCGACCGGTCGTAGACGAGCATAAAGCAAAATATGAACAAACAAAACAACAAATTAAAACGAACAAAGAAACAATTTGACTCTGAGAACTTCTATTGTGAGCTGCTATGCCATGGGAGCTCCATGCTAACCGCCCAGGCGGAGTTCTCAGAGGCTTGGTTAGCACTTCCGGTCATACTGCTTGAAAATGTTCAGTCCCTGCGAAACAACATTGGTGAGCTTCATGCTCAGATTGCAGCGCAGAGGGGATCTACAGGACTGTGTTTCTGTGAAACATGGCTCGAGGAGAGTACACCCGATAAGGCGATTATACCAGCCGGCTATATGGCCTTCATCCCCTGCAATCCCAAGCGCCGGAGTCGTCGTTCGGCCCCTTCCCGCCTGGGTTTATTGCTAGCTGGGATGCGGCTCACATTGAGCTGCCTAATATAGCATGTTAGCTCTGCTAATAGCATGTTAGCTCTGCTTCGTTATATACGCCTGAAGATACTCCGATCTTATAGCTGTAGTAGAGTCGACCGGTCATAGACGAGCATAGTGCAAAACATGAACAAACAAATTAAAATGAACAAAGAAACAATTTGACTCTGAGAACTCTGTGACGTCGCCCTCTGGGCAGCGGCATCTTGGAGACGTCATTCCAAGACGTCACTCCAACTTCAATATAAAAGGACATGAAGAGTACTGTAATAAAGTTTATCCTTTTGGTATCATTTGTTAAACATGCTACAGAACATAAAATCTCATGGGTAAACATGACCTTAGGCACTGTACTGGAATAATAATTGAAAAAGATTTTAATACAACAGTTCAAAGAAAACCGTCGTTTCTCAGGAGAAAGTCTTATTTCTTCAGAAGAGACATCCAGCGTTTTCTATCGCTTAGCCAGAGAAGACGCATATAGCGTTTGATAGGTATCATAGAGCTTAACTGGTAATTAAAACACACAAAAAAAAGAGGCTCATTGACAACTTGTGCGCAAATAAGGAAAAAGGGGTGGGACATCAGCTCAACCAATCAGGAGAAAGGAGAATCGCCATTGGCTGAATTTGAATCATGTGCCAGTTGCTCGGCAGTCAGCGAATACTCAAACCGTGGGTGCAAAACCGCGAATAGTCAAGGGCGTACTGTATCTAAATACTCAAAATAGACCATCTGCCACCAGTGAACAAGTCATAGTCAAAATCACTAAGATCAGATATTTCCACTCACTCTCATGGGTGATGTGAACATTAACTAAAGCTGTTGGCTCACATCTGCATGATTTATGCATTGCGCTGCTTCCACATGATTGAGTGACTAGATAACTGCATAAGCATGAGTAGCTGTGCAGGTGTTCCTTCTGAAGTACGTACTCTGTGATTGTATAAAGTAGTACAAAAGAAGTGTATATATGATATAAATTGGTGAATTGATGAAAAAAAGGAATGTCATGTATAAAAGCAGTAAAACTGCATCATCAGCACCTTACCTTAAAGATCTAGTATTCTTATAGTTTAGAGGACATTTCTAAAAACAGAAATGTAACAATTTTCATTTTAAAATCTAAAATTTAGATGAGGTCCTGTAGTGTCCTGGCGAGCTGTCCAGGGTTTATCTTGCCCGTGCCTGGAATTGTCTGAGATGGGCCCTAGCCTGCATGCGATCCTAATTAAAATTATGCGGTTCAGAAAATAAATGAATGAATGAATTTAAATGAGATCCAAAATAGAGGCAATGGTACCCTGGTGGTAAAGGTGTGGAATCACTGATCCTAAGGTTGTGGGTTGAAGCCCCGCTGTCAACAGGTTGTCACTTAGCCCCCACCCCCACCCCCAGTGCAGCTAACTGGGTTATCAAAGGCCGGTCATGTCTCTCACTGTCTACAGTGTGAAGCATGTAAAAGAACCATTGCTGACTTTCGACAAGAGTAGGCTGCATAGCTGTCAGCGTGTTTCTGCCCTGCGATGGCCTGGCAAGCTGTCCAGGGTGTACTCTGCCCTCGTCTAAAGTTGGCTGAGACCCTAATTAGGATTACCTGGTTCAGAAAATGAAAGAATGAATAAGATCTGAAATAGGGCTTTTTTTGTTGTCATTGAAATCCCCCTTTTTTACAGGCTACCGGTATATAAATCTGGGAAGCAGTGAACCTTCAGTCACTGCGTGAGTCAGCAAGTGCATTCTTTATATTTACACTGGGATCTCTGACTAAATGAAATTAATTCAGCGTGAAACAGGCACCATTTCACTATATCAGGCACCATTTAGGTCAAAGACCAGCATGTCTGAATGGTGGAGTTTAGCTTTTTTCTGTCTTTCATTTCTCTCTTTCTCTCCCTCTCTTTATTAGCTCGAGTGTTGCCATGCTGAATATTCCTCTATCATGCTCTTCTGCTTCCTTGATCTAATTTATTTAAAGGCTGGTTTGTCATAGACTGTTGTAGGCTTATCAGTCAGTCACAGATGTGAGGTGAAAATGTCATCTCTTTCCCCACCATCCATCTTATGACATTAAGCCTTTCATATAAAGCCATGAAACCCTGAAGCAAAATGACTGTGGTGCAGCAAGTATTCAGCGTTGGGCTGCACAAGAGTATTTCATAACGGCTGTGCATTTTTCAGATATTCATGAGGGGCCAGGAAAGATAATTTATGTTACCATATTTACATTTCTCAACACACAAAAAAAATGTTCTCCACAGTCAGAAACTGCTTCGATACCATTGCTACAGTAACACAGAAGACACCTAAAATTAAGTATTATTTATTTTATTTAAAGAAAAAACAAATTCAGTAAAAACTTTTGTTAGTATCGCAAGATATCTCTGCCATGCAGATATGGATTAGGTGACAAGTGTATTAATTAATCCGAAAAATCTGGCTAAGACTGCAGGCTTCATGATGACTTGGCATCGCCATAATCAGAGCGGCACAATGGCATAGCAGGTAGCCTGTAAGCCTCACACCAAAATAGCTTTAAATCCATGTCCCGGGCTGGTCAAAGGCATTTCTGTGTGAAATATGTATGTTCATGCTTGCTCGGGTTTCCTCTGGGTACTCTGGGTTCATCCCACAAACAAAAGATGTACGTTAGGATAATTGGCTGTTACAAATTGACCCTAGGTGTGAGTTGGAGTGGTTGGGCGCATATTGGCACTGTGATGGACTGGCAAACTGTTCAAGGTGTATCCTGCCTTCAAATAAAGTCTGCTAAGCTAGCCCCAAGTCTCCGCGTGACACGAGTAAGATCAAGCAGTTGGAAAATAAATGAATAAGGATGACAGTTATAATAGGCAGTGGTGGCCCGGTGGTAAGGTGCTGGATCACTGATCCCAAGGTTAGGAGTTCAAGCCCCACTCTCAACGGTTGTTGCTACTTGTACCCCCAGTGCAGCTAACTAGGTTATCAAAGGCCAGCTATGTTTGTCACTGTCTATGGTGAGAGGCATGTAAAAGAATCATTGCTGACTTTCGTCAAGAGTCGGCTGCATAGCCGTCGGCGTGTGTCTGCCTTGCAATGGCCTGTCGAGCCGTCCAGGGTGTACTGTGCCCTCACCCAGAGCTGCTGAGATGGGCACCAGCCTCCCTGTGACCCTAATTAGGATTCAGCGGTTCAGAATATGAATGAAAAATGACAATCAATGAATGACAGCTATAATATATTTGTTTGGCCCTAGCAGATGTCTTATAAACTTCTGAAACAGTACCTCATGTGAAATAAGGGAGAATTTTATGACCTTGCTGCCACTAAACTTTGACCTTGACCTTAGAAAACCAAATCTTTCCATGACTTGAGTGGATTATCATATGGACCATGGTGGGATGAAATACATGCAGTAGTTTATCAGGAAAGTGTTCAGATGCCACAGCCATCCATGACCAGGAGTCCATGGGAGATAATTAGCCAAACTCTCATGGTAGAGTGAAATGCCATACACTCACATCCCTGTCACTCGCAGCAATCGCCAGCCAGGGGAAAACAGTATAGCGCTGTTCGTCTGAGTGTGTTAGACCTCAACCAAATACGCATGCACCCCAGGTTGAAAAGAGGCATGTTATCGCCCTTCACTGGTTGGTGGTGGTCGTGTGATTGGGAAGGTATGGGTGGGAATTGGATGCAACTAAATTAGGAAGAAAATGCTGAAAAAGCAAAAAATTAATAATAATTTTGAAAAAAAAAAAAAAAGTGTCTGCAACTGTTAGACAAGCAAACACTGGTGATCACAGTAAAATTATATGAATCTGTGCCAGTTCACTGAAAGAAAAAAAAGTTATGTTACTTTGTGTTGACTTTGTCTGAATATATTTACAGCTATAAATTTGCAATTTGATTTTAATTTAATAAAAAAATAAAAAGGAGTATAAACAGGCTACTCATTCATGAAAGAACAGGATACAACATGATGTGAGTCACTGTATACATTACTGTATTTTCTATCAGAATTCACTGTGCATTTGTTTGAATGTTTTGAATTAATTTGTGTTCCTATTTTAAAAAGTAAAGTTTGATGTTTTCCTTTAATATGCATAGAAATTTTATATCAGTCCCTCCAGTATGATCTATTACGATATTGTTTTGTCAATCCTTCCTGCTGGCCAAGATTTTTATGAGTTTTACCATGTCTGCCCACGAGGGTTTTCTTGTTAGCAATGTTGACGCCTCTGAATTATTTATTTATTTATTTTACATTTCCAGATCTAATAATTTCTACCTGGCCATGCTCCTCTTCATGCTCTTCCTCTGTATGCTTCCAACTATATTTGCAATTGTGAGGTACAGGCCATCACAGCACTGCGGTCCTTTTAGGTAAATGGGTCAGACTTATAAACTCCAATATAGAATCTCAAATCATCTCAAATATTGAATGTGTGTGCATGCACAAGTCATTATAACTATTTTCCCATAACTAGATAACCATCCTTCTTGATTATTATTATTATTATTATTATCATTATCATTATTATTATTCGGGGCAGTGGTGGTCTAGTGGTATAGGGTGCTGGATCGCTGATCCAAAGGTTGGGTGTTCGAGTCCCACTCTCCACAGGGTTGTCACTGTCCCCCCCAGTGCAGCTAACTGGGTTATCAAAGGCGGGCCATGTCTCTCACTGTCTATGGTGTGAGGCATGTAAAAGAACCGTTGCTGACTTTCGTAAAGAGTAGCTGCAAAGTCGTCAGCGTGTTTCTGTCCCTTGCTAAAAAGGGTTGTGACAGGAAGGGCATCCGACGTAAAAACCTCTGCCAACTCAAACGTGCGAATCACATGATTTGCTGTGGCGACTCCCAAGTAAAAGGGGAAAAGCCGAAAGGAAGGCAGACATTATTATTATTATTATTATTATTATTATTATTATTATTATTATCGTGGCCTGGTGGTAAGGTGCTGGATCACTGATCCCATGGTTGGGGGTTCAAGCCCCACTATCAATGGGTTGTCACTGTCGTAACCCCCCCCCTTCTAACTGGGTGATCAAAGGCTGGCCATGTCTCTCACTGTCTATGGTGAGCGGCATGTAAAAGAACCATTGCTGACTTTTGCCACAAGTAGATTACATAGTCGTCGGCGTGTTTCTGCCCTGCGATTCCCTGGTGCACGGTCCAGGATGTACTCTGCCCTCGCCCAGAGTCGGCTGAGATGGGCATCAGCATCCTTCCAACCCTAATTACAATTAAGCAGTTCAGAAAATGAATGATAAATGAATTTATTATTATTATTATTATTATTATTATTCTTACATTATTCAATATCTCATTCAAAAAAATACTTTCTCTAAATGTAATCAATTTTTAGTACCAGTTTAGCATCCTGCTAACCGCATGCCAAATTACTATATACTTCAAGCCTCGTCAATTTCAATTCCAGAAACAATCTTGTGTATGTGATTTCTGATACGGTACGGCCCATTTCTTTTAAAAATAGACAAACATTTTTTAAAAAAAAGAATAATTTTAAATCTAAAATCAGTTTCGTCATGATTGGATACTTTAGTTTTATTTAGAAAGAATATGAAAAAAAGGTGCATTTGAGCCATAAAATACTATTACCTTCACTCGTCTGATTCACGTCGATTTCTTATTGATCACAAAGGTAAAATCACTTCACCACATGAGGTGGAACACTCATTTAGTATTTCATTTGTAAGTAATATATATATGATATACTGTAATGGTTTCAAAGAATCCAATATAAATGTACAGGGATCCCTTGCTACTTCGTGCTTCAATTCATGCAGCTTCAGTGCATCACGTTTTTTTTTGTTTAATATTCATCAAATTAAAAAAATAAGGAAATTAAGGAAGAATTGAGGGGAAAGTGAAGGAAAATGCCACAAAAACACGGCCAATTATACAAAAAAAAAAACAAAACAAAACAAAAAACCCTAAACAAACCCAAAACAAAAAAAACAACTTAAAACCTCCCATGAAAACTAGTTACATTTTTGTGAGGTGCACATCTCCGTGCCTACATCTGTATGTGTGTGTATTTATATTTTATTTATATCTTATGCATAATTTTTAATGTTTAATTGTTATTATAAGTATTTATAGCATTGACTATGTAGTTATTGATATTATATACACATAAACGTGTATGTATATATCAGTCGGGGGGGATAGGGGGATGATCCTACTCTGCGGAATTCGGTGGTCGCAGGAGGATCCCAGTCCCAATTAACTGCAAAACATGAGGGATCCCTGTATTTCTAATTTTCACTATTGTTTTCTCCAGACATTTTTCTGAAGAGCTATTGAACAAAGTTTCCAGACCATTGTTCGTTAAAGATTAGAGATGAAAAATTAAAGATTATTAAAGATAAATATATCCTTTTTGACAACTGTTGCATGAACAGTGAAAATCAATTTAGCAGCTCTTTGTTTAGCAGAAATTCTAAAAAGAAAATACACAAAATACAACTAAGGAACTACACTAAGATATATATATGTACATAGAACTACACATGCATACACACATACAGTATACAGTATGTACACATATATACACTCCTACATACATAAATCCTATAAAACCTGTTCACACATTTACAGACCTATACAGTACATCTTTCTTTTCCTTTCGACTTTTCCCTTTTTCAGAGGTCACCACAGTGGATCATCTGATTCGCATGTTTGATTTGTCAGTGGTTTTTACGTCGGATGCCCTTCCTGACACAACCCTTTAGCAAGGGGCAGGAACACGCTGACGGCTTTGCAGCTACTCTTTACGAAAGTCAACAATGGTTCTTTTCCATGAACCTCTCACAGTGAGAGACATGGCCCGCCTTTGATAATCCAGTTAGCTGCACTGGGGGGGACAGTGACAACCTTGTGGAGAGTGGGACTCGAACCCCCAACCTTTGGATCAGCGATCCAGCGCCCTTTACCACTAGGCCACCACTACCCCATTATAGACCTCTACAGATGTTCACATATTCACACATATACAGAAGGGTGCACGATATGTCAGGGGTACATTATATACATCGGATAAGTGGTAGAGCTTTTTAATCATAAGGTGCATGGTGCTATAATGTTATGTTTGAGAACTTCAGTATTACTTAAAACTTCAACATAAGTATTGCACAGTCCAGGGAGATGGTTTGAATGGTGTTTATTCAGTCAGTGTGTGTGACAGTGGTGGTGATGGTGGTGGTGGTGGTGGTGGTGGTGGTGGTGGTGGGCTTACACGTTTAATAGCTTGTGGATAAAAGCTATTCTTGAGTCTGTTCGTTTTTGTTTTAGTGTCCTGTGCCTTTTTCCAAAGGGGAGAAAAGGGAGTGAACAAGGGTGTGTAGGGTCCCTGATAATTCCACTGGCTCTACTCTGAAGTCTGTCTGTGTAAATGTCACCGAGGGAGGGTAGTGTGGTTCTAATTACCTGCTCTGCAGTCTTCATCAGCTGCTGCAAGGCCTTCCTGCCCTCTCTATGCTGGAGCAATAAGACGTCATCAGTAAGGATCAGGGTAGATGGGCTTGTCGGAGCTTCCTGACGAAGTACATCCTTTGTTGTGCTTTCCCCCAACTGTTGGAAGATGTTTGTTGTCTAGAGATGTGGACTCCAAGAAAATTAAAGCACTCCACCCTATCTACCTCCTCTCCATCA
Source organism: Plotosus lineatus (assembly GCA_024760905.1). Lineage (NCBI taxonomy): Eukaryota > Metazoa > Chordata > Actinopteri > Siluriformes > Plotosidae > Plotosus > Plotosus lineatus. Next base: position 31,175,740 of record CM045737.1, on the reverse strand, counting down.
ATAGAGGGCAGAGTGCTCAGTTTGTTTTGATCTCCTAAAGTCTATTATCATCTTCTTGGTTTTGGATGTTTTAAGTTTCATATTGTTGTTGGTGCACCATCGCTACAGATGCTGGAAATCCTGTAGGCTGACTCATTGTTATCTGTAATCAAACCTATGACAGTGGTGTCGGCGAATTTGACGAAGGTGTTGCTGGTGTGAGTGGGGCAACAGTCATGTGTGAATTCCTATATATGTATATTCCAATATAGTATAATTATACTTCTACATACTTTGATCAGGTACAGTGTACCAAATTTCTTCCATGACGTTTATGCAGGCTAACACACTCCTTCTTGTTATATTGCTTAATAGTATTGATCCTAACAATTCTATTGTACAAACAACCATATGCATAATAAAACATTTAAAAAAAATCATTATCATAAAAGTAAAATCATCCACAGCTTGCTTTTGTTTAATCTATTCCCTTTATAGTGGTCAAGAGAAGATTTATGACATAATCTCCGAGACAATAGACAAGGACTTCCCTGCGTGGTTTAGTACCGTGATGGGTTATGTCACAAGTCCTGTGGTGGTTCTGCCAGCTCTTTTGCTTCTCTTGTAAGACATGCTCACACTTACCTATGTGTAATCACATAAAATAAATGAACTCAAAAATTATACAAATCTTTTGCTTTGCTTAGGCTGCTGAGATTGCTGTTAACTCTGTAACTGCTCATTGTTGTTTTGTTTTTAGCATGCTGATCTACTACCTGCAGTCCATCGCCAGGTCTCTCAAATTTACCAATAGCCAGCTGCTAATGCAGCTTCAGACCGTGAGTCAGTCCATAATACAGTATAAGGCTGTGATTGAACTCAAAACAAAGAAAAGTCATTGCACTGGGTTAGTTGTAAAATGTATTAATTGTGATTTCGACATTTCATCGCCACAGGAACGGACAGAAGACAAAAAGAAAGTGTTTCAGTTGGCTGCAGGTAAAAGAGAAAATAACACATTCACAATGTTCCTGAAACGCACAAGAGTGAGTTTGTTTTTGTATTGCATGGGCCTTACTAAGGTTAAGGTGGCTCACAACAAAGGAAACATATAACCACCATTTTAGCAATGGAAGAACATGCCAGAATCATCGTGCTTTCATTTTAAACCACATTGAGTTTCCAGTCATTTCCAATAGACTTCTTCCTCAGATTGAATTTGACAGCATATCACATTCTTTTACAAATATGGACAATGCTACACTACACTATAAATTGATTAATCAATTGTTCTGGTGTCGCTCATAGGACTGACTCATCACATTACAATGTTTCAGAATCTGAATCAGAATACTTAATTGATCCCAGAGGTGTATACTAATGTATTATCATCATCATTAAAAAACACTTTATTTTGCAGGATTGCAGTGAACACTCTTGGGTCTGCTGTCTTGGGGGGGAAAAAAACATTATCCATTGTGAATCAGGTTATGCTTTACAATGGAAAAATAAAGGACAAAATTATTGTTATAGTCTTTTCTCATGATTCCACATTGTCTGTCTTCCTTTCGGCTTTTTCCCTTTTACTCAGGAGTCGCCACATCGAATCATCTGATTCGCATGTTTGATTTTGGCAAAGGTTTTTACGTCGGATGCCCTTCCTGTCACAACCCTTTTTTAGCAAAGGACAGAAACACGCTGACGGCTTTGCAGCTACTCTTTACGAAAGTCAGCAATGGTTCTTTTACATGCCTCACACCATAGACAGTGAGAGACATGGCCCGCCTTTGATAACCCAGTTAGCCGCACTGGGGGGGGATAGTGACAACCTTGTGGAGAGTGGGACTCGAACCCCCAACCTTTGGATCAGCGATCCAGCGCCCTATACCACTAGACCACCACTGCCCCACATATTTTATTCTAAACCCTTGAATGAGTTTTAAAATACGTACCATTAGAACAGAGTTTTCTTACATTTCTGAGTAGCATTTACTAAACTGTGGATGGGTTTCAAAAGACTAAAAAAAGCTTATGCTCTGTGAGCATACCTGTCCTGACTTTCTCTGGTAACAGTTACCATGTGTAAAAGTAAACTCTGAAAATAACCATCAGAAAAGGCAAAACCGGGCAATGGTGACCTGGTTGTAGGGTAGGGTGGAAGGGTGGATTACTGATCCCACTATCAACAGGTTGTCAATGCTGTCCCCAGTGCAGCTTACTGGGTTATCAACAGTTATCAAATGCCATTTATCAAAGGTCGTCTCTCACTGTCTCTGGTGAGATGCATGTAAGAAGCCATTGCTGATTTTCGTCAAGAGTAAGCTGCATAGCCATCAGCATGTTTTTGCCCTGCAGATGGCCTGGTTGAGCTGCCCAGGATGTACTCTTCCCTCAGCCAGAGTTGGCTGAGATGGGGGCCAACCTCTCCGTGACCCTAATTAATCAGTGTAGAAAATGCCACACAGCAGTTCTTCAGAAATAGGCCAGAAAATATTTGCAGATGGACACAGACCATATCCTGAAAGAATAATGAATAAGAAAACTTTATTTAGTTTTTACTTTTTATGTTCTTGTATAATCTATACTAAAACAATTATTTGCCTCAGGCTCAGCGGGTATTGTAGAATTGAATTGTTTTGCAATGTCTATCTTGCCATGAGTGCGTAATTGTTAAGGGAAAGATATATTTAACATATACGTATAATTAGCTAATATAAATTTGTGTATTCTGGCATTTGTAACGGCAAGTTTTCTGGGCAGATGATTAATTATTTTGTGACCGTCACAATGTGTAAGCGAGTCATTATACAGTAAGAAAATTTTCAATTAAATTACTAATCTGACAGAATGACTCTACATACACAGACTGCATAAAGCAGGGGTGGCCAACCTTGGTCCTGGACCTCCCCGAAGACTTTCACTCCCATCATAATCACACCAGGAAGGTGTTCAGGAGGCATTCTGACCAGTCATCTTAACTGGCTCCTCTCAACGTGAAGGAGCAGGAGTTCTACTCCGAGCTTCTCCCAGATGGATGAGGTTCTCACATTATATATAAGGGACAGCCCCACTATCTGGCAAAGGAAGCTCATTTCAACTGTTTGTATCCGCAGTCTTGTTCTTTTGGTCACTACCAAAAAGCTCATGACCATAGCTGAGAGTTGGAACTTAGATCGACTGGTAAATTGCGAGTTTTAATTTCTGGCTCAAGTCCCTGTACACCACGACAGTCCATTACAGTGTCTGCTTTACGGCAGAGGCTGCGGTGGTCCACCTGTCGATCTCCATCTCCATGCTTCCCTCACTTGTGAACAAGACCCTGAGATACTTGAACTCCTCTACTTGGGGACCTCATTCCATACCTGGAGGGGGCATTCCACCCTTGTCTGGCTGAGAGCCATGGCCACGGACTTGGAGGTGCTGATTCTCATTCCGGTCGCTTCACACTCGGGTTCGAATCGCTCAAAATGAGAAATTGAGGTCCCAGCTTGATGAAGTGAAAAGGACACCATCATGTGCAAAAATCAGAGATGAGATCCTATGGCCACCAAATCAAACGTCAATGCCTCAGCTGTGCCTAGAAATTCTGTCCATAAAGATGCAAGGATTGAATATGTCAGGTGGGCACCATTATGGTTGGAGCTAAAGTCTTCAGGGAGGTAGATCACAACGAATAGGTTTGGTAACCACTGGTCTGCAGATTTGATTCTTATTAAGGTATTTGTCAGTGATCATTTAATTTATTTCATGAATTATCACTGTTCTGTTGCTAGTAACTAGCTCATAGTGAGAAAAGGCAGAATGTTTATAGAATACTGATAGTGATTACCTTTCCAATGAGCTACACGGAAGTTACAGTGACACGCCGATTTATGGTCCACAAGAAATTGTGTGTGTTTGTCTGTCCACAGTCCATGAGTGCACGCTCAGTCCTAGTGGACTCTGGACAGACACACACATGAAATGTTTGCATAATATCTCAAACAAGGTCAAAGGAAGCTCTGTGTGTCCATGCGTTCTATAAAAATGTTTCCTCAATACATTTTGACAAACACGGAATCAAAAATCTGAACTGCCTGCATGATTTTTAATTGGTGCCAGGTGAAAGGTCAGTGAACATCAGTGTTTTCTCCATCAATCATTGATTTAATTCATCTTTCAACCTCATAAGTCAGAGAAAACCTATGAAAGTACATGTTACACACATGGTTTGTTAATGACATGATATGCGGCGTCATATAACACACCCAGCATGAGGTAATCTTTTACAAATTCCTCAAATATGTTCTCTGCAGCTCGTCTCCAGCCACCTGAGGGTGCTGAGCAGAAACCTGAGCAAGAGAGTGATATCACCAGCATGGAGTCACCAGCCCGCTCTGCTTCCCCTCCACGTCGCAACGGCAGTGTCAACAAAGTCCTTTCACCTGGCCGTCGCAGTAACAGTATCCGCACGATTTCCCAATCAGCCTCTCGACTTGACGACAGGAGTCCCTCTGTCCCTGTGAGACCCAAGCCTAGTAGGTCTGTCTTAATGACCTGTCCTGATTTCTGGCCCTTCATCACTCATTGCTTTACATTTTCCATAAACTTTCCATTTCCATCTCTGCTTGTGCAGTGCTTACAGAGTATTTGGCAGCACCCTGGTTCCTCAAAGGGAGATTCACAGGGTGGAATACATCCCGATCAGGTTTGCCTTTTGTTTTAAAGGTTCACAAAATACAGTTTCACTAAAAGTATATTGGCCTTGAATAATTGGGTTTTTTTTTAAATGTGTTGCTTCTTTTAAACATCTTAAGTAAGTCAAATCAGTACTTGGCATAAAACTTTCAATCAGTGCAAGTCATTCGTTTCATCATAATTTAAAGTTTTTAAACATCTTTCATCATGCTGGCAGCTTTGCAGAATAAAAGCTGGAGACCGCGGTTTCATTTTCATCCACAAGTGTGTAAAAAAAGGATTGTTTAGGTTTACTAAGGTAACTTTAGGTAACTAATGTGTATTTTAAAATACATAGTTCTGCAAAGTTCTGCAAAAGTCTTAGCTTCACTTCAAAAGCAGCCAACGACAAAACATATTTGATGACTGTCAATTACTTATTGAGCTGCTTATTGCTTATTGATGATGCAATAATTGAAGTCTCTAAAATGATGCAGTAATTGAAGTCACTAAAATCTTTTTATAGATTTTACCTCTGAATTTTCTTATTGAGGTTTAGACACAGTATGACTGTAATAAAATATAAATTTTAAAAAGTCTATGCACATGAGGCTAATTGGCTGTTCCCAGTTGCCCCTATGTGTTGGCTTGGTGTGTTTGCTCTGCAAAGGACTGGTAAGCAGTTTAGAATGTATTCACATTTACCTAGAATCAGCTCTATGCAATCCTCGTAGGATTAAGTGGTTCGGTAAATGAATTATTGAACATTTTTGTTTTATTTGGTGTCATTACACACCCTAAGAAATTTAAAGATGGGTCTGCATAATTTGCAAAATTCTTTATTTACAAATAAACAAATGATGGCTGGATAAATAAATCCATTCCTAAAGTGGAAATTTTTTTTTTTTTTTTTTGGGGGGGGGGGGTAATTTGCTCAACAGTGTTCCATGAAATGTTTGCAATGATGGAATAGACTGACACATGAAAGTTACATTTGACAAAAGAACTAAATAATAAGACGAAAAAATGTCTTGCTGCAAGAGGAAAGTGATTAGGTTTATTTTTTTTACTTTGTGTGTGTGTGTATGTGTATGTATATATATATATATATATATATATATATATATATATATATATATATATATACACACACACACACACACATACACACACATATATGTATTTTTTTTTTTTTTTTTTTAATTGGACATAAAGAGAAGTGATGAGGGTTTTAAAAAGAACATGACAATCAAAGCTATATAGAAAATTCAGCTCATTTATACTACAAAATTATAATACTAAAATCCATCTATCTCTCAGGCATCCAGCCTATACAGGGCGCTCCAAGTCATACCACCACATGGCTTACAATCCATCTGTGCGATTCTCTGAGAATATCCATTCAGACCCAGTGTTCAGGAAGGGTCTCAGGCCATTGCACCCAGAGGCTGGGATTGTCACAGCACAGAGCTACATGGGTCGGCGAGCTCATACCACCCGGTATGTCATTCTAAATGAGCATGAACCACGCAAGAAGATTATGCGTTCCACCATGCGTCTGCCACGGCACTACCGCGTTGTAGACGAGCCAACTGAGATTGTGGAGCTCTATCCCCGCAATGTGAAGTGCTATATTCCTCGGAGTCAGCAGCCCCACCTCAGTGAGGAAGAGGAAGAAGATGAAGCTAACGATGGTGGAAAGAGAGGGTCTTTAGGGCACTCACACCGGCCGAGGTCACTGTCCGATCTCCAGAGATCACCAGCACGCTTTTACATTGGTGAAACACTGGACAGCTGTCTATCACGGAGAATGTATGGAGAGGAGGAAGAAGAAGGTTATCTTGAGTGGGAAGAGGAAGGCCCTCCTAGCCGCTCACGTACAAGTTTTAAAGTCACTGAAACATCACACAGGCATGGGGAACCCCATGTCAAGCCTAAAAACAAACGCAAAGGGGAGCCATCACTGACTGAGTCTGATTCAGTTTCACTGGAGTCCAGCAGTGACCAGCAGAACAGCAGCACTGATCAGTACATTCAGGTCATCCACAACAAAGAGAAATACCTAAAACACAACACTAAGATAACTAAAAAGAAGTCCAAAACCAGTGCTGAACTGAACACTACTGGATCAAAGGATCTAGTGTGCTCAAATGTTTGACTTACTGAATTAACTGTATTATAAAAACACTGAAAGATGCGATAGCGGTGTTGGAAATATGATATTTTATTGATTTGTTTAAAGCACATATTTGGGCAAGACTCCGAGAACTGAAATATAGGACCTACATGTTTTCTGAATGTAAAACATTATATATTGTGTATATGGTACTATAAAGTGATGCCAAGATTTATGTGCAGTATATATTATAAAGATTAACTGAATCTGCTTGTGGCATAAATGTTTAAATCCCTATGATAAACACCAAAACGTTCAGTATTTTCCAAATCATTTTTCAGGTCATGCATACTCTAAAGATTTTAACACAGTGGATGAAGGTAAGTGTAGATAATTTCTCTGAAAGTAGAACTACATAGTTTGTGAACTACAATCAAGGACAAGGATAAAATTAAAAATTGACACATATGTGCACCTATTACATGTTTTGGCGCAAGCATTACATAGCATGGCGTTCTATTAAAGACAACGGTTTGGCCACATTCACTGAGCCTGTTGAATCTTATTTTGCACATCATTTTTATTGCAGAGGTGCCTAGAGGTACACATTTTGCACAGATATTTCATGGTATTGTTCTATCATTTATACCTATAACCCATATAGTGTATTAAGCTCTGTGGTCTTTCTTTAAATCTGCACTTTTTTGGACATGGCCACAGTTTGGGACCTACAATGCATTAGTCCTCGGGGGTGCATGACTTCAGAAGAGACACAATGATAGGAAAACATATGGGGTTACAATCCTGATTCTTTATTGTTCAGTAAAATGCGCTGGTATAAAAGTGACCAGTCAAAGTGTGAAGTTGGGTTTGCAAATTGTTGTAATAAGTTACAACTTTTTTTTTTGAAGTAAATAAAGTTAGGAGTAATGTTGTCTGACCCAGCATCAAATTTCCAAATACCGGATTGTCGTCTTCTTTTCTTTTCGGATTTTTCCTTTTTTTCAGGGGTCGCCACAGCGAATCATCTGATTCGCATGTTTGATTTGGCATAGGTTTTTACACAATATTTTTTTAGGGTTCTGACACAACCCTTTAGTAAGGGACAGAAACACGCTGACGGCGATGCAGCTATTCTTTATGAAAGCCAGCAATGGTTCTTTTACATGAACCTCTCACCACAGACAGTGAGAGACATGGCTGGCCTTTGATAACCCAGTTCACCGCACTGGGGATCAAATTTCTGACGATGATTTGCTAAATATATGTGATGAATTAAATTAAAAATTAAGTCTGTTCTCTCCAAGGTAAACATCAAATTCAGGCAGCAATTTTACTGTAAAAAAGCCCATATTTAGGTCTGTTCCTTTTTGACACATTGACGGCAGCCAGCCTCGAATATAAATCACAGCATCAGAAATCCGAATGAAGCTCCTCTCAGCACTAAAGCAATACTAGTTACATTTAGAAATGGAAAAGTATGTATAAACAAAATAGTAACACACCTAATCTATAATATGTTCAATGGTCATATTTAGTAGTAGAAATTACATAAATAATAACGGGGTACCATGGTTTCACAGTGGTTAGAATGTCCACTTCATATCAAGAAGGTCCTGGACCTTACAACAAGATGGTCCTGAATTTGAGTCCAGAACTCTGTACAGGATTTTCAGGGTGTCTGTGCCCAGAGTTGGCTGAGGTAGGCTCCAGTCTCCCTGCAACCCTGGTAGGATAAGGCTGTTGAAAATAAATAAATGAAGGAATAAATAATAACATGGGCACTGGTGGCCTAGTGGTATAGGGCACTGGATCGTTGATCTTAAGGTTGGGGGTTCGAGTCCCACTCACCACAAGGTTGTCACTGTTACACCCCCCCCAAGTGCAGCTAATTGGGTTATCAAAGGCCGGCCATGTCTCTCACTGTCTATGGTGTGAAGAATGTAAAAGAACCATTGCTGACTTTCGACAAGAAGTAGCTGCAAAACCATCAGCGTGTTTCCGCCCTGTGATGGCTGTCCAGGGAGTACTCTGCCCTCGCCCAGAGTCGGTTGAGATGGGTGCCAGCCTCCCTACGACCCTAATTAGGATTAAGCAGTTACAGAAAAATGAGCTGAACTAAAATAATCCAAGCCCACAATAAAGAATAAATGTGATAAAGGTTACTCGCAAAGAGAACCTCAACATTTTCATCTCTGGTTAAAATCCATCGATTAGTCCTCGTTAATGTCAGACAATTAGAAGCATGTCGGCTCATTTCCTGCCCGATAACCAGTACGCATGCGTGTGTTATTTTCCGCGCATGCGCAATACAGGTATGAACAAGCCACAGTGTACTGTACAGTAGAAATGAATGAATGAGTCGTCTTCAGTTCCTTTATTCGAATGAGGAATTTTTGTGTTTTATAAGAGCTGTAAGTGTCAGTTTATGTTTTTATGAGAAGATTTAGCAAGGCGGCTGTAATATATATTTTTGTTTATCGTTATTATTTCGATTAGCCAATGAAAACAGCCACGGTCTATTAGTGCAGCATTTCAGGCGATACAAATAAAGCCCGGTATGGATTATAAGGAAAAGGCCAGTACTGTTGCTGATCGTCTTTTAAGTTACAGGACAGACGAATCCGGATGGAAAATGTGTAAGAAATCGGTTAGTACTGAATTATTTCCCCTTTGTTTTCTTTATTTCCAGTAAAGCTGTGTGTGAGTTGTGTTATGGCTGTGTTTTGTTTGTAGAATGATGTTGTGGTTTACTGGAGACCTTCATCCGAATTCCCTGGAAATGTGTAAGTAAAGCACAAATTATTAAACCAATGAATTCATCATGTTTTCTTTGAATCAAAAAGTAATACATTAGTCGTACAAATTTACACTGGCATGCCCCAGAAAGAAAGTGTAAAAGAGTACATGGTACAGTTTTGGTACTGGTGTAGCTTTTGTTTGTTTGTTTGTTTTTGACTGCATTTCTGCTTTATCGATTTTGCAGTTTTCTATCATATTCAGTTCTGTTCAGTTCATTTTCTGTAACTGCTTAATCCTAATTAGGGTCATGGGGAGGCTGGTGCCCAGCCCAGCCAACTCCTGGCGAGGGCAGAGTACACCCTGGACAGCTCGCCAAGCCATCGCAGGCTTTGCAGCTACTCTTGTCGAAAGTCAGCTGTTTTTTTTTTTTTTTTTTTTCTTTTGCATTCCTCTCACCATAGACAGTGAGAGACATGGCCCGCCTTTGATAACCCAGTTAGCTGCACTGGGGGGGACAGTGACAATCTTGTGGAGAGTGGGACTCGAACCCCCAACCTTGGGATCAGCGATCCAGCGCCCTATACCACTAGGCCATCTCTGCCCTTACAGTACAGTGATACCTCTGCTCACGAACATAATTGGTTCCCAGAAAGTGTGTGTAAGGCGAAAAGTTCGTCTTCCGAACATTTATTTCCCATAAGAAACCATTAAAATGAGAATAATCCGTTCCCAGGTCCCCATAAAACATAATTTTCTACTAAATAAGCCTTAAAACTACACAAAAATATACCTTATTTTATGTATAATAAATGTGCTATTGTATTGTAATTAAAGAAATAAACTTTACTGTATAATAAAGTCGTTTTATTTACCTTTGTGATGGTAGTTGATGGCTTGATGGAATGGAGTGGGAGGAGGAGGGAGGGAGGGACTTACTGTTTGGAAGGCGTGTTTGGAAACGCCTACTGTTTGGAAACACCCTTAGCCACACACGCACCCTTAATAGCTTCCTTGTTCTTAAGGATGGGAGCAATGGTAGACTTAGCGTACTGGTACTGGGACGCTGAGTCACACAAACGCACACCTCGTTCGTGTTTTTCAATGATCTCTGCCTGTGGTGGCGTCTTTTTCGGTCCCATAATAGCAAAAGTACACTCAATATGGTCCAAAATGTCTATCAAACACAAACCACGTCCGCACTCAAAGAAAGGGGGTGACGAACTGTGACGCCGTGAGCGTGCGTCAGCTTCTCGTGGCCGCCACCGCAGCGCTGTTCGACCGTGTGGTTTGATTCGTCCGCCGAAAACTAGTTCGTCAGCAGAGACTATATGCTCGCAAATTTAATGTTCTTGAGGCGAAAAGTTCGTGAGCTTAAGCGTTCGTCAGCGGAGGTTTCACTGTATATCATATTCTTTGTACTTTGATATACATGTTTATTTATGTTATCAAGTGGAAGTTTACTTTTTATTACAACTTTTTTATTATTTAAAAAACTGCATTTTACATTTATTACTTTGTTAGACATGCATGTTGTGTAGTTTGAAAAATAGAAGTTCTGACATCATTGGATGTCCATTGTGCACATTCAGAGTCACAAACACAGAACAAACAACAATTTAAAGACGCTCATAAAGCATAATCCTTTCTATTTCTCCTATACATAACAGTGCTGGGAAATATGGAAAGCATAACGTACAGTATCCATGTCATTATTTCTGTGAAAACCAGAACAGGATGATCCAGGACTCCAGTTCATAGCAGACGTCAATCATGCATATCATGCAGCATTGAAATGTAACCTCAAGTCCAGTGACAAAGACGACTGCATTTCAGTACCTGTTTGTTTTTTTTGTTGTTGTTGTTGTTCATCTCATACAAGTGCATATAGAGTACATAACTATACTTGAATACCATAATTACTCCCTAGCCAACAGGGTCCCAACATTAATCATGACCTCCAAATTTGTAGATTAAAAACCATCTAGTAGGACGTGAATGTGAAATTACAACTTGAGGATTTGAATTTTGAAATTTTAAACCTTAGATCTATGAATAACAACAAAAGAAAGTGTTTATTCTTGTTGAGGCTTATAACATAGGTCTTGCTCATACATCACGAAACTCTGTCTGACTGAAATTAGCATTGAGTGTGCAGATGTTTATATTAGGTTTTTATTTTTATATTACAGTGAGAATAATAATCTGTTTTGCAGGTATAAGGGAGAGGGGATAGTCAATGGCAGTCCACAAAAAGTCTGGGAGTGTTTGAAACCAGATCCAAATGGATTTCGTCTCAAATGGGACAACAATGTGAAGAAGTTCGAACTCCTCGAACAAGTTTCTCAAGTATGTTTCATACCAGCTGTTAACATTCTAGTCATTTAGACTGATGCATGTGTACCCAAATCTCTGAGCAGCCGATAATGAGTTTAAATCCCATCAACCTTCATTTCATTCCAAAATGCCACGCCTTATTATGACATTAAGATTTAAATCTCGTATATAAGATTATTAATGTATTGTTGTTGAATATTAATGTAATGTGACTTAAGTATAGCAATTTAGTAGATTGTGTATCTTCACCCATGGTATCACATGTAAGGCACAAAGAAATGCTGTGTACAGTTTAATTTAATGTTATTTTCGGGTCAGATGTTTTTATTTATGTCTGACTTTTTTTTTTTTTCTTTCAGGATGTTACAGTATGCAGAACTGTCACTCCCTCTGCTGCTATGGGTGTTATATCACCTCGAGACTTTGTAGATGTCATTTTAGTCAAGCAATATGAAGATGGCACAATTACATCAAATGGTAGCACCTTTTCACTTTTTGATTTTTTTTTATATATACTTTCTCTACTTAAATAGTTTTTTTTTTTTGTCTGCATTTTTATAGTAAATTGCACAGATGAATGATTTCATGTCTATAGGAAACAGTGTAATAAGTCTTTAGCGGCGAGCGATTGATCACTTCTGCATTAACTGGAATAAGAGTGGTAACTGGGATGTGGGAAGCCACACTATCTACTTTGACTGCCATGCACAAAGCCACACCTCCTTAAGTGGGAGGAACAGGCACAAAGCCACACCTTCACTGATAATTACAGGCATAACGCTATAACCCCCCCCACACACACACACACACACACACACACACACACACACACCTACCTTCACTATGACTGACAAGCACAAAGCAACATGTCTTTCACTGAAACTGACAATCTCAAAGCCACGCCTCCTTTACTGGGACTGGCAGTCACAAAAGGACACCTCATTCACTAGGACTGACAGGAATAAGTCTATGTCCTCATTAATGAGACTGACAAGTTAAAGGAACGCCCCCTTTGCCTGGACTTGCAGAAGAATAGGTGATACTTCCTTCACTGAGATTGACCAGCACATGTCCTTTAATTGATCCTGCCTCTATTAAAGGGAGAGTCAAATATAGAGCCAGTATCTATTTAAATTGAAGTGAAATGCCCCAAGGATACATCTTCTTATACAAAGGCCACACTTGATTTATTGTGATTTTGGTAGCACAAAGGCCAAGCTTACAGGATATTTCCACATGGCTGTCCTCACTGTGGATCATGTAGTCCTGATTCTTAATGTCATTTTGTTTTGGCTTACATTAAGATGTGTAACTCATAAAAGTTTGTCATGTCCTTGTAGCAACTCATGTAAGCCATCCAGCATGTCCTCCACAACCTGGCTACGTGCGTGGCTTTAATCATCCATGTGGCTGTATTTGTGTGCCTGTACCAGGGTAAGCTATGGTGGAAATTTTAATTTCAGAAACCTTATTTCTTCCACAACAACAAATGTGAATGGCAAAGTGAATTTACAGCAAAAGACAGCAGATGGCAGCAGAGAGCTAACATTGTTCTTTCAGTCAAGACTAAACTGTCCATTACAGTCTAAACTGAGTTTCAGTAATACCGAGATCAGGTTTATTGATTCAGATGAAACTTTTGTCGAAACCATATCATAATTCAATCTGGTTGTAAGTAACATCAGGAAAATGCTGCAAGGTATCTCCCATCTGACTAGAAGTAAATGTAAAATTCTTCTTCTTCTGCTGCTGCTGCTGCTGCTACTTTTGTTAGGGGTTACCATGGAGTTCCTTACTCAACATTCTTACTTTTCATCCTTCTTGTGCACATGCCCAAGCCATCTCAATCTGGCCCCTCTCAGTTTATCCCCAACCATTCAGACCTTTGCTGCCCCTCCTTTCATTTGTAATTTGGTCTGTTCTGGTAACTTCCAGAGGAAAGCACATCTTCATCTCCGCCATTTCCACCTCCTGTCTTTCTTTCAATGCTGCTGTCTTCATATAATTCAACATTAAACTTGTACCAAATCAAGCATGCAAGACTGAGAAATATATGCAGCATAGTTACAAACAAACAAAAAAGAACCCATGCAGAAAGTCACATTTAATGAGATGCAACTAATCCAAAGTTTAAAACTAAGCCTGCAAACCCGTGCATGCTAATATAGATTCAGGGTTTTCTCTTGTTGGCGCTGAGAAGTACTGACTTGTTTCTGTTCATTTGTGACTCACAGGGAAACTGGGAAAACCCAGCTCATCAGCTTCTTCCAGACTGATCTTGGAGGTTTGCTTCCTCGTTCTGTTGTGGATTCATTCTTCCCTGTCAGTATGACTGAGTTTTATACAAACCTCACTAAAGCGGTAAAATCTCTCAAATAGCACAAAAGGCACTTTCTCTAGACTGTCCAGTTCAACAAAAAGGTATTTTCTGATCCCACTGAGCACTAACTGACTATTATTAGATTTGTTATGGATTCTGACTGAAATTTTAAGTGTTCCTTGACGGCCCATGTTTTCATTTGACCTCAAAGAAATAGCTGTCCTTCCTGAAAACATTGTTGTTATGTGCAGATTTTTTTTTTTTTTTTTTTTTCTGAATTTGATTGTGCTCACGGGGTTCACATTAGGTTTTATTGGGTTTTATATGCATTTTATAATTTCAGAAGGTACAGAACAGAAAAGTAACTTCCCTGAACTTCTAACTTGCTGCAGGAAAATAACAACAAAATCATAATTAACTTTCTCAAACTTCACTTGCTTTTTTTTGTTGTTGTTGTTGTTGTTGTTGTTGTTTTTAAATTACATAACCGCTACCTGATAGCTCTCTGTTTAGCGAAACCTGTGCGAATTCACACTTGGTGACCTTTTGACACTTCTCTCACTCTTGCTCTTTATCCGCACATCATACTTAGAAGTTTAAAACAAAATTAGCCTTGTCATTTCTTTCCTTCTCGGCCACACACAAGACATCCTCGGCTGGTTCGAGTCCATTACAAAAGAATAATCAAACGAAAATGGAATGAATACATTGAAAGAATTCAAAATATAAATACTTGGACCAAATATCTTCAGTGTCGCATTATAAATTAAAACTATAATAATAATAATTGTAGTAATGCAACAGTGCTAACTGCTAAGACACGATGCTTGTATTTGCTAGAACACATGTTGGCCCTACAGAGAGAGAGGAGGAGAGGTAAGTCTGTTGGGTTTTTACACCCGAGCCTCGTGGCTCATCAGGCCGGTACTTATCCCCGGTTTCCATAGCGTGAAGCGACCAGGAGTTCAACTCCTCCTGGATGGGACGCTAGTCCATCGCAGGTTACCTTCCCAGTATATTTTTACTGGTACCCAGTTATACTGCTGGGTGAACAGAGGCACACTTGTGGTTGAGATCTTGCCCAGGGGTCTTAGCACAGTGAGGGTCTCAGTGGGATTCGAACTCACAACCTCCTGGTCATGAGCACAGTACCCGAACCACTACGCCACCGGCCCCGCCTGGCCCTACAGAGCCAGCTTTTTAATGCTTTGTCTGCATTCATGATTTATACTTCTGATGTTAATCAAATTTTGGAAAATGACTTCCAATAATTATTTC
Source organism: Plotosus lineatus (assembly GCA_024760905.1). Classification (NCBI taxonomy): domain Eukaryota; kingdom Metazoa; phylum Chordata; class Actinopteri; order Siluriformes; family Plotosidae; genus Plotosus; species Plotosus lineatus. Next base: position 31,160,315 of record CM045737.1, on the reverse strand, counting down.
TCTCTTAAATCTCATGCATCCACAGTTTCCGAATATTAATGTCGTTCTTGTTCCGACTGAAGTGGTACTAAACAACTTTTTAGATGTTCTCATGTGAAAAACTTTACAGATTAGTTTTTCATCCAAAACGCCAGAGCAGTTTGGGGTTTGTTTTGATATTTCGACTGAGTGCAATGCATCGGTTTTTGAGGAAAATAAATAATTTCAGTGTGAGCATAAGTCTTTAAAACCCATTTTACAAACAAACTGGGATTGTGGGTAATAATAGAATTACACATGTCACACAAACCAAAGAGTTAAGCAGTGAGATTCAATGATCATGAATTACTCCACATTATATCACATTATAAAACATTCCTGAGAAAGTTAACAAATATAACAAACTTGAACAAATTTGTTTAGTTGTCACTTATCGATAAAAGCACAAATAGAGCGCTGGTAAGTAACAACACAAACATCAGACCACCAGCATTTTCAGACCTTTTCTATGTTCTATAAATTGGTGTTGCACTGCCAAGCTATTGCATTTGCACAAGATTTTTTTTTCTTGGGTCATGTGGTCTTGTTGTTGTTGTAAACAAGCATAAAACCAAAACAAGACATAAAACCAATGAATAAGAGAGAATGTGCAGGAAATCTTTGTATTCAGTCAAAATTAAACGATAGTGGACATTAATACACATTTGCTATTCACCTGTGAATGGGCACCGTTAAACTCCGTGTGTGTATATACTATACAGAAGTGTAAATACACCACACTATGTAAAGGTGTGTTTTTAAACTTATTCTAAGTTTTAGTCCATATTAAATAGAAATACAAGGAAAGCAAACTAAAACAAGATTTTTATAAACTATTTTTCTTAATCATGGATCATGAGAACGATAATGCCACCTCCTCCAAGCAAGTGTAGCAAACCCTGAAGGTTCATTGTTTTGATTCGAGCTTTATCCACTACATTCTTGTTTTGCTTTCGGCTGTTCCCTTCAGGGGTCGCCACAGCGAATCATCTGCCTCCATCTCACCCTGTCCTCTGCATCTTCTGCTCTTACGCCAACTACCTTCATGTCCTCCTTCACCACATCCATAAATCTCCTCTTTGGTCTTCCTGTAGACCTTCTGCCTGCTAGTTCCAACCTCAGCATCCTACTATTAATATATTCATTATCCCTCCTCTGTACATGTCCAAACCATCTCAATCTAGCCTCTCTGACTTTGCCTCCGAAACCTCTTACATGTGCTGTCCCTCTGATGTACTCATTCCTGATCCTATCCATCCTCGTTACTCCCAAAGAGAACATCAACATTTTCATCTCTGCTACCTCCAGCTCTGCCTCCTGTCTTTTCCTCAGCTCCGCTGTTTCTGAACCATACAACATCACTGACCTGAACACCATCTGTCATGCTTTTGTGGAGCTATCAGATCGCACTGTTCACGTGTAGTTCTTATGAATTTCCCACATGCCACACCCTAAAGGAGTAAAATGTTGGCAAATTTTTAAAAATGTAATGTAAATCATTTCGGTTACGTAACAAATAATGTGAACTTCAAATAGTTATTACAATATATTTTTTTAAGTGTACAATAACATATCAAAAGTAAATGTACACCCCTCTTTACAGAATTTTAACTCACCTGATCTTGGTACCCTTTTTAATTTTTTCTTGTAATTTAGATGAGAGCACATTTTGTTTATAACAACAGTTGATGGCATGAACACCAGATGCAAACTAGATTACTAGATTTTCAATAAGTGTGTCTTGTGGGTCAGTCTGAGGGTGAATTTAGCCAGCGTCCGATTGCATAAAGCCTTGGCATTGCTCAGGCCTCAGTCAACAGAGTGATTGTACAGGTTATCAGCACAGGCAGGGAATCGACAACATCCCGCTCAGGTCAACCTGGATTCTCTGACAGGGAAGACTGGCAGACTGTTTAAAAATAATTCCTCTTGTATAGCTTTTTCAGAGGCTTTTCGGAGAAACTCGGAGTACTGCTGTGCATAAATCTCTCAAAAATTGTTATTTTATATTTGTTAATGCCAGTCTACTCTACTCTTAATAACCCACAGACTCCGACAGGTTTACTGCACTGTTTATCCCAGACTGAGCCGAATATTTGCATACACAACATGAGATTTGATCGTAACCTCATATCCATATTTGTTAATGTGTAATTTTGCTTGGAATGAGTGCATGCACAGTTTTCTGTCATGTCTTAATTCTATAAATAAGGATTAGAATGCATATCTGAAAAGTATTAAGGTTTCACTCTCATTCACGCACTCATTTGAAGAACATGTAAACTCGACACAGAAATGTGTTTGCCAAGCCCAGGAACCCGGGGCCTTCGTGCTGTGAAGTGGAAGTGCTAATGTCGTCCTATCAGAGTATTAAATGACTGGAAATGTCACTATACAGTCGGCCCTCTATTTACGAAATTAAGCCATAGCGCGCCGCCAACGGAGCTTTTGAGATGGTGTGTTGTATTTAAAGCGGAATTACAGGACCTGTTTGAAAGATCAGAGGTCCGGATTCAATATTAACTTGCGAGATCGGCGGTCTTGTCCCACAGAGCGCTCTGTTTTTCTCTGTATCTCCGCTTTTAATGCCTCCTTCTGCTTCAATATCTGCTTCAATAACTGATTTCGCTCAACCGCATCCCACTTTCGTATTTTTTCTTTTTTTTTAATCTCCTGCCTCACTTCGATTGATAACTGCTTCTTCTTTTGTGTCACCGGGAATCACTTTCTTGAGGTCCATGATGGATAACGAAATATAACGCTGCAGTGATCAATCTCAAAACAAGCCAACAGTCCTGTTCAACTCTCCTTCACGCTTGTGACAAACAGGAAGTATGGGTACAGGAAGTATGGGTACAGTTCAGCTCCCTCCTGGCCAATGGGAGGCCAGCGGGGCGGGATGTTGGGAGACAGCCAATGAGAGAGCAAGTCGCACATTGTTTGAATTTTTGAATGGTAGGTTTGGCACTTTTCGTAAAAAGAGGTTGTTTTCGTAAAAAGAGGACGAATATTTAGGAAAATATTTTTCGTACTCAGAGGTTTTCGTAAGTAGAGGGCCGACTGTCCTCTGATTTTTTTGGGACTGGTACTGCCCTGCCCTAGTAGAACAAATATAAAAGAAATCAGCAAGTACCTTGCCTCATCAGACTTCCATTAGATGGATTTCCTTTTGGCTTTTTCCCTTTATCAGGGGTCGCCACAGCGAATGATTCGCACCTTTGATTTGACATAGGTTTTTACGTCGGATGCCCTTCCTGACACAACTCTTTAGCAAGGGACAGAAACACGCTAACGGCTTTGCAGCTACTCTTTACGAAAGTCAGCAATGGTTCTTTTACATGAACCTCACACCATAGACCGTGAGAGACATGGCCCGCCTTTGATAACCCATTCATTAGACTTCTGATAAAAAAAATCTGTCAGCGCATATTTAATTGATATTCTTAGTCGGGGGTTTTTGGTAAAGAGGCTTTATGATCACTCCAAGGAAATATTTTCAGGACAGAGATTTTATATTTTGCCAAAAAAAAAAATGGAACCAAAGTTACTCGCTGCTACAACTTATGGGATGGCAGGAACTAATTTTGTTTATACATATTCAAAATATTCTACTGATATGATGTCATTATTTAATTTATTTTAAACATGTCATCAATGTGATTTTTCTGTGGTTTCCAATGAATGAAACAATTCATGAGGTGCTGTTTTAGAAAAAAATAATAATAACCTGCCATTCATCAGGCCACATTACACCACCATATTGTTTATTATTTTTCTGTAACAGCATTTTTCTTTTTTCTTTTTCTTGAGATTGAGAAGTTTCAGCTTTTAAGGAGAAAAGTCTGGTCCATTTGACAAGTTACTTTTCTTTTCTGTACTTTTGAAGTAGCATTTGTAAACACATGAAAAGAAATAAGATTTACTTTGAGAGCTTTTTTGCTCCCGAAAAAAAAGTATTTGTTATGGATGCACCAATCTGCTGCTGAATATCGTTATCAGATCGAAGATGTCCTGAATCACTGAATTGACATCAGATCTGATTTGCCATTTTACAATCAGAAAATTTTGAGATCTGATTCACTAATGTTTGAAACATTCCATAAATGTGTGTGACGAATCTTGCACATGTATGTGCCTGTGATGTTTTGCATTGCTTACAAGAAGATACTCGCAGAATCAATTTGATCACTGTAAGGTTGTCATCATTAGCTGAAAAACTTGAAGCAAACAGGGTGTCTCCATAGCAACACCTATTGAACAACTTTTACAATGAACATAGTCATTATCAGAACAGTATCAGACAACAGCTCTGATATTAGTGTTATGTAAAAAAAAAAAAAAAACGGATATGCGAATCCCGTGTATAAAACCATTCTTTTACAATGAGTATGACAATTCTTATGCAATGACGAGACCCCAGGTGTGGTTCCGTAAAGTGGATTCAAGCTTTTTGTGACTTTCAGGCGATTTCAGAATTGTATTTATTCCAGAGTCAGATCTTAAGCGTTTTGTTTTCATATTAGAATGGCAGTAATTAATTCTTAAAAGTAAAACCACTATTTTGTAATCATTGTCCATTTCTTTCTATGTTATTTTACCTTCAGAAAAACAATCTTGAGGGCAGTGGTTGTTTAGTGGTCAATGCAATGGGTTACTAATCTGAAGGTGAGCGGTTCAATCCCCACTGGCATCACTGTTAACCCTCAATTGCTCAGTTGTATAAAAATGATCATTGTAACTCTCTCTCTGGATAAGAGCGTCTTCCAAGTGCTGTACATGTAAATCTTATTTGTAAATGCACTCATTCAAAAGCTCTTTACCTTTTTGAAGTTGAACCTTGATTTATGTGGTTTTGCAGCATCCAAGCTCTGTTGCGTCCACCAACTATGACGTCACATACATTAATTTTTATACTGTGTGTGACCTCTTCTGTCTGAACAGTTAAAGTTATAGATAACAAAAACAAAAGGAAAATGTATAAAGGCTTTACGGAACTTAATTGCATGTTTTGATTTCCTGATTTGCATGAACAAAACTTTGACTAAATGGAAATGGGTGACTTTAGTGGAAAATTGAATGGTTCGCCAGTGCCATATATCCAATATCATATTCCTACTCGTCCGTAGTGGTTGATGTGCCAGAAAGCTTGAATCCAGCAAATGTTTGAAGTCCAGCATGGCTTGTTTAGCTTGAGCAGAGGTTTGGTTTGTGTGTTGAAGCAGGAAGAGAACACGAAGCTGTGCTCAACTTCAAACATGCAGTCAGAAAGATGGGGTCACAATGGCAACTTGTTTTTAGAAGCATAGAATCTCATATTATTCACTTCAGAGCTTCACATTTTAATTTGGTACTGGAAAATTCCAGCTTTTAAGTAACTTTTTTATATTACTTATAAACTGATTACCTCAGTTTGTCCGGCATTCCTTTCCCCTGGCTTTAATGCTAGTTGTACCCAGTTATGTGCCTGCTGTCTTTTCTTCGTGTCTGCATGCCTGGTCATATTGGAATAGTGGAAAGAAAATGACATGCAGAGGATATATGTGTTATGGTTTTATATTTATATTCCTGCAACTCATTGCCACTGAGTATGTTATTTCAAAACAAAACAAAAAAATAGAAAATAAATGACATACATTACTCAATCTATCACATTTCTCAATGTAAAGAATGAGGCCCTTGTACAGAGATAGAAAGGGAGGAATAGCATGATTCCCAAACATTAAACTGAAAAGATCGAAAGGAAAGTACACAAAAGTCAGGGATTTCACTGTGATGTTTACATACTGATGGAAAGCTTGAAATGTTTAAAAGTTGCACAAAATGGACTAAATGCTGTTCATGTGTAATCTGCTGCAAAGTGCATGTTTGTTTGTTTTGTTGTCGTTGTTAGTTTTTTGCTTCCCATCTTTACTGTTCCATTTAAAAGCATGACTTTATGTTGCTTGGTGACATTAGCTATCCTGAACGCATGTCCGTTGGGTAGAAAAATGTTTGTTATTCATTTTATTAAGGCACCATCACCTGTGCCTGGATCATTTAGTAGAATTGTATATATATTTTTTAAATATGTGGGAAAAATTAAGCATTTTGGGAGATTTATTTTTTTTTTGGGTTGTTTTACTTAGCATATGTGCAATTTTGCCAAAAATATTATGTTTATACTACTTTTGTTTAAGTGTATGAATACACGTATATTTAGTACACCTTTGTGACATTAAGCCATTTAATGTATAATTGCAGTTTTAATCACCATCTCTGATCATAATAATGATGATGATGATGATTTTTTTAATTTTATGACTGTATATCTCAGCAGATATATTAATATTTCAGCAAAACATCAGTTGTCCACAATTTTTCTTTTATCCAAATGTATTCCAAATATCCAAAACATATTTGATGCCTGATATTCCACATGTATATTACACAATAAATACCATTTATTCACTAAAGAATAAAAGACCCAAGTAAGCGCATAAGAAATGTGTATTGGCATGAAACCTTTCAGAGTTTAACTTTATACCATGCAGAAACAAAAACAAACTAAAGTGAGCCTTTAATTCATTTTTTTTTATTATTATCCCGACTGAGGTTGTTCAGGTTTAGGCTTGTTGTTCACCAAATGGCATCTTTTGAGCCTAATTCAGAGTTTACTATATACCTACAAGGAAATGTACAGTTGTGTTCAAAATAATATCAGCCAGACATTACTAACCTGATCAATCACTGTTTTTGGTAGAAATGATGTTTCTACATGGCAGATCATTTACAGCAGGTATAGTACAGTAATAGAATCCAAGAGACCCAACAGTCATGGCCTGCATGCTGCTGATTCTGTATAATTTAACCACTAATTGAAAGAGACGTGTTCAAAATAATAGCGGTGCGGAATTCAATTAGTGATGTCATGCATTCCTTGAAAAAACAGGTCAAATAACTGCATGGGACTTGTTTTGGCAGAAGTATTTTCATTTACGTTTTTCTAACAGAACATCAGCTTATCTCCACGGCAGTTTAGGATTGATTTGGGACAGATTATAGTATATTTTTCCCCCCTATTTAAGGACGGTAACAAGTGTTGTACATGCTGGTTATAGAGCATTTCTGTCTAAAATTCTGAGGAAAATGGTTTGTTCCAGACATTGTTCAAGAGAACAGCGTACCATGATTAAAATGTTGATTGGAGCAGGGAAACATACAGAAGTGCAGAAAATGAGAGGCTGCTCAGCTAAAATGATCACAAATGTTTTAAAATGGCAACCAAAACTAGAAAGCTGTAGAAGACAGTGAAAAATTACCATTTGAATGGATTGGGGATCCAAAATGTCAAGGACTCAGTCGGTCAGCTTCAGGAAGATCAAAGAAGGTCTAAAGTTACCTATGATCACTCGTATAATTAGAAGACACCGATGTGAAGCCAAGCTATCGGCAAGAAGCCCCTGCAAAGTCAAACATTTCAACAAAGGCACATTGACTGGCCTAAATAGAAATGGTGCAACATTTTATGGACTCATGAAAGTAAAACTGTTCTTTTTAGATCTAGTCACAGGAGACAGTTTGTCAGACAACCCTCGACAAATTCAAGCCACGGTAAAGTTAAATCAAATCAGTACACTGTGAAGACACTGAAGCTTGGTGGTGGAAGCATCATGATATGAGAATGTTTGCTGTCGGGCCTATTTAACGCATACCAGGAACCATGGATCAGTTTGAGTACATCAGAATATTTGAAGAGGTCATGCTGCCTTATGCTGAAGAGGAAATGCACTTGAAATAGGTGTTCCAAGAAGGCAACCACCCCAGACACAACAGTAAACAGGCAGCATCTTGGTTCCAGAGTGGAGCAGCCAGGCGGATCCCTGAACTTTAATCCAATAGAAAACTTGTGGGGATGACATCAAAAAATGCTGTTTCTGAGGCAAACCAATCAAATAAATCCAGTAGAACTGTAGAATGTGGTCCAATCACCGTGGGCTGGAAAACCTGTTCACATGTTATCAACAGAACTTGGTTGACTCCATGCAACACCGATATAAAGCAGTCCTCAGAAACTGTGCTTATACAACTCAGCATTAGTTCAGTTATTCAAAGGAAACCAAAATCTGAAACCTTTTTTCAATTTGTACAGTGAATGTTTGACTTTATAGAATAGAATGCAAACACTGTTATTTTTAACAGTCGAAGATTCACTTTTTAATCAATTTCCTTTGACATCCAATTTGACATGTTTGTTCATGTTTTGATTTGGAATAGAATGTGTAGTGTTCCTAATGCATTTGTGTGTATGGAAATAAAAGCTACTACAGTATAAGGATTTTAAGGTTTGTTCACTTTTGTAAACACACTGCTATTCTTTTGAACACAACTGTAAGTCAACCATGCTCCTAACATACTCCTAAAGGTGTGTTTTATACACTCATTCAAAATAGTAGTTTATATTTATAGTTTATTATGAGCAAAGACAAGGGGAAAGGTGCACAGGAGCTGTGTAACAGCATTAAACCTTTAAAATATGTAAGTATATTCCATACAGAAACAAACTCAAATAAGTTGCTTCTCTATCAATTATTTCAATGTTTATTTTTTGGGGTTTTTTGTTTTGTTTTGTTTTATTTGGTTTTTTTTATTTCTTGAATTATTGTCATTTGGATTAAAGGAAATTATTTTCAGACTTGAGTTTTCACCGAACTGCCCCTTGAGGCAGCAGACTGTAAATTCAAACAGCCTAAAATCCAATGTACATGTAATTCTCTTCTTCCTTTTGAGCACCATGTTTAGATTGCACTCTGGATCACTTTGGATAAAACACTCACCAAATGAATAAATATTAGTGATCATGACAAATTAGAATTTTTCTCTTTTTTTTTCTTTTTTGAACATATTTTGGAATGAGACTAAATTCCCTAACAGTACTGATTGCCTAAATGCAAGAGTTCTTTATATATTCACACACAGTGTATTCCAACAGCCTCCAATGAATAAATGATGATTCTTTAGGCCACTGCACTTGCATCTGTTGACTTGTTTGTCACTAGTCAGCAAGACATGTCATTGTGGTGGTGACACCGACACAGGGCATTTTACAGAAACAAAGCTCAGGGCAGCTATTTAAGAGGCCAATCCTGTAGGATGGATCAAAACCCTGTTTCTTTAATTTTCCTTGAAGGGGACCAGTTGATGGAGACTCCAGAGGCTCCTGAAATTGTTTACATTATTGTTACTTTAAATTAACTGACAGGAATGATGCAGGCAACATTATTTTAATTTCATCTTGTGAAGCACATGGGGAGTCAGGAGCCTATCACAGCAGATAATGAATGAAGGCACAGTGCACCATGAACAGCCTGCCAGTCGAGTGAAAGGCCAATAAACACAACTGTTATTATCTAAGGGTGATTTGGAACAGCAAATAATCGTGGTGCATGTCTGGACTGTGGGAAGAAATTTAATAAAACCCCATACAAGCAAGGGGAGAGCTTGCAAAGACCAGATTGAAATACCTGTTTGCAGCACTCCAACCTAGCAAGCAGGAATATTTGGAGGAAACCCACTCGAGCATCCCAAGAAGCCTCAAGATCCAGTTCACCCAGTCCCAACTCTTTGCAAGCGTCGAAGAAAAATGTCTCTCGAGCTCAATACAAATTAATTTGCTGAAATGGAGGAACAAGTCTATTCCATAAACTAAACTCGATTTTAGCTTAAACAAAGAAAATGCTTGTATTTACACCCTACAAGAAGAAGAAGAATACTAGCAATCAACTTTGTGTCATAAGCACATATTGGAATATATATATATAATAAAAAAACAATTTTAGTAGTAAATATTGTTTCCATTTTTTTTCTTACAAATTAAATGTATATACAACCCCTGGCAAAATTATGGGAACACCAGGCTTGGAGGATGTTCATTCAGTTGTTTAATTTTGATGAAAAAAAGCAGATCACAGACATGACACAAAACTAAAGTGTTGAAACCATGATTCATGTCAATCCACTTGGTGCAACAGCTCGCCAAAGTGTGATCACTCCTGTATAACTGCAGACTAACAAGCAGATCTAATCTGATGCAGGTGTTGGTTTTGGGAATGGAAATTTACTGGGTGATTCCATATTTTTTTCCTCAAAATTGAGTGATTCCATAATTTATTCCCAATGCTTGGTCCAAAAAAGTAACTGTTAATGACAACCACATTTTTCTCTTGATTTCTTTTAGTGTTTCTTAAAGCCAGAAAGTTGCCATTTGAAATGACTTTAGTTTTGTGTCATGATTGTGATCTGCTTTTTTATGTAAAATTAAACAACTGAATGAACATCCTCCGAGACATGTGATTCCATAATATTTGCCAGGGGTTGTAGTAAATAACGTGCGTCTTACAGTATAATGTCAATGAATTTGAAATGTTGGTATATAGTCTATGCTTGTAATAGATTTTGGTAGTGATTATATATAAGGTGCTGCAAATAAGTTGTGTGTGAACATTTCTGGTCATTTTGTTTACTGTTGAAATATTCTTTAAGCCACTGGTTAACAGCAAAAAGCATGATTTAGATGGCAAAAAGTTACCTTTTGTTAATGTATACTTACTGTATTCGACGTAATAAGCGCCCTGCTCCAATAAGTGCTCTCCCAGTGTTTTTTTTTGTTTTTTTTAATCTTATGTCTAATAACCACCCATGTGTACTGGCCTGGGCGTTTCTGTGTGGAGTTTGCATGTTCTCCCCGTGCTTGTGCGGGTTCCCTCCGGGTGCTCCGGTTTCCCCCGCAATCCAAAGACGTGCACCGTAGGTTAATTGGCCGTTCTAAATTGACCGTAGTTTCTCTCCTGCAGCGGCACTGGAACCCAGTCATATCGGCACTTGCCTTTCCATTGGATCCTTCCGGTGGCATCGAGACAGGGGGGGACTTGCTGCTTGGGTAACAGCCTGTCCCTCATTACTCCCTACCCAGGCTCTGTGCACTGGGGAGTATCACCAGTCGGGATACTGGCCAGAGCGCAGCCATAGTCCTTCGGGACTGACGGAGGCCTACGCTAGTACTGGGAGCAAAATCGTAGATCAAACTTACCAATTTTATTCGATCAGTCTCTGTAACGATAAAATGAGGCATTCACTGCCTGTAAAAGTGAGTCTACACAGTATTTCAAGACCCCCTGCCACTGGGGAATGTCTATAATGTTCATCTGTAACAAGACATTTGATCTTTCCGCCATGCTTTAAAAAACAGGAAAATATTTTGCTGTGTTCTCTTGGTAAATGTCCAACAACCAATGAACCATTAGAAACTGCTACAGCAAAACTATCGGATGCGCTGAATGAATGGAGCGATGAGCCAGATATGGACCGATCAGAAAGTGGTGACGAATATTTTTCACCCGATTCTCCTGCTCACTAACTGCATAAAATTCAAGATGATCCTGGCCATGTGCTGTTGTTTATGTTCATGTTGATTGGTTCAACGTGCCATGTGTTGAAGTTGACATTCGTGTTGATTGGCTCGATTTTACTTCCGGAAAAATGTTTAAAGGAACATCACTGGGAGGGAAAAGTATGGGGTCTTTTTTTTTTTTTTTTTTTTTTTTTTTTTTTTTGAAAGTTCGTGCTGTTTTCTGTTTATTTAAAATAGTTTGGTTGATACCAAAAAATGAATAACACAAATACCAGTAAAACTCTCTTATTGTTCTCTTATTATTCATGTTTTCCACCTCAATGGTAATAAGCACTTACCCTTCCACTCCGCTGGTAACATTTTAATAAGCGCCCACCCTCTCCAATTTTTAAAGCACCCTGGGCGCTTATCACGTCGAATACAGTAATAACTTTTGTTCTTTTCTTAGTTCATTCAAATTGGACTTTTATTTACTGTCTACTTTTCAGCTAATTACCTAAAGGTGTATAAAGCGATATCATATTAAGGCTACAAATACATTTTAAAAGTCATTATTACATAAAAAAGAACAGAACATATGAAATAAATAAAAATACCAAAATACAAAGTCAAGTCACAGTACACAGCAGGCAGTATTAATCTGAATTATTTTAATAACAATTGGAAGTTTCAAATGATCAAAATTATTTTATTTGGGTACTCTTAGGTGGGGGGAAAAGGATTACGATTACATTTGAACGACATACAGTCAACAGGACTTTCTGATATATTATTAGCTTATTCTGTACAAAGAAAACATCAACAGCATTTGATGCTTTATATGAGGTTTTTTACAATAATATTAAAATTGGATGGCCTGTTACTTTTGAGAACTTAAATAAATTAAAAAAATCACATTTATTGTAATCAGGCACCAAGCCTGTCTGCTCATAAAATATTGAATGTAAAGGTAGGCAATTAAAAAGGCTCCTATCTTTGGTTCTTGCAAGCGTAATATACATTACTATGAGTTTTACTGTGGATTTATTGTTTCAGTACATGGTTTGTGCAAACCTTATGAGAACATACAAACTTGGCAGTTAAGTTCCAGGAATCCCTGACTATGTTAGTACAACTTACAGAGGTAATAATCTGTCTTATCGTTTTTAACCTGATTGAACTTCTAAACACCTATTAAGGGAAAAAATAACAATTAACAAGCTCAAATTAACTGTTTTAGGGTTCATATTAATCTCATTTTTGGATTGCATCCTGTAGAAGTGCTGTTTCTCTTTAGCCTGTTCAATTTGATTTGGCCACATATTACATATTATTCCACACAATATTTATCTTTTGTTTCTCCTGTAGCACATAGATTTATTGGTATCCAATAGAAAGTGCATGTGTCTTCTTTGCTGTTTTATTGGAGACACATCTGCAACTTGTAAAGTTAATTAATTTTCTGAACCACTTAAAAAATTATGGTCTCGAAGAGGCTAGTGCCCATCTCAGCGAACTCTTGGCAAGGGCAGAGTACACCCTGGACAGCTTGCCAGGCCATCACAGTTCAGAAACATGCTGATGGCTTGACTGCTCTTGACGAAACTCAGCAATGGTTCTTTTACATTCCTCTCACCACAGACAGTGAGAGACAATGCTGGAGTTTGATAACCCAGTTAGCTGTACTGGGGTGAAAGCATTGACAGTGGGGTTTGAACCAATGGCCTTGGGATCAGTAATCCAGCACCATACCACCGGGCCACCATTGTCTCAATTTGAAACAGACTATCTGTAATTGGCTACCAGATTATATGAGTAGTCAGTCCCCATCAGTCCAGTGTTCTCAGTAACAAGACTGGAATGTCTGATAAAAAGAGGTGAATGTAGCCTAATGCACCAAACTTGACATAAACACATTTTTTTTAAATATGTAGGAAAACAGTGGCTGTTATTGGTCAAATCTGATTGTAAAGCATGCTTACTTAAATGCCAACAGTTTACATTTGCATCCATTCCATCTCTGGGTTGTACATTATGTTGTGAACAAACACATACAGTATGCCCTTGACTATTCGCGGTTTTGCACCCACGGTTTGAGTATTTGCTGACTGCCGAGCAACCGACACGTGATTCAAATTCAGCCAATGGCTGTCCTCCTTTCTCCGGATTGGTTGAGTTGATGTCCCGCCCCTTTTTTTCTCATTCACGCACAAGTTGCCAATGAGCCTCTTTTTTGTGTGTGTTTTAATTACCAGTTAAGCTCAAATGCTATTCGTCTTCTCTGGCTAAGCGATAGAAAATGCTGGATGTCTCTTCTGAAGAACTAAGACATTCTCCTGAGAAACGATGGTTTTCTCTGAACTGTTGTATTAAAATCTTTTTCAATTATTATTCCAGTACAGTACCTAAGTTCATGTTTATGCGTGAGATTTTATGTTCTGTAGCATGTTTAACAAACGATACCAAAAGGATAAACTTTATTACAGTACTCTTCATGTCCTTTTACATTGAACTTGAAGTGACGTCTCCAAGATGGCGCTGCCCAGAGGGCGACGTCACTGAGCTCTCAGAGTCAAATTGCTTCTTTGTTCGTTTTTATTTGTTGTTTTGTTTGTTCATGTTTTGCACTATGCTCGTCTACGACCGGTCGACTCTACTACAGCTATAAGATCGGAGTATCTTTGGGCGTGTATAACTAAGCAGAGCTAAAATGCTCTTAGCAGAGCTAACATGCTATGGTAGGCAGCTCAATGCGAGCCGCATCCCATCTAACAAAGAAGCCCAGGCGGGAAGGGGCCGAACTACGACTCCAGCACTTGGGATTGCAGGGGATGAAGGCCGTGTAGCCGGCTGGTATAATCGCCTTATCGGGTGTACTCTCCTCGAGCCATGTTTCACAGAAACACAGTCCTGTAGATCCCTCTGCGCTGCAATCTGAGCATGAAGCTCGTCCATCTTGTTTCGCAGGGACTGAACATTTTCAAGCAGGATGGCCAGAAGTGCTAACCAAGCGCCGTAGAATCTGAGAACTCCGCCTGGGCTTATTGTTAGCATTGAACTCCCATAGCATAGCATAGCATAGCATAGCAGCTCACGATAAAAGTTGTTGCGTGCTTAGTTGCCCGAAGCTGAAGCTGCTTATAGCTGTAGTAGGGTCGACCGATCATAGACGAGCATAGTGCAAAACATGAACAAACAAATTAAAATGAACAAAGAAACAATTTGACTCCGAGTCCTTCGCGACGTTGCCCTCGAGGCAGCGCCGTCTTGGAGACGTCACTCCAAGACATCACTCCAAGTTCAATGTAAAAGGACATGAAGCGTAATAAAGTTTATCCTTTTGGTATCATTTGTTAAACATGCTAGAGAACATAAAATCTCACGCACAAACATTATCAGAATTATCTTAGGTACTGTACTGGAATAATAATTGAAAAAGACTTTAAAACGAGTGCTTTACAACAGTATATGCTGTATAATGTTTATATTTTATCATCAATAAAAATAAGAGTAAAAATTCAAAAAATTTCTTAATCATGACTATATTTTACTACATTAATACTGTATTACTGAGTAAGACTGTCTACAGAATGTGTTTAAGAAGCATATTTTTAGCGCATGTAATAGATACATAGTATTTTACTTACAGCTGCTCATTCGCGCATGTGACGTGATACATGGGGTTTTACTTCCGGGTACAGAACTCGCGGATTATCTCAATTCGCGGGAGGGCTCGGAACTGAATCCCCGCGAATGTCAAGGGCCTACTGTACCTTAAAAAAAATACCAAATTCACAGTTAATTAAAATCCATTTTAATATTTATACCATGTTGAGCAAGTGGAGTAGTATAGTTGGGGCTTAGTGTGAAAAAGTAATATCAACATGTCTTGAGCAGATGGGCTATTCAAAGTTGCTTTGATAATTCAAGACACTGAAAGAGTAAACTTGGCCATGTTTGGATGAAAAACGTATCTGATAAGATTTCAAGAATCACAATAGCACATTTACAGGTGTTTCTCCAGACAAACATAAATCTGTTTGTGAGACACATTGAATATGAAAATTATACTTGACCACCAACTTCCTGTCTCATGTCTGTTTCCATTGTTTTATGCAAAATCTGGTTGCCACACTAAAATCACAACTCTCCTTCCTTAAAGGCACAGTCTTCAACAGTCACTAACAGCATGTCTTCTGATGTAATCAATTAGAGCGCTGCAAAGAAAATTGGCTTTTAGCAAGTTGAAATATTTTGAGTATATTAATATTTATCTAGTATTTCCTTTCACAATAAAACAAACATTGGACTTCTCTGAGCTCGTTCGTACGAGGCGGCAGATAGTACTTTCCCTTTGAGTGTGTTAGGCCACCTTGAAATATGCATGCGCAGCAGTTCAATAAGATGCAGGTGGCTGCATTGCATGTCGAAGAGGGGGGCGTGCAATGCTGCCACTTTTCCCCGGTTGGTGGTAATTGTGTGAGAATGAAGGTGACACTTTACAAGTGGGAATTGGATACAAATAAAAAACAAACAAATACATGTTTATTGAACCTATAAGTAGACATTCATTTTATTATTAATCTACCTTATTTTTCTTGGCAGATAATTGTGTCTCAAAATAAGTGTTTGAAATGAGCCAAATCATCTACCAATAAAAAATTAATTCAACCATGAAATTTGTCAAAGAACTCTAGAAGTTAGCAATACTATAATGGGTTAACTGTAATCATATATTAGAAAATACTAGACATATTTTATTATATTCAAAATATTTTTTAAATCGCTGTCTACATAAATATAATCTTGATGGTAAAATTGCATGAACTGGCCATCAGCAGTGGGAACTGCCTGCTTCATAAACCTTTTAAGCTATCTGGTGGTACTTTCTGAATTTAGTTTTTTTCAGTCTTCTTTCTTCTCACGATGGCTGTGAATGAGCCATCAGGAAGGCTCTTGAGGGTAGTCAGAGCCTCGAGACGTGAAAAGTTTTGCACTGTGGTGCCCTCAACTTGCAGCAGCTCATCACCAACCTGAAGTCCTTTCTGTTCTGCTGTACTGCCTAACAAAACACATAAGCATACTTGTTACAGTACAGTGTGACTGAAAATTTCCTTGTGAAACAATACTTTGGCCAAGAAAGATCTCTACTGCTGGGAAAATTCTCATGAAGTGGATCAGCCAAAACATATTTAGTATCTGCAATATTATTAACAGTGCAGCTGGTGTAGCTAACACGTATAATTTGCACTATACCCATAACATAACATTCTGAACACACCTCAGTACAGCGTGCATCTCATACATGGATTGCATTTCAGCCCTGAAATGCTGGTAAAGAGCAATAGTTATCTGCTGCACATGTGTTGTTCGTTGATGTTCCACCAAAAACAACTCATGAACATTCATGATTTACCTTATTAGATTCTGCATAGTACAGTGGGTAAATTATTTTCATTCATTCATTCATTCATTTTATCAATCGCTTATTCTTCATTAGGGTCTCAGGGAGGCTGGCGACCATCCCAGCTGACTCTGGGCAAGGGCAGCGTACACCCTGGACAGCTCACCAGACCATTGCAGGGCAGAAACACACTGACAGCTATGCAGCTACTCCTGACTAAAGTCAGCAATGGTTCTTTTACGTCTCACACCAGAGACAGTGAGAGACATGGCCGGCCTTTGATAACCCAGTTAGCTGCACTAGGAGGACAGTGACAAGCTGTTGCGAGTCCGGCTTGAACCCCTAACCTTGGCATCAGTGATCCAACACCTTACCACCAGGTCACCGCTACCCAATTGTTCCATGTTTAAATGAAATATATTAAAAAAACTGAATTATTGTACCTGTATAGATTCTGCTGACAACCAAAGGTTTGTCTCCATGAATCGAGCCTTTTCCTCCCTCCAGCCCAAAACCG
Source organism: Plotosus lineatus (assembly GCA_024760905.1). Classification (NCBI taxonomy): domain Eukaryota; kingdom Metazoa; phylum Chordata; class Actinopteri; order Siluriformes; family Plotosidae; genus Plotosus; species Plotosus lineatus. The sequence continues at coordinate 31,143,011 of CM045737.1, read as the reverse complement.
ACTCCACCTGCATTTTTCTCCAGTTCCAGAGTGAGGACATCTGCGTTTTCATCTACTGAAGCAGCAAATAAAATTAACTGACCTTAATGCCATAACGGTTAATGGTAATTATACTCATGTGTGTTTGTGTGTGGTACCTTGACTTACGAGTGTCTTAATAATTAATTTTCCATGATACGAGCTTTGATCACACCAAAAATCTGCCCCATCCAACAAGCAAAATTTTGATTTACGAGCTCTGCTGGGGAAATGGCTTTTCCGGGCCAATTAGCCTTATATTCTTCTACACTCTAGGAATGCCTTGTGCATGTGCAGTGCTTCTCAATTATTTTCTGTGACGCCCCCTCAAGGAAGAACTCCCATATCATTTGCTCGGTGCTTTTTCTCTACAGTATAGCGCGACGAGAGCGCCACTGCCAACTACTGTAGTGGATGCGCAGTTACCACGCGTGCGCGCCTCATCTTTATCGTGTGTGTGTGTGTGTGTGTGTGTGTGTGTGTGTGTGTGTGTGTGTGTGTCTCTCATGTTTACTGTGTGTGTGTGTGTGTGTGTGTGTGTGTGTGTGTCTCATGTTTACTGTGTGTGTGTGTGTGTGTGTGTGTGTGTGTGTGTGTGTGTGTGAGCTTCTCAGTGTGAATATGATTAAATGACATTTAACTTAGTTTCTCGTGTTTATTCTTTTTTATTATTATTTATTATTATTTTTTTATTAATGTAAATATACATGCATTATTATTATGAATTATTTATTGTTTTTATGTTTTTATCTTTAATGTTTCAGGTGACATATATATTTGTGTGAGTAGACCTCTTCAAATTTGATCTTTTTCACCAAACATATGCAAACTGATATTATTCCCATTCTCCAAGGTCTAAATTAACAAAATATAGCAGTTATTTTGATGGACCTGCCTCAAGAGCCATGTGAAATACAGTGAAATGTGACTAACTCACTACTCCTGCTGACACCTGGGAAGACAATGACAGCTACGAGAATGTACAGAAGTTTGTGAGGTCAGTGAAAGTGACCAATGATGTGGCTGAGAGACGTGTAAAACTGATAAGTGATTTCGCGACTCAGATCACAACTGACCCAGAGCAGAGAAGCTGCTTACTACAAGTTGTGGAGAACCACAGGAAGAAATTTGACAGTTTCAAGAAAGCCACATTGAACAAGTGACAATACATGTATTAGTGACATCTTGTCTTACAGTTTCTTACACAATATATGTATCAGTGCAGTGCTGTCATACTAGCAAGTTGATTTTGTGCAGTTTCCCAGTTGTTTGTGAAATTAAACATTAAAATTAGTTGAAATTTACACAGGTGTTCATGTGTTTACTACCATTTGCAAGGAAATTTTATTAGCTTTCATTTGGTACCAGTTTCAATGCTATAGCATCAACCTCTGTGAACCTACAATGAAAACAATGACATAATATCCCGAATTTTGCAGCGTTTTTGAAAAACGTCAACAATAAAACTACATGGCTCTTGAGGCAGGCATAGCCAAGGTCGAAGATCAAAATAACTGGTATATTTAGTTAATTGAAACATTGGAGAATGGGAGTAATATCAGTTTGCATATGTTTGGTGAAAAAGGTCAAATTTGAAGAGGCATATTGTGTCAGGTTATATGAGTTTGGGAGGGGGCTGGAATGGATTAATTGTTTTTTTTTATTATTTCCTATGAGAATTTTTGTTTTATCTAATGAACATTTTGACTTATGAGCTTGCCGTTGGAATGGATTAAATTTGTAAGTCAAGGTAGCACTGTGTGTGTGTGTGTATATATATATATATATATATATATATATATATATATATATATATATATATATATATATGTATATACACAGGGATCCCTCACTATTTCGAGCTACAATTCATGCGGCTTCAGTGTATGAATACATATTCAATGCTATAAAAGCTTATAATAACAATTAAACATTAAAAAAAAAACAAGATGTAAATAAAATATAAATACACACACATAGTGATGGTATTGCATGAGAAGAAGATGACACACATACATACGCATGCGCGGGAGCACGCACATGCGCAGATGCACGTGCACACACAGATACAACAATGTAAGCAGTTTTGATGGGAGATTTTGGGTTGTTTTTTGTTTTGTATTTGTTTAGGTGTTTTTATGCATAATTGGCCTTGTTTTTGTGGCATTTTCCTTAACTTTCCCCCTATCCTTCCTTAATTTCCTTATTTTTTAATTCGATTATTTTTATTTTATTTTTTTTAAATGTGACGCACTGAAACCACATGAATTGAAGCGTGAAGCAGCGAGGGATCCCTGTGTACATGTGTGTGTGTGTGTGTGTGTGTGTATATATATATATATATATAAACACACACACACGCACACACTGGAACTTCGGTTTTTCAAACTTAATTTGTTCTTCAATGTTTTTCAAAATCTGATTTCTTTGTAAACCAAAACATATTTTCCGATACAACACAGTGTATCATGGATTAATCAGTTCCTGGCCTCACCCTCACTCCACAATCATATAAAATATGACAGACTAACTGAATAAAGACGATAGTTTTTAAGGAAGAAAGTTTCATTCATCCTTGCCCATGCTGAGGTGACTAACTGCTTGGAAGAGGATTCCCCTCAGATAACTGCACTTCAGGAGTTTCTTTTCTCGTATCTTTGAATTTCTTCTTCTTCCTAGCAGATTCTGCCTGGGATTCACTCGGCCGCTTTACTAAAAAAACATCTAATCAAATGTGCTTCTGCCTACATTTCACAATTTTACAGACGTGACACATAACATTGTTATTGAATAGGATTGATGACACAGCTTGCTACTGCCTTATCAGGGTTACACCTCTCAATAAAACTTTGCAAATCTCCCCATTTAGCACACAATTCATTCATAAGAGCACTACACATATCGTCCCTTCCCTTGTCATCCCCTAAAGATATCTCCTCAAGCATCTCCTTCTCTTGCTCTTTCTCAAGCAATTTGAGTTCATCAGAAGAAAACTCAGTCCTGTATTCCTCCACCAGGTCTTCAATGTCGGTACTGTTGACTTCCAAACCCACGTTTTTGCCCACAAACACAATGTCATCAATAACTCCATTAAGCCCTATCCTGAATCCTTCAAAGTCTCTCTCTGCAACACAATCAGGCCAGAAGTTCCTCCAAGCAGAGTTCAGTGCTGTAGTTGGATGTACCAGAAGTGATGAAAGCACGGAATATGGGGCTGCGGTGGAATGCTTCACCACATGGTGTGAGCAGGATCATCCGCAATTTAATGTGACAAAGACCAAGGAACTGATTAAGAACATCCAAAACACCTACAGCCCCCATTTCCATCCAAAGCGTCAATGTTGAAATGGTGGAGGATTACAAACACCATGGAGGTCATATTGACAATAAACCGGACTGGGTTAGAAACACTGCACTTTACAACAAGGGCCAGAGCGGTCTCTAATTTTTGAGGAGGCTCAGGTTGTTTTACATCCGTCGGACACTACCAAGGATGTTCTATGAGTCTGTTGCGGCCAGTGCTATCCTCTATACTGTTGCATGCTGATGCAGCAGGCTAGGCTGGGGGTTGCAGATGCAAACAAACTGATCTGTAAGGTCAATAAAAGTGTGGAGGTGGACTCCATGATGGTAGTGTCAGACAGGTGAACATTCTACGAAATAAAGACAATACTGAACAATATCACCCACCAGATTCACAACCTGTGGTCAGTGGAATGGTCAAAGCCTAAAGGTTAGAGAAGTGGCTTTGGGATCGAAAGGTGTGAACAGCAGCTTCCCTTATTCCACAACAATGGCTGAAGTGCTATTGAGAAAGGAACCGAACCCCAAATTCCTGTCCAGGTGCCCCCAATGTGTGTGTGGCAGCCCACTGCTGCGAATGTGTGCTCACTTTGGGTGGGTTAAATGCAGAGGAAATAATTTTTCTTACGGAATTAATACAGTAAATAAAAATTAAAAAATGAAATGAAATCCAAGAGAGGATGTTCAGTACTGATGCCACCAAATGCTCGACTGAATGACACGGGAAAGCGTTTCTACCTGTGGTCATTAAACTGTACAACTCTTGCATGTAGGAAGAACAGCCACTGTTCATTTTTATTCTGCTGTTTATTATATTGATAATACTGTACAAACTCACTGACAGGATTCATTCTGTATCAGTTGCATATACTGTATGTTCTTACTTTGTGAGGACCAACTGTGTGCATGCAATTTCCTCCGGAGAGTTAACTTTGTGTGAGATGTAACCTCAAAGCACCATTGAAAAAGTACTTTGTAATACAGTAAGGTAAAGTCTGTTGGGCTTTTTACACCCGGGCCATAGTGGGTCATCGGACCAGTGCTTATCCCCAGTTTCCATAGCATGAAGCAACTAGGAGTTCAACTCCTCCTGGATGGGACACCAGTCCATCGCAGGTCACCTTCCCAGTATATTTTTACTGGTCTGTCTTCCTTTCGGCTTTTTCCCTTTTTACTCGGGAGTCGCCACAGCGAATCATCTGATCCGCACGTTTGATTTGGCAGAGGTTTTTTTATGTCGGATGCCCTTCCTGTCACAACCCTTTTTAGCAAGGGACAGAAACACGCTGACGACTTTGCAGCTACTCTTTACGAAAGTCAGCAATGGTTCTTTTACATGCCTCTCACCATAGACAGTGACAGACATGGCCCACCTTTGATAACCCAGTTAGCTGCACTGGGGGGGACAGTGACAACCTTGTGGAGAGTGGGACTCAAAACCCCAACCTTTGGATCAGCGATCCAGCGCCCTATACCACTAGACCACCACTGCCTCCGTTTGTTAATTAAAACATCATACATAAATTATATTCTTTCATTCATTCATTCATTTTCTGAACTGTTCAGTTCATTTCATTTTCTGTAACCGCTTCATCCTAATTAGGGTCACGGGGAGGCTGGTGCCCATCCCAGCCAACTCAGGGCGAGGGCAGAGTACACCCTGGACAGCTCGTCAGGCCATCGCAGGGCGGAAACACGCTGACGGCTTTGCAGCTACTCTTGTCGAAAGTCAGCAATGGTTCTTTTACAGGCCTCACACCATAGACAGTGAGAGACATAGCCGGCCTTTGATAACCCAGTTAGCTGCACTGGGGGGGGGGCAGTGACAACCTTGTGGAGAGTGGGACTTGAACCCCCAACCTTTGGATCAGCGATCCAGCGCCTACCACTAGACCACCACTGCCCCCCAGTATATTTTTACTGGTACCCACCCATTTATACTGCTGGGTGAACAGAGGCACACTTGTGGTTAAGACCATGCCCAGGGGTCTTAGCACAGGAGGGGGGGGGGCTAGTTGGGATTTGAACACAGAACCTCCTGTGCAGCACCCTAACCACTACGCCACCGGCCCCACTTTTTGTAATACAGCTTTTAAAGTCATGACCTGTTTGCCTATCAGCTGAATCACTGCAGTTGTATTAGGAGGCAGAAACAAAAAGTCACACTTCTCAAGTGATTTGCTGTCCATGTCTCCAGGGTGGGCAGGACCAGTGTTCATTAAAAGCAAGCATTTCACTGCCAGGTTATTTTCAGTATTTTTTCACACAAGGAGCAAACACCTCTTCCATGTTTAATAGACAAGATATATTTGTCATTATGTCCAGTTTTGTGCAGTGAGATGCTCAAGGCAGTTCATGTTGATGGTAAAATGAAATTAATCTGTTCTTGAAAGAACCTGCCGATTGTGCTGATGTGATTGGTTCAGGGATGTCAGGAGTGGAAAAGGGGTGGTGTTTAATGGTGGTGCGACAGAATGGGATGAAATATGATAGTGAGTTTACTGATCTGGTTTTTGTAGTGAATCTACAGATTTTTGCTCCTAGTGCAGTGCTTCTCAAATAGTGGGGCGCGCCACCCGTATGATCCCGGGTACGCGGTGTGATCTGCGGGGGGTGGGGGTGGGGGGCATGACCCTGGGGAAAATGCTTTTCTGGAATTGTGCACGAGAATTAAGTGCAATTGCAGCTCCACTCCACTAGATGGCAGTGGCGCTCTCATTGTCGCACTATGGTGTAGCGGTTTTTCACACGAGCAAACGATATGAAGTGCAGTTCTGTACTGTAAACAACCCATCAGGGAGCAACACGGAAAAATTTCTAACAGGAACAAAGTGAAAGGTGGAGAGAGATGGAAATATTCAGACATAAATAAGGTGAATGAGTTTGAATAAGAATGTATTTTTTTTTTAATTTCAGGCACATTGGTGCACTTTAAATCTTTTCTGATACAGATTAAAAAACAATGTTAATGAAGTTTTTCTTTAGTTGTAAGTTGAACTACTTTTCTTTCTTTTTTGTTTTTAATGTTAATAAAGATATAGTGTGATGCAGAGGTGTACTAATAACAATTTATAGACAAATACAGTAGGCCCTCTACTTAAGAAAGCCTCTGAATACGAAAAATCCAGGTTACGAAAAACATTTTCCTAAATTTTCGTCCTCTCTTTACAAAAACAACCTCTTTTTACGAAAAGCACCAAATGCGGCATTCACAAATTCAAAGAATGTGTGAGTTGCTCTCTCATTGGCTGTCTCCCAACATCCCGCCCCGCTGGCCTCCCATTGGCCAGGAGGGAGCTGAACTGTACCCATACTTCCTGTACCCTTACTTCCTGTTTGTCACACGCGGGAGAGAGGAGAGTTGAACAGGAATGTTGGCTCAAGAGTTTATTTTGAGATTGACCATTGCAGTGTTATATTTCGTTATCCATCATGGACCAGGAAAATAAAAAAAGCAGAAATACAGTGACTGAGGCGATTATTTCGGAACGATATTGAAGCAGAAGAAGCATGAAATCAGTGCTCCGTGGGACAAGACCTTCGATCTCTCAAGGAAGCAGGTTAATATTGAATCAGGACCTTTGATCTTTCAAACAGGTACTGTAATTCCGCTTCAAATACAACATCCCGTCCACTTAAACATTTAAATACAATTTCTCTGTCAGCTCCGTGCTGCGTGCAGGCTGAGCCTGCATTCGGAAAAACATGACAGCGAGAGAAAGAGAGAGTTTTGTGTGTGTGTGTGTGTGTGTGTGTGTGTAAATGTGTGTGTGTGTAAATGTGTGTGGGTGTGTGTGTGTGTATATATATATATATATATGTGTGTGTGTGTGTGTGTGAGAGAGAGAGTTTGAGAGACAGAGAGCGAGAGATAGAGAGAGACAGTGTTGTGTGTCTTTGTATATGTGTTAATAAAAATGTTGAATAATGGTTTAATTAATAAATATGTTAATAAATTGGTTTACTATGTTAATAAAATGTTTAAATGGTTTAATAAGTAATTTTCTTGTACTTTAAACACATTTCATAAATATTTCATATAAAATGGGTGTACTTTTATCATTTTTAAAGGGTTTATGGGGTAGTCTTGGGAGCCTTGGAACGAATCATGCGTTTTATGTAAAATGCGCCTCTACTTACGAAAACTGCAGGCTATGAAAAAGACTCTGGAACGGATTAATTTCGTAAGTAGGGGGCCGACTGTGATACTATTTATAGCCCGTGGGGGGCATGAAATGCTTTTTTTCTTCCTAGAGAAACAGAAAATAATTGAGAAGGAGTCCTAGTGTGAAAAAATACATTAGCGAAAAAACCTATCACTGAAATGCTTGACAGCAATGGCCTGGCGAGCTGTAGAGGATGTATTCTTCCCTTGCCCAGAGTCGGCTGAGATGGGCGCCAGCCACTCCATGACCTTGATTAGGATTAATAGGTTCAGAAAATGACTGACTGAATGAAATGCTTGAGAATATTGTTCCGAAATATTGATGCCTACCTCCCAGTTGTGCATCTTATAAAACATTTTGAGTTTCTGGATCTCGTGCTTTTCTTGAAATAAGGGCTATTTTAAATCTTGGAACAGATTGCTTACACTGCCATCATATTTCCTCTGGGTTTTTTTTTGTATGCATATCTTTCTGCTGTTCTTTGGATCATTTATATTCGATTGGTAGGTTGATCTCTCATTCTGTTGAGGCATGTTCAGGCTGAGGTCTAACCAGAGAAACGAAGGCCTTTAGCAGTGTCTACAGTCTTAGATCTTTGATCTGCAAGTTCCTCCTCAGAAACGATAGTGTATGACTTCCCTTTGTGTCAATATGATTAAAGTTCCACTGCAGGACTGATCATGAGACCAAGGTATTTTGCTTCAGTGACATGCTCTAAGGTGATGCCATGGAGGGTGTATATGGGTAATCGTGTTGTGATTTCTGGTGACTAACAGAGCTTTGCTTTTTTTGTCAATACAATTAAATGTTCAATTTCTTTCCCATACGTACTTCAAGCTGTGCCAAGTCATTTTGTAGTGATGTTGTATCATTCAGGGTGGAGATGGTCATGTACATAATGGTGTCCTCTGCAAAGAGTTTAGTGGTGGATTTCAGATTGCAGGGGAACACCACAAAAACACCTGTCAGGTCACCCAGGCCTTTCTGTTGGCCCTCCAGATGATAGCAAGCTTAGTTTTCATAACATTGAGATTTCCTTTCGGCTTTTTCCCTTTATTAGGGGTTGCCACAGCGAATCATTCGCATGTTTGATTTGGCATAGGTTTTTCCTGACACAACCCTTTAGCAAGGGACTGAAACACGCTGACAGCTTTGCAGCTACTCTTTACGATAGTCAGCAATGGTTCTTTCACATGCCTCTCACCATAGACAGTAAGAGACATGGCCCGCCTTTGATAACTCAGTTAGCTGAATACAAAGGTGTTCTCAGAATGGAGCACAATCAAGGGCCTCGCCTTAAAATCTCTGCTTGCATTGCCACACACAAAAAAAAAGAGTTGGCCTATCTTTCATAGTCTTATGTCCAGGCAAATGTTTCTCCTCCTTGGTTATGTATGTTCTGTTGGGCATTTCTTTTTCCAAAACATTTCTTTTTTTGTCATAGTTAAACACTTACTGGGGAATGAAAAATAGAGCAAACAAGAAGGGGCTCAGGGCTGATCCTTGATGCAGTCCCACCTCCACCTTGAATTCGTCGGTCACGCCGACAGCACACCTCACCACTGTCTTACATCTCTCATACACGCCCTGCACCACTCTAACATACTTCTCTGCCACTCCAGACTTCCTCATGCAATGCCACAGTTCTTCTCTTGGCACCCTGTCATATGCTTTTTCCAGATCCACAAAGGCACAATGCAGTTCCCTCTGACCTTCTCTGTACTTCTCTATTAACATCCTCAAAGCAAACACTGCATCTGTGGTGATCTTTCTTGCCATGAAACCAAACTGTTGTTCACAAATAGTGACCTTTGCCCTTAGTCTAGCTTCCACTATTCTTTCCCATAACTTCATTGTATGGCTCATCAACTTTATCCCTCTGTAGTTGCCACAACTCTGCACGTCTCCCTTGTTCTTAAAAATGGGCACCATCACACTTCTCCTCCATTCCTCCGGCATCTGCTCACTCTCTAAGACCTTGTTGAATGTTCTTGTCAGAAAATCTACTTACTGCTACATCTCCTTGACACTTCCATACCTCCACAGGAATATCATCAGGACCAACTGCCTTTCCATTCTTCATCCTCTTCAGTGCCCTCCTCACTTCACCCTTACTAATCTTTGCTACTACCTGCTCCTCAACGGTCACCTCTTCTGCTCTTTTTTCTCTCTCATTTTCCTCATTCATCATCTCTTCAATACACACACACACACACACACAGACACACAGGGATCACTCACTTTCCGTGGTTAATTGGGACCAAGATCCCAATATGACAATCGAAATCCGCAAAGTAGGATGACCCCCCAACCCCTCACCCCTGACTGACGTATACGTACATGTATATGTGTATATAATATCAATAAATACATATTCAATGCTATAAATACTTATAATAACAATTAAACATTAAAAAAGTAACATAAGTGTTGTAAGATGTAAATAAAATATAAATACACATACAGAAGGTATTGCATGAGAAGAAGATGACACATAAACACACGCATGTGGGTGCACACACAAGATGCAACAATGTAACTAGTTTTGATGGGAGAGTTTGGGTTGTTTTTTCTTTTGTGTTTGTTTGTTTTGTTTTTTTTTTGCATAATTGTTCTTGTTTTTGTGGCATTTTCCTTAACTTTTCCCCCCATTCTTCCTTAATTTCCTTATTTTTTTTTTATTTGATTTGATATTTATTGATACACTTGATATTGATTGAAAACATGCTACAGAACATAAAATCTTATGCACAAACATTCTAAACATTAACTTAGGTACTGTACTGGAATAATAATTGAAGAAGACTTTAAAACAACAGTTCAGGGGAAACTGTCGTTTCTTCAGGAAAAAGTCTTATTTCTTCAGAAGAGACATCCAGCGTTTCCTATCGCTAAGCCAGAGAAGACGCAAAGCATTTGAGTGGTATCATAGAGCTTAACTGGTAATTAAAACGCACAAAAAAAGAGGCTCATTGACAACTTGTGTGCGAATGAGGGGAAAAAGGGGCGTTACATCATCGCCACCAATCAGCAGGAAGGAGGACAGCCATTGGCTGAATTTGAGTGACGTGTCAGTTGCTCGGCAGTTAGCGAATACTCAAACCACGAGTGCAAAACAGCGAATAGTCAATATATAATGCACACACACACACACACACACACACACACACACACACACACACATACTTTTACAGGCTCATTGTGTCAATGGAATAAACACTAGAGTTTACGCTATGTATCATACCTGTAAAACTCTGCTCTGTGGTAGTACTGCAGCTGACCTCAGTAGAGCCAGTGTCCACATTAATCTGTGTATCTTTATTCTTGCACACCACCACCACTGCCTGCTTCAGTTCACGTGCTTGCCGGAGTGCTGCTGTAGCTTCACTATGTTTCACATTCTTCAATGTCTGTCCGTTGATAGACAGCACCTCATCTCCTTTCTCGATGGTGCCTTCGACAGCAGCTAAGCCTTGGGGAAAGATTTTATGAACCTGCGAATCGTATTTTTAAAAAATCATTTAAAAATCAGATATAGAGATGTCACAAATTCATGAAATCAATTGTTTACTTAGTTAATTAGAAAGTGATGACAAGATGCGAACCAGGAGTGTGTTTTGTCCTTCAAGCAGCGGTGAGGAGTAATAATTGCTGTTTTAAAATGTACTTAGCTTCCAGAATTGATGGAGTTAAAAGTAAATGGGTGGGTCACTTCCCCAAAAGTTATCTGATTAGATGTTCTGAGATTACATTATAGCCCAAATGTAGCTTGCGAGATAGAGTTAAACATTTAATCTAATCCAGAAAAGAAGAGGAAACCTTTTGAAAATTGGTGTTCAATAACTCAGTGCTGTGCAGTTGTGTCGTCAGTTAAGATTTGTAATTTAAAGTTAACCATGTGGTTGGATGGAGATGATTAGCCATGTTGTAGTGGATGCTATCACAGATTAAGGTCTTACTCACTGTAGTTGCTTTGTTCTGATCGATACCACCAGCAATAGTGAAACCCAAGCCCGCTCCCTCCTCCTTGTGCAGAATCACAACATGGATGTCTTCCAATTGCTGCATGAGAGTAATGATAAATCTTTCAGCAAGTATGTTGATAGCATTTAAACCTGTCAGGTTCAAATGACTAAAATGTGTATAACTACACTGGTATTTTAGTGTCGTCGTTGTTGTTGTAATTGTAATGCGTTTACCGGATGTTGTTGTATATGTGCTAAAGAATGATTCACATTCAGGATGAGATCTAAGTCTTATTGCTGTGTTAATAAATGCTAAATTTCTGAAGAGTGTCAAATCATTCATAATAAAACTAACAAGATTGTTGACTCTATCCTGTGCTAAGTACCACTGCTTTGTCAAAGCATTTTTTAATAATATTCTGTCAGAAAATGTGTCGTTTTAAATTCAGGAAAATATTAAATGACAGTAGTACTGCACAGGAAATTGCATTAAAAAGTATTACTGAAAGTTATACTATGTATGTAGCTTTATAGACCCTACAGAAGAAATGTCTGCAGACATTCTGCTTAGCCAAGAGTACCTTTGAGAAGCCTGAGATCACTGTTAAGGCATAGAAGCTTTACTTTACCAAACGCAGTGAAAGAGTGGGTGGGGAAATAATACACTAAGTGCGCCTTGAAACTCGAGGAATATGTCTTCACTGCTACTAAAGGATCTTGATATAATGACAACTATTTTTGTATTCTATGAGGGCAATTAATGGTCCACAATTTCTTACTTCACCAGATAATGTGTTTCAGTCTCTGCAGCCTCTTGCACTAAGGCAGGCTCTTTACAGATAAGGGCTGACTTTGCTATAGATCTTAGAATGCTGATAATTATATTAGAGCTGGATATCTTCCCAAACATTAAATGTCATGCATTGCAGTGCTTATCCTTCTCCTGCAGCTCACTTCAGTAATTTTTAACCCCTAAGATTATTTCTGTAAGAGACTAAGATTTGGCTCATGTGAAATGACTGTACATACCAGATGCAGGAAAATAATTAGAACCAAGCTATTTTGCTCTTTGCACTCTGAAGTTGTGTATTTTCAAACAAAAGCTCAGCCCAATGCGTTTTATCCCACTTATGAAATGTTTTAAATTTTAGTCAAATTTATCACTATGAAAAAAACAAATATGTCTAAAATTTTAACAATTTCTTCACAAACCCTACACATCCCCAATAAGCAAACCCTGTGGTGAAGGAAGTAAGGGAAAACCCACTTTCAAACCATATTGCAGAAACATCACTACAGTATCATTTAACATGTATAGTTTAACATGAAGTCTAATGGTGATCTTCTTTTATTTAGTAAAGAATAACAAATCAGACTGTTAATTTATGGCTACATTCAGTTGCAGTTAGTGATTCCCTTTTTTTTTTTTAATTGTTCTTGAATTTAACTACTGTTTACTGAAAACTGCAATGCTCTCTTCTGAAGAACTTCCTGTTCTAGAAAAGTTGTGTCGATCGTTGTGTTATAAAGCACTGATGCTGCAGAGTTCTTCTGCAAAAACCCTTTCCCTTCATACAAACATTAACACCACATCAATGACTACTTGCTTTTTAAATCCATTTATATGGAGAGTCCAACATACAAGTGCACACGTAAAGTATATGCAACTTGTAAGAACCAAGTGTAAGATATAATAGCAAAGGTCCAAGAAAAAAACAAACAAACAGTACAATCACTTTTTAAAGGTTCACCACATAAAAATGGTTGTAAACTCAGGCAGGTGTAACTAGTAGCCTTCTTCAGCTGTTGGCTTCTACCTGTGATCACGTATAATCATTCAAATTAGTTACAAAAAAGGTATTTCTATAGCATTCTATTGCTTAGAAGTGTAACTGAACATAAACAGTCAACTATGGAAGGCAGAGCACTGTCAAAAGATCTCCGGGACAAGTTTTTAACAGGTACAAGTCAGGAGAAGCAAAGGTATCACAAATTTAATTTTTAAGTGTGTTGGGTTTTTACACCCGAGCTTCATGGCTCGTCAGGCCAGTGCTTATCCCTGGTTTCCATAGCGTGAAGCGACCAGGAGTTCAACTCCCTCTGGATGGGACACTCGTCCATCGCAGGTTACCTTCCCAGTATATTTTTACTGGTACCCATTTATACTGCTGGGTGAACTTGTGGTTGACCTTGACCTTGCCCAGGGGTCTTAGCACAGTGAGGGTCTCAGTGGGATTCGAACTCACAACCTCCTGATCATGAGCGCAGCACCCTAACCACTATGCCACCGGCCCCACACTAAATGTATCAAAAGGCTTCATTCAATTCTATAAGCACAGTAAAGTCTATAATAAATATCTGAAAAGTGTTTGGCACTATTGGGGCCTTTCCCAGAGTAAGACGTCCCTCCAAACTAGATAGAAGGAGCAGCATGAATAGAGGGGATATGGGAGGCCTATAGCAGTATGAAGTACTTACAAAACATATATATGTGGCCTGAACCCGACTGAAAATCTATGCATAAATGGTCAATTTTAATGTGTATGAAATTGAATAGTCTTGTAAAGAAGACTGGGCAAGTATTGCATAGTCTAGATGTGCATTTTGTGCAATTGATAGAGAAGTGTTGCACAAGATTCCTGGCCATAATCAAAGGAAATTGTGGTTCTTTCAAAGTATGTACTGACTTCATGGGTGATCCTTTAACCAGGTATTCTGTAAGTATTCTGGTTTGTCATTTTCTGAATTGTTCCTAAACTTGTAAACTGTATCTTTGATTTAACTGTTCGAAGTTGCACTGAGGAAATACAACTGAAAAATGGGTTGTGTGTGTGTGCCTGTCTTCATTTTCAAGATGAAAATATATGAATATTTTGAGGGGGGGGACTCTTTTCTATACCCCTGTAATACTTTTAGCCAGAGTGCCTACTGCTACTACTGTCTTAACAGAATATGTCTTGGACAGTACATGCTATAATACCTATGACAGTATTAATGTTTGTTTCCAGACCCAGCAAAGCCACATTAATACATTTAACAAGTAAGAAAATCGATACGCAAACAGACTGAAACATTTTGGCTGCAAACAAGTAACAGTGACGTTATAAAACAACTGGCGATAACCCGAAGACTATTGGAGAAGCCAAAAGTATCCATTTTTGCAATATAATCAAATTGCTTTCCTCCTGTAAAACAGTCAACGATGCTTCAGTATGAGGTTTGCAGAGCTGGATGAAAAATTTGGAACATGCTTTAGTCTGCACTGCTTGTGTAAGTAACATTTTATAATTCCTATCAAATTCAACATCACCTTTAGTGTGTCATCATCAAGATCCTTGACCTCTTGGATCAGCTGCTGGATCTCCTGAGGTGGAAATGCTGAGATCACAGACTGTGCACACACTGCAGAGGGTGTGGTGAGAGGTCGTCTAGATGTGCAGTCAGTCTTCTCGCTCTCTTCTCCTCTCTCTATAGTGTGCTCTCTTAGCTCAGCCAGGCTGAGAGTAAAATCAAAAACAGATTTAGTTGTGTTTTCAGATAGCTGCTGATCTGATACCTGCTTTTGGACACTTGCCTAGATTTGTAGGGAGTTTTAAACCCATTCTATGTTTCAATTGTTCATGTCAAAGCTTTCTTCTAAAAATTTCAATTGCCTGCTTTAAGATAAAGCTGAATTTTTTTATTGGAGCAATTGGTAAAGAGCTTGCGTGTTATTTTACAGAACAAGAACTTCTGATAAAAGTGCCTATCGCAGTTTATTCTAAGATTCATTTCCTCTTCTCGATTTACATCAGACAGTTCCTTTATAATGCTTCTAGAATGCAGCATGGAAAAACTATTGAAAGTCAAATGTGCAACCATAGATACCTTATCTTAAACAGACAACAACCACTTTCAATGAGGTTTCTGGAAAGCAAAATACTTTAAAGCAAGCCATACCTCACAGAAAAGCCCTTCTCGGTGCAGTCTGCTGCGAGTGAGAGTAATGTCTCAGATGAAGCAATGTCGTCTTCTGTGGGGTTATGTTGAGGAGTTGCAGATGGTGCGCTCCATGGGTTACTAAACTTTAAGCATGGGGACTGTGGAAGGGATTGCATGGAACGCATCAATGCATGGGAAACCTGGTTGCTAAATGATAGGATGATCTCAAGCATTTCCCCTTCTAGACCACTTTGGTTTGAAGCATCTGAAGAAGAGGAAGTGTTCAGGGGTAGACTTCTGGTTCTTAAACTTGCAGTGAGACTGCTGTGGCCCTCTAATGAAGATATCTTTTGTGAAGAAGGATCTTTAGAGCTGTTGGACCTTCTTAGGCAGTGATCAAGAGAGGGCGAGTCTCTTCGTGCAGAACTTGCTTCTTCACCATCTTTCTGAGCAGGACTTGTTTCCTCGTCATCTTTCTGAGGAGGACTTGTTTCCTCGTCATCTTTCTGAGGAGGACTTGTTTCCTCGTCATCTTTCTGTGGAGGACTTGTTTCCTCCTCATCTTTCTGAGTAGGACTTGCTTCCTCCTCATCTTTTTGAACAGGGCTTGTTTCCTCCTCATTTTTCTGAGCAGGCCCTGTTTTGTCCAAAAAGGAGGAGTTTGGTACTGAAGTACTTGCAGATTCTTCAGTTTGCTTTATGGCTGCAACTGTATTATTGGTTTTTGGGATTTCTTCTAGGAAATCAATGTTTTTAGAGGTTGCGTGTTGTTCTTCAGAAAATTCTTTGGCAGTTGCAAGTGATTTTGCCACTGAAGGCATTGTATCACTGTCTTCTGTGTTGATCACAGTAGTTGTACTTTTCAATGTGTTGCTGGTCTCTACAGGTTGTGCTTTCTCAAACTTTGCTGGACCCTTTGAAGGTGATGATGAAGACGGAGTCAGTCTTCTGCTTGTCCTCTCTGCTCCATCTGTGTTAGAAAAGGTTTCAAATGAGCTGAGTTTTTGTTTGAAAGACAGATTTGCTGACGATGAAGTGGCCCTCAGACTGACTCCAAAGGTCCTTCCAGTATCCTGACTGCGAATTTCGGGATTTTTAAATGCTTCGGCTGGAGATCTCCCAGATTTAATTTTTCTAAGACTTTGGTGTACCCATGCAGGTTTTGGAGCCACTGGAGGCCCCTTTTTAACTCTGTCAGCTTCCTCTTGCTTTGAGATAGAGATGTTGTCCATGGTCTCTGAGACTGAGCCATTGATCTCATTATTCCCATTATGGTCACTCATGATTTTTCGATGGTTGAGGCGCTTCTCAAGGCTGTCAGTTATCCTCACCCAAGGGTCAGCTGGCTGATTATGGATCAACTCTACTCCGTCCTGACGTCTCAGACTGGTTCTTCTAGTTGGACTGTACAGGTGGCTGGAAGACTGAGAGTCTGAAATGCCAGTCATGTATACAACATAACACTATTAGTGGCAATTCAACAAAAGTAAAAATGTTATATAAAGCACATCTAGCAAATCACACTGCACAGCTCTCCACAATCTACAATGAACGATTTCTTTTAGAAACATATGACATTATAATCTGTTAAATAATAGAAAGTAAAAGGGGAACTAACTGAAAACAGCTTACTGGAAATTTGAAAAATGTCATACTGGAAACAGGTATGTTTGTCTCTATAAATTAATTATAAAATGATTAATTAACCAATGAACTAAAATGTAAATTCACAATCACATTGACAGCATACCTCTGTGTTGTCTACCCTGCCTGTGTATGTTTTCAGCTGTGTGATCAGAGAGATGTGGCTCAGAGAGTGCCGCTTTTGCTTCTTCTGAGTGCTCATCCGCTTCCTGTCACGCAAACAGGAAACGGTTGGGTGAGTACAACACTTATTTCATAGCATTTAGAAAGGTGTAAAAACACATCCGGTGGTATTATTTCCACATGCACTACTGAGGCAGACGTGGACAGCCCAACCACACACTGCAGAAACATACCCGATACCAAGCAGCAAGACAAGGGAAAATACAACAAATTTTACAAAGCATATCTATGAAGTTTGTCATCCACGTGCACTGTATTCGCAGAAAGAGGAAGAAGTAGAATGCCACATACTTTCTTAAACAGAAGCCTTGAGATCTTTCTCAAAGCTTTGTATATACTGCAGAACAACTAGAAGCACGTGGAAAGAGGAAGAACAGGACAATGAGGATTAGTTTAAAAACGATTACATTCAGTAGTTATGGGTTCAGCGCCACTTTTTAATCCATGCAGCACCATGCAGGACCAAACCCATGCAGATTCATTGCAGAGTTGTGGTTTTCATGAGGCAGTTAATGTGTTGGTTAAGAGTGAATCATTTGTTGATTAAAAATCTAAAATGTAAATGTGATTAAAACATGAAGTAAAATACATAATCATTGGAACACATTGAGGACAAGAATTGAAATGTATTCAAGTTGTAAATTACAGAAAAATATAAAATAATATGTGTAAGCAATGCAGTGAAGGTTATGCAGCTGCAAAGTAAATAAAATCAATGTATGGAAGTAGTATTCTAAAGCTGACTGATTTTATAATTTACATATTGCAGTGCTTTCACACTGTGAATGCTGAAAGACGGAGTTCAGCTGATCACACCTACTCTCACTCAACTACCATTTATGGACAGTTTTCTGGTCCTGATTTGCTGTATCGTCCTCTTTAGTAGCGTTGGTACTAATGCAGAAATACACTACACAAAAAATGCAACTAACAGTCTATTACAGTATTAAATTAAGAATTTATTTAAGAGCAGTTTTCAAAGTCTGAAAAAAGTGAAAGCAAAATAACATCCAGTATTTTTATTCCTGAAATAATGGTTTGTCGAGTTTGTCTCGAAGAAAAAAAAATTGCACGCTTTTGTTTCCAAACTGTAAAACCATGCATCTTTAAAAAAATGAAAACATTGAAGACAATCTTACCTGGCAGCTTTGTGAAGGCAATGGATTTTCATATTTCACTGGTGAACTTCCATTAGAGCCACTTGAGTCAGTTAGTGCCTCTTCACTGGTGACACCCTGCCGTCTACAGTACCTTCGTGGTAGAGACCGAGGTCTACCCTTAAAAACCCTTGTCCTCCCTAAACCTGCATTTAACCTCTCATGACTTAGAAAGTTCATTTGAGAGTTGTAGGGCACATTGTAGTCATCTGCATATGAATTTGGGGACAACCTGATGCTGGCCTGAACCTCACAGTTAGCTGTCATGGAGGCTTCCATGCTATGTACTCGGGTGACATTCTGGTGCTGAGAGATGGGTAACATATTAGTACTTATTGTATTGCGCTGGTTGTAGGCACCATCACTACAGGAACGGATCATGGCTTTCTGAGCATGCTGGCTGCTCATCTGGCTGTGGCTTTGCTCTGTATAGCAGTCACACTTTGTTCTGTGGTGAGAACATGGCTCCATCTTCTTCAGACCTGAGATTAAATTTAAGATTATATTTCAAAATGCATCATGACCTACCAGTTTAACCACTTATACCAGACTGTTTAAGTGATCCGTATAAATATGGGTCAGTCCATCAAAGACCTGAGGTTAGATGCAGGTTAGTGCTCAGATGCATTAAAGCGTGACAGTTAAATAACTGACACGTTTTTAAGTGCTGCTGAACAAATTATATGTCCAAATTGGTTTATTGTACATATTATTTTATTAGAGAGGCAGATATCTTAACCATGATGCATTTTTATACAAAAATTTATATAATGACAGCCTATGTTGACTCATAATGTACTTACCCTCAATACTCCAGTGACTTTTGTCTCGCTTTACCTTGCTGTTTTCTACCGCCTGTGCAATTGCCTCATTCAGCTGCTGTTCAGAAACCTGTACGCAAACATACAAAATGACTTTAAAATTGAATTCGTTGTGCTTTATTTTACATGGATGGAAAATCAATCAGTGCATCAGTAGTAATGTTGACATCAATATTATAAGAGATGTAGCGATGTTCCTCTAATGGCTCCATATGTTGTCTCTGGAAGGCCTAAATTAAATACAGCAGAGAAAATCTCAAAGCATGTGATCAATTACAGGAATACAAAACAGAACTCATTAACTGAACAACATTAGTCCTGATGTGATGAATTCCATTAGTGAAAGATGACTGTAATGAGAAAAAATATATTAAAAAACTAAACTGCCATGTCAGTGTATGGTATGTAAGCGAGTGGCAAATGGAACTACAGTGTGATAATATACAAACCTACATAATTTATCATCCGTTACATAAGAGTGAATTGTAGGCACCTAGCATGCATATGCTGTAGAAGTATTTCCAATTGTGCATGAAAAGCTTTTCAGGTATAGATTACAGAATGGCTACAAACCTACTTTAGGGTCAGGATGCCGACTGATGATGAGCCGAATTGGCCCAGGGCTGCACTGACTCAAAACTGTGTACGCATCATTGAGTGTCAAGTTGCAAACCACGGTGCCATTAATCTCCACAATCTCATCTCCACATCTGAAAAACACATGAACTGAGACTATAACATTGATAGGTGGAAAAGATAGAGCTCTCAACAGATTGTCAGGTGTGGTTATAGATGCTTATTATTATGCACTCATCAAATACAGTCTTTTTATTCCATGCAATGCAAGTCTCCCTTTACCTTAAACGGCCATCCATGTGTGCCACTGAACCTGGTGACAACGTGTGAATGTAGATTCCAGGACCGCCATCAGCAGATGGAACACAACACAACCCAATACCAAGGCCCACACCAACCTCTACACACACACACACACACACACACACACACACACACACACACACAGCATCATACAAACCGCTACAAACTGCATAATTGTTAATTTTTGCTAATGTCCATTGCTCTGAAGCACACATACTGACCCTTCTGTAGGGTGATTTCCATCATTATGCGGTCTCTGGGCTTGGCATGCGTGGCCAAATTGGGGAAGTCAGTCAGCTCATCACTGGCTCTGCTGATACCTGCAGTGGAACTCAGAGACTTGGAACGGCAAAGCTGGGCCATCTGAGTCTGACTACCAACTGCTGCACCTAACCTGGTCCTTACAACCAGTGTAAGCAGACCTTTCTTCACTTGCTTTAGAAGTCACATAAAGAGAAGGAAAATGATCTTGAACAATGATGGATACATGTACAATGGATAGATGGATGTGGTTTGATTGAAGGTCTACTGACATGCAGAGTAAGAGAAATTTTGAATTGCATAGTCAAAAGCACGAATGAATAAACACATACATAAATGCATACAGAGAGGATGGATATAATAACAGGTGGATGATATGGATAATGATATTTCCACATTGTTATCCTAATATAGTCTGAAGTGTTAGTGGCTGCAGGTCCTCATTTCAACAAAAATAAGATGTCTAATGACCAAGATCAGTGAACAATTTAAATCAAGTGTGGCTTTTTATTGACTGAAATGAAACCTTTCATGGAAGACTTTGCATGGTATGGGTGCGATTTTATCATGGGTCAGCATGCACACACATAAAGTGTTAACATCTGTGACAAGTATGCTTTCGAAACTTCAACTAGTGGCAATTTTTTTGGAGGTGGGAGTATACCAGAGAAGCCAGTGGAAACCCGCACATTACTGAATCAGATCATGTTTGGAAATTCCTCATACACAGTAACTTAAGATCTGAATCAAAGATTGGGGTGATACCCACTATGTTAGGTGCAACCCTGATATCAGTGTTGCACAGCAAGTTTAACATTATTTAATACAGCTGCATGGATGTGACTTCTGATAATGCAGCTGTGAGGGGGACACAAGCCAGTGTTTTTTCTCACGCCGGTCTCAAGCCCGGGTCAATGCAGAGGATTGTTTCAGGAAGGGCATCCGACATAAAACTTATGCGAAATCAGCTATGCATATCATGAATATGACTTCCAAACCTAATCGGGTGGACAATGACCGCCATCAGTGCTGTTAACCAAGAGGGTGCTGGTGGAAACTGGACTACTGTTGGTCAAAGAAGAAGAGGTGGGAGGCGTGTCCGTAGGCAGAGAGAGAAGAGGAAAGGCATGAGTCTAGGACTGGGAGTAGAAACTTTGAATGTTGGAACTATGACAGGAAAAGCTAGAGAGTTGGCTGACATGATGCAGAGGAGGAAGGTGGACATACTGTGTGTTCAGGAGACCAGGTGGAAAGCTAGCAAGGCTATAAGCTTATGAGCAGGGTTTAAGCTGTTTTATCATGATGTGGATGGGAAGAGAAATTGACTAGGGGTCATCTTGAAGGAAGGGTTTGTCAGGAATGTTCTAGAAGTGAAAACATTGCGAAGAGAAGGTGAGATTCTGGAGTGAGTTAGATGACGTGATGCCCAAATGTCCCCAGAGGTGAAAGAGTGGTCATTGGTGCAGACTTCAACAGAGGTGACGAGGAAGTGATGGGCAGGATTGGTGTACAGGACAGGAACACAGAAGGACAGATGTTGATAGATTTTTCAAAAAGGATGGAAATGGCTGTGGTGAATACTTTCTTCCAGAACAGACAGGAGCATAGGGTGACTTATAAAAGTGGAGGTAGAAGCACACAGGTAGACTGCATCTTATGTCGACTATGAAATTTGAAGGAAGTCAGTGACTGCAAAGTAGTAGTGGGTGAGAATGTTGCCAGACAGCATAGGATGGTGGTGTGAAGGATGATGCTGATGGTGAAGAGGGCAAAGGCAGAGCAGAAGACAAAGTGGTGGAAGCTAAAAAAGGAAGAGTGTTGTGTTGTCTTCAAGGAGGAGTTGAAACAGGCTTTGGGTGGTCAGGAAGTGCTTCCAGATGACTGGACAACTACAGCTAATGTGATCAGAAAGATGGGTAGGAGAGTACTTGGTGTGACCTCTGGAAGGAAAGTAGATAAGGATATTGGTGGTGGAATGAGGAAGTGCAGGAGTGTGTACAAAGGAAGAGGTTAGCTAAGAAGAAGTGGAACATTGAGAGGACTGAAGAGAGTTAACAAAAGCAGTTGGTCCTGATGAAACACCAGTGGAGGTATGGAAATGTCTAGGAGAGGTAGCAGTGGACTTTCTGACAAGAACATTCAACGAGATCTTAGAGAGTGAGAGGATGCCGGAGGCATGGAGACGAAATGTGCTGGTGCCCATTTTTAAGAACAAGGAAAACGTGCAGAGTTGTGGTAACTACAGGGGGATAAAGTTGATGAGCTATACCATGAAGTTATGGGAAAGAATAGCGGAAGCGAGACTAAGGGCAGAGGTCAGCATTTGTGAACAACAGTTTGGTTTCATGCCAAGAAAGATCACCACAGATGCAGTGCTTGCTTTGAGGATGTTAATAGAGAAGTACAGAGAAGGTCAGAGGGAGCCGCATTGTGCCTTTGGGGATCTGGAGAAAGCATATGGCAGGGTGCCCAGAGAGGAACTGTGGTAGATTATGAGGAAGTTTGGAGTGGCAGAGAAGTGTATTAGAGTGGTGCAGGACATGTATAAGAAATGTAAGACAGTGGTGAGGTGTGCTGTCGGTGTGGCAGAAGAGTTCAAGGTGGAGGTGGGACTGCATCAAGGATCAGCTCTTAAGCCCCTTCTTGTTTGTTCTGGTGATGGGCAAGCTGAGAGACGAAGTTAGACAAGAATCTCCATGGACTATGATGTTTGCAGATGACATTGTGATCTGTAGTGAGAGCAGAGAACAAGTGGAGTAAAATCTAGAGAGGTGGAGGTTTGCCGTGGAAAGGAGAGGGATGAAGATTAGCCTCAGTAAGACAGAATACATATATGTGAATGACAAGGACCCAAGAGGAATGGTGAGGTTACCGGGAGCAGAGATAAAGAAGGTGGAGGATTTTAAGTACTTTGGCTCAATAGCCTAAGAGCAATGGAGAGTGTGGAAAAGAGGTGCAGAAGCGTGTGCAGGCAGTTTGGAATGGTTGGAGAAAAGTGTCCGCTGTGATCTGTGATAGAAGGGTATCGGAAAGAATGAAAGGAAAAGTGTACAAGACAGTGTCGAGGCCAGCGATCTTGTATGGTTTAGAAACAGTGGCTCTGGGGAAAGATGCAGAAGATAGGGTGAGATGGAGGCAGGGTGAGATGGAGGCAGATGATTTGCTGTGGCGACCCTTGAAGGGAACAGCCGAAAGGAAAAGAAGAAGACGAAGAAGGATGTGACTTCTGATGTTTTTTTTAATATAAAACATGGATTGATGTATTGATGAGTAAATGAATGAATAGTTTAGTTTCATGTGGTTTCTAATGTTTGAATGGTAGCAAGGTAACACGATTGAATGGATGGATGAATGGACGGTATGATGGATGTATTTGTTTTTGTATAAAGCAAGGATCAAAAAGGCCGCATTATAAAACTAAAGTGGGAAAAATACTTGCTAATATTAAATTAACCCAAATATTCAGAACATTTTTGCACTGTGCGAATAAATACAGGTATGACAAATGGTGAACAGCTCACTTTAAACTTCTGTAAAGCATCATCGTGTGAAAGACCATGCAGAGAATCTCCATTCAGTTCCAGAATTTCATCTCCTTCAAGAAAAAAAAAAACATATATGTATAACAAGGATACAGGAGGTTCTTAAAATGTAAATACATTCAGTAATATAATTTATTTTAGTTATGACTGACTGATCGATGTATTTAAATCTTACTGAAGACACTAGCTCATATGCATTAATCAAAGTATTAGTTGATAAATGGCGGAAGCGTTTTGGCTTGATCCATACCTTCTTGTAATCGTCCATCAGCTGCAGCTGCTCCACCAGCAAAAATGGTTTTTACATAGATTCCCATTGGGCCGTAAAGGCTGTCCCTGCCTCCAACTATACTGAAACCTAGACCCTAGAAGACCAATATATTTGGGTTGAGGATTTGTGCATGTTTTGTGCATAGTCAGGATAGGATCATAGAACAGTAGGAAAAATCTTTATTTATTATAGATTATCAATTGTGATTGTTATTTTTTTAATTTACTTATTTATTTCTATTATTATTATTATTATTTTAAAACAGCTATTGAGTACTAGTGTACACTAGACCTTTATTCTATATAGTACTGTATGTCCTTCTGTAGACAAGCTTTACCTTGCCAGGGGCCTTCATTAACACTATATTACAGATGATGAAAGCTTGGACACTGCTGCTGGAATGAAGCAAATGTGCTGAACTGAGTGAGCGAGAAGGTCTTGGTACCACCTATGAAAAATCATAAACAAGTCAACATCCAATCAAACCAGTATGACAAGAACTATAAAAACAACAGAATATTAAATTTTCACATAGAACCAGATAAATATGCTCAATAGAAGACAAGTCTCTTGTTGATTGATACTGAAGTAGGTAGTTTCGAATTGTGCTCTATAAATAAAGCTGTAATTCTATGATATATATATATATATATATATATATATATATATATATATATATATATATATACACACACCTAAAGTCACATTAAAAATATATTTTAAGAGCTTATTTTTAAAAACGTTTAATCATGGCGATGACAGGAAAGCCACAAAGTGCAAGAGAAGAGCAGTTTACTGTTGTTTAGTTCACTTTTTTGTGTAAGCTTTCCACAGTTTTATGGATCAGATAAAAAAAAAAAGAGATTTTAGCTTCCCCTGAAGAAAGTAAAAAGGGCAACAGTGATGTTAGAAATCTTGTTCCGCTGTAGAGGCCTAAGGTCTGGTTTCTTACACAAACGTAACATTTCCTTAGGCATTTGATTAACTTTTCCATATCTTGTATTTCTGTGGGTGGCATAGGGCCTAGTGGTTAGCACATCTGCCTTACAACTGGAAGGTCCTGGGTTTGAGTCCTGGCCTTAGGCGTTTCTGTGCGGAGTTTGCATATGCCCCCTGTGCTTGCATGGGCTTCCTCTTGATATTCCATTTTCTTCCCATTGTCAAACAACATGCACATTAGAATAATTGGTTGTTTCAAATTGTCCAGAAGTGTGGCAGTGAGTATGAATAGTTGTGTGTTGTACCACGACCTGCAATGAATTGCAGGGTGTACCTCAATTTCCATCCTAGGCGGATTAAGTGATTTGGCAAATTATTAAATAACATTTTATTTTTCCTCCATTGTCATTTGTGCCTGAATGGCTATGGTAATTTCTATCACCCCTCCATATCAGTTAACATCTTTGAGCACACTATAGTCTCACTGTCTAACCTGTGGAACGCTGGGAGGAAACTCCAGTTGTTGAGAAAGAGACTTCCTGTTTCCATAAATGCCAGTAGCACTGTGAGCATGACAGGCAAACAGCTCAGGTGTCTTCATAATGATGGCATCCAAATCTCCGATCCAGTATGGGTGAACACCTGATAAAAGTAGAGACAATTTCTGTAAAATATGAATCATATGATTGGGGAGATCTACAGGGGAATGCAAAAAAAAAAGAATAAAATAAACAGAGAGGTGAGTGTTGTAAAAAAAAAAAAAAAAAAAAAAAAAAGTCTGAGGGTGACAACGATAAATTTTTATATCAGGCTTGAGTATAATTTTTGTTAATCAATTATTTCATGCATGGTGTGTGTGTGTGTGTGTGTGTGTGTGTGTGTGTGTGTGTATAATTATTACTTGTGGAGTTGGAGCGATTTCTCTTGCAAGTTGTCCCTTCAGTATCTTCCATCTCGCAAGTTTTATTGCCATTGGTTATGTCTACAATGGGTTTCTACACATGGGTGGGGAGGGAGGGAGGGAAGGGGAGGAAGAGAGAGAGAGAGAGAGAGAGAGAGCGAGAGAGAGAGAGAGAGAGGGGAGGGGGCGGTCATCCTTCCCCGACCTGTTTCCACAGATTTCGTAGTACACAAAAAGGTGTAGTCTGTCTTTGTTCAGTATATTATAGAATTACAATTTACCTTTACTTGAACTAAAGGGCCCAAACCTCTTTCAGCATGAAAATACCCCTTTGCACAAGGTGAGGTCCATAAAGACATATTTTACCAAGGTTAGTGTGGAATAACTCCAACAGCTGAACTCTGGCCTCAACATCCCAGATAAGTAACATTTAAGCAGACAGATAACACATTTGAGAAAAGACTATTGCACATTTCCTTTTTGGGTATTGGTCCACCACAAGATGCTAGAACATCTCTGCACCTTGGTAGAGCTTTTAAAATATCTGGAAGCATACTAAAGGATGTACAGGGATCCCTTGCTACTTCGCACTTCAATTCATGCGGTTCAGTGCATCGCGTTTTAAAATATATATATATATATATTCATTTAATTAAAAAATAAGGAAATTAAGGAAGAATACGGGAAAAAGTTAAGGAAAATGCTACAAAAACAAGGGCAATATGCAAAAATAAATCTAAACAAATAAAAACAAAAAAACAACCCAAAATATCCCATCAAAACTAGTTGCATTGTTGCGTCTGTGTGTGCGCGCACATCTGAGTGTGTGCACGTGCGTGCCGTCTTCTGCTCATGCAATACCATCTGTATGTGTGTACAGTATTTCTATTTTATTTACATATTATGTTATTAATTCTTATTATAAGCATTTATAGCATTGAATATGTATTTATTGATATTATATACACATATGTATGTATATGTCGGGGGCAGGGTCCTACTTCGCGGATTTCAATGGTCGCTTGGGGATCTCGGGCCCAATTAACTGCGGAAAGTGAGGGATCCCTGTACACTGTTCTCATTCATTCATTCATTTTCTGAACCACTGAATCCGAATTCTGGTCACAGAGAGGCTGGTGCCCATCTCAGCCAACTCTGAGCAAGGGTAGTGTACACGCCGGACAGTTCACTAGGCCATCGCAGGACAGAAACATGCTGACAGCTATGCAGCTACTCTTCACAAAAGTCAGCAATGGTTCTTTTACATACTTCTCACCATAGAAAGTGGGAGACATGGCAGTCCTTTGACAACCCAGTTTGCTGCACTGGGGTGGGCACAGTGACAACTGATGACAGTTGGATTTGAACCTGCAACCTTGGAGTTGGTAATCCAGCACCTTACCACTGGCTCACCATTGCCCTTTAAATAGATCCAACACAGTCATAAAAAATCTTGCATATGTGTTGGCTGTTGGTGACTGTGATGGTACAGTACGTTATTTGCATTATTTTAATATTTTTGAGTTATCTTTGTCGAGTTGTTTTGAAGTGAAGCTTCATTCTACAAATTAAATCCAAACTGTGCTGGGAAAATGCCTTGAAGCAAAGAGATGCTGTTACTTACTTTTAAGCCATTATTTCCAATGACTTGTTTCGTGTAGATCACAGAGTCTGGTGAATTACTACTCATTAGTAGTCCATTGTTTTCACATGAGCTGAAAACCTTTAGAGAAAATAGAGAAATTTATATTACTAAAGATATCAACTTAATTGAAAATCTCCTTCTTCTTTTCCTTTCGGCTGTTCCCTTCAGGGGTCACCACAGCAGAATCATCTGCCTCCATCTCACCCTGTCTTCTGCATCTTCTTCTCTTACGCCAATGACCTTCATGTCCTCCTTCACCACATCCATAAATCTCTTCTTTTGTCTTCCTCTAGGCCTTCTGCCTGGTAGTTTCAACCTCAGCATCCTACTACCAATATATTCACTATCCCTCCTCTGTACATGTCCAAACCATCTCAATCTAGCCTCTCTCACTTTGTCTCCAAAATCTCTTATGTGCTGTCCCTCTGATGTACTCATTCCTGATCCTATCCATCCTCGTTACTCCCAAAGAGAACCTCAACATTTTCATCTCTGCTACCTCCAGCTCTGCCTCCTGTCTTTTCCTCACTGCCACTGTTTCTAAATCATACAACATCGCTGGCCTGATCACCGTCTTGTACACTTTTTCCTTTCATTCTTGCTGATACCCTCCTATCACACATCACACCGGACACTTTTCTCCAACCATTCCAATCAGCCTGTACACGCTTCTTTGCCTCTTTTCCACACTCTCCATTGCTCTGGGTTGTTGAGCCGAAGTACTTAAAATCCTCCACCTTCTTTATCTCTGCTCCCTTTAACCTCACCTTTCCTCTTTAGTCCTTCTCGTTCACACACATGTACTCTGTCTTACTGAGGCTATCCTTCATTCCTTTCCTTTCCAGGGCATACCTCCACCTCTCTAGATTTTCCTGCACTTGTTCTCTGTTCTCACTTCAGATCACAATGTCATCTGTATACATCAAAGTCCATGAAGATTCTTGTCCAACCTCGTCTGTCAGCCTGTCCATCACCATCGCAAACAAGAAGGGGCTCAGAGCTGATCCTTGATGCAGTCCCAGCTCCACCTTGAATTCTTCGTTCATGCCGACAGCACACCTCACCACTGTCTTACATTTCTCATACATGTCCTGCACCACTCTAACATACTTCTCTGCCACTCCAAACTGCCTCGTGTAATACCACAGTTCTTCTCTCGGCACCCTGTCATCTAATTTTTTGTCAAAGATTAGTCTGTCTTCCTTTCGGCTTTTTCCCTTTTACTCAGGAGTCGCCACAGCGAATCATCTGATTCGCATGTTTGATTTGGCAGAGGTTTTTATGTCGGATGCCCTTCCTGTCACAACCCTTTTAGCAAGGGACAGAAACACGCTGACGACTTTGCAGCCTACTCTTTACGAAAGTCAGCAATGGTTCTTTTACATGCCTCTCACCATAGACAGTGAGAGACATGGCCTGCCTTTGATAACCCAGTTAGCTGCACTGGGGGGGGGGCAGTGACAATCTTGTGGAGAGTGGGACTCGAACCCCCAACCTTTGGATCAGCGATCCAGCGCCCTATACCACTAGACCACCACTGCCCCCAATTTTGTCAAAGATTAGTAAATGTTGATATTTGTTCAAACTTTCTTTTTTCATCAAACCAATTGATTCATAGTCAAATTAACAACAGATAATATACAAATATATTGATAACAAAGGTTTTGTCAGTGGAAGAATCACTTGAACATAAGCAATTAGATGAGCAATGAGTGGATTTTCTGTCTGATGCTCTAATGTGATAGAAATTATTTTTTTGTCCTGATATTCTGATAAAGGATTAGCTTTTTCAACTAGACACATGGAAAGGATAATAGATTAGTATTGCTAATGTGTGAGGAAATGGTGAATCCAATGGCTTACCTCAGCACTAACTGTTCTAGAATCAGTTCTTGTGGCCAATTGTTTCATTGACTCAAGTTTTGTGTGGCCATTTAAAACCTGCCCATTAAATGGGGCCAGCTTCTCGCCATAGTGGATGTAAGTGTCCCTAGAGAGTGAGAAAAGAGTGCATAATGTCCATTAGTCTGCTTGTATTTATGTGTGCGTGTGTGCATGCGTGCATGCGTGCGTGCGTGCGTGTGTGTGTGTGTGTGTGTGTGTGTGTGTGTTTACACGAACCATTAAATATCATCCCTCCAAACACACATAATACCAAAAAATGCGAGGTGGATTATCAGTTTCTATTGGGATTTTTTATTACCTGTGTAATTGGCCACCATTTCGCACAGTAACTATACTGTCACCAGTCTGGCGGTCGTTATCAGCCACTTGAGGTCCGAGCGGCCCGCACTCCTCCCCGGTGGCAATGCACATTCTCCAGAAACTGCTTTCCTGCCACAATACACACCACCTGAAAATCTCAAACAAGGGTGCTACTATGTTCTCTCATACAGAATAACACTAACACGTGTGAAATGCAGCTTTAATAGATTTTCTTTATTACAGCATGAATCACAAGGCTGAGCATTTATTAAAGCACTTACAAAGAGGCCACATTACAATGAACTTTTCAGAGGAAGGCTGGCAGGCAGATCAGACTATTGCTATGGTTGTATACAATTTTAAACAATTGACAAGTCTTTCTTTCAGGTCTCATAAAACGCCCACAATAAAAGGTTTTCTATGCAGCCATGAAAAAACAGGTTGCACTTCGCTATGGTATCTGAGTGATCTAGCCTATAATGTAAATGAAATGGGCACTCTGAAAAGAAATGTTTGCCCACTGTACAAAAATTTGGAAATTTGAGGCTAGAACTTGGAGTGGAGGGATCAGTCCCTCAAAATATTTGAATTTTGTTGCTTTGCAGTCGGACTCAAAGACACACGAAAATGTATAATGTATACAGTGTATATATATATATATACTGTATACATTATACATTTTCATATATATATATATATATATATATATATATATATATCTTCTCTTTTTTGACAATGGACTTTACTGTAATTCAGTTGTAAATAAATACATATAATAAATGGTAAACTATACCATATAAAACATTTTGAATCAATTGGATATTTATGGATGAATGTCTCAGTGGTACCTGGCAATTTTGCACCTGTGGTGAGGTGGTGGATATCACTGAATTGCCCCAGAGGTGGGATAGCGAAGGGGATGTATCAATTCAATGATCTTCACTGATCTTGAAGTACATGATCATTTTAGTATATATGTGAACTTATTAGTATATACTATATGGAAATTAAGCGGTTCATTTTCTGAACCGTATAATCCTAATTAGGGATTTGCAGGGATGCTGGTGTCTTGTCAGCACACTCTGGGCAAGGTCAGAGTGCACCCTGAACAGCTCACCAGGCCATCGCAGGGCAGAAACACTATGCTATGCAACCTACTCTTGAGAAAATTCAGCAATGGTTCTTTTACATGCCCCCACCATAGAAAGTCAGAGACATGGCTGGCCTTTGATTAACCCAGTTAGCCGCACTGGAGGGGAGAGTACTGATAACCCGTTGATAGTGGGGCGTGAAACCCCAAGCATGGGATCAGTAATCCAGCACCTTACCACCAAGTCACTGCTGCTATATGGAAACATAAAGAAAAAAAAAACAATGAAATGATAATCTTACAGTTTATTGTTTTGGTTTGTTTTTTTTACATTATGACAGATGGCAAACTCTTTGTGCATAATTGAGTAAGTGCATGAAAGACATCTAATGGTGTTTCATCATACCTCTTGTAGAGTTTTAGTTTTCCATGACACACAAAGAAAAACAAGATTTTCAGATCTTAGTTTTACACATTTTAACCATGACAGAGGCAGGTCAGTTGAGCTCTGCACACTCTGAAAAAGGCTAAACTGAACCCCGTGTTTTTAATACCATTTTTCAATAACCTACTCATTAATTCGGAGTTTAGCACATATCACCAGAAACACAAGTCAACTATGTTCTATATCAGTTTTTAGCACACACTAAGTGGAAACACAAGAAAAACAATGTAAAACAAAATTATTGGGTTTTTTTTTCTGTGACATCATCGGCTCTTGTGCTCGTGATAAACTGTGAAAGTCCTGATTTACTCTGGATTTTTTTTATTATTATCATTATTATTTCCTTGATAGCAGAAAATTATTATTATTTTTATATTTTTATAATTATTATTGCACCATGTACAAACTGGATCCCAAAAAATTTGGTACACTTTACAAATTGTGAATAAAAAATGAATGCAATGATGGGTAAGTGCCAAATTTCAATATTTTATTCATATAGATGACAGATCAAAAGTTTAAACTCAGAAACTGTATAATTTTAAGGGAAAAATATGTTTTAAATTTCATGGTGTCAACAAATCTCAGAAAAGTTGGGACAAGGTCATTTTCACCACTGTGAGGCATCGCCTCTTCTTCTTACAACAGTCTGCAAACGTCTGGGGACTGAGGAGACAAGTTTCTCAAAATGTAAAAAAAGTTGGGACAGGTAGCAATAAGAGGCTGGAAAAGTCAATTGCCCATATAGCGAACAGCTGGAAGATCAATTATCACTAACGAGGTCCATTGGCAACATGATTGAGTCTAAAAATAGCTTCTCAGAGTGGCAGTGTCTCTCAGAAGCAAAGATGGGTAGAGGATCACCAATTCCCCCAATGTTGCGCAGAAAGATAGTGGAGCAATATCACAAAGATCTTTCCCAGAGAAAAATTGCAGTTTGGAGTTATCATCATCTACAGTACATAACATCATGTAAAGATTCACAGAATCTGGAACAATCTCCGTGTGTAAGGGTCAAGGCCAAAAAAACCATACTGAATGCCTCTGATCTTCGGGCCCTTAAAGGGCACTGCACCACAAACAGGAATGCTTCTGTAAGGGGAATCACAGAATGGGCTCAGCAATACTTTCAGAAACCATTGTTGGTGAACACAATCCACCGTGCAATCCGCTGTTTCCAGCTGAAACTCAGTACAAAGAAGAAGCCATTTCTAAACAGGACCCAGAAACCTAGGCATTTTATTTGGGCCAAGGTTAATTTAAAATGAAGTGTGGCAAAGTGGAAAACTGTTCTGTGGTCAGACAAATCACGATTTGAAGCTCTTTATGGAAATGGGATGCCATGTCATCCGGACTAAAGAGGACAAGGACAACCCAAGTTGTTATCAGCGTTCAGTTCAGAAGCCTGCATCTCTGATGGTATTGTAGTGGGTTGCATGAGTGCGTGTGGCATGGGCAGCTTGCACATCTGGAAAGGCACTGTCAATGCAGAAAGGTATATTCAGGTTCTAGAACAATATATGCGCCCATCTGGACGTCGTCTCTTTCAGAGAAGACCTTGCAGTTTTCAACATGATAATGCCAGACCACATGCAGCATTAATTACAACATCATGGCTTCGTAAGAAAAGGACCCAGGTATTGAAATGTCCAGCCTGCAGTCCTGATATTTCATCTATAGAGAACATTTGGTGCATCATGAAAGAAGAAGGTGTAACAAAGAAGGCCCAGGACAGTTGAACAGTTCGAGGCCTATATTAGACAAGAATGAGACAACATTCCTATTTCTAAACTTGAGAAACTTGTCTCCTCGGTCCCCAGACGTTTGCAGACTGTTGTAAGAAGAAGAGGTGATGCCTCACAGTGGTGAAAATGGCCTTGTCCCAACTTTTTTGAGATTTGTTGACACCATGAAATTTAAAATCAACATAGTTTTCCCTTAAAATTATACATTTTCTCACTTTAAACTTTTGACCATCAATCTATGTTCTATCCAGGATAAAATATTGAAATTTTGCACTTCCACATCATTGCATTCAGTTTTTATTCACAATTTGTATAGTGTCCCAACTTCTTTGGAATCCGGTTTGTAGTACTGTATATACTAATAGATATTTGAAACATTAATAGTCAACATCTTTAATTTCCTACACATCTGTTTGATTGTGGCTTGACAAGAATCCCAAAACTGGAAGCATCAAGGGTGAAGCGATGTTTCTGTGAACTCTCAGTCGGCATTTGCTTGAAAATGAGACACTTTTTACCAACTGATACTAAAGGGTGGGAGCTGGGCAGATGGGTTACTGACCTTTGATTGGTAGATGCTAGCACTTTCAATACAATTATTTTTAAATATCATAACATAGAGAAGTACCATATGGTTGACCATCCGTCAGCATTTGCCATGCAATGCTCTCGATGATTTTGATATTTCAACTCACAGAATGCAGGTTTTAAAAATGAAAATTGTGTCAATACTAATTTTTGCATTAATGTGTTTCATAAAAATTTAGTCATATCAGTTCCAATGTACTTACTTCATTAAAATTAACATTTTTACAACATTAAGGATAGATAGTGAGATAGACACAATGATAATCCTCATTTTTACTGTTTTTGGTCAACAATGGCACAGTATCTTGTTCAATTGTCAAAATGTACACACACACACACACACACACACACACACACACACACACACACACACACACTTTATTTCATAACATGAACTCCTTATTTAATTCGCCATTGTTTCTTTGCAGCAAATACAAACTGGTTTACTGAGTTAGACTATGTGAAACAAATCTAAGTGAAAAATGACGTTGTATTGTACCTCGTTTTGAAAATAACTTGGTTTTTTTTTCATGAAGTGTAATAGAAAAATACCCTCTCTGTGTTCAGTTGTACTCTAGTTTTGTGCAGGTGATTTACAAACGTATCAGGGACTGCAGACTCTTCTTTGGAACGTTGATTACCTCTGTTATCCAGATCTTGACCAAAATGTCTTATGAAACTTGCACAGTTTCTCAATTCCTTACAGACAAGTGATCTTTTGTGCAATTCTAATGGTTACAGCACAGACCGAAGCCTCCAAACACAGAAGCCATGTGATTGTGATTCATGGAGCAAAAATATTACTCTGTGCTTTTTATAAGTGTATGCAGTTTATAAACACTGTTTGTTAATGCTGAGATTCTCCAAGGTATTCTAAAAAGAGTAGTGAACATCATTCACAACATGGATCACTAGACCAAAATTACTACGTATTAGCATTAAGTGATTTTATTTTTATCCATCTAACTTCAACAGACTTTAATATAATTGACCAGAATTAGCAATACCTAATAAAGATTTTCATGTATTTTATTTTTTATTTTTACTTCCATCTATGACCTAGGAGAGCATCTGTAAACATTCATGCAAGAGATGATTGTTCTGTTTCAAAATCATTTCCAATAAACTAGTAAAATAAAATTAAAACCACCAAAAATGCTTTTTTGTCATCCAGTTTATGAGCTGAAGTTCAACCAACAGCTCAAATGCTGTAGAGCAAGAAATATGTGATCCTACCTTAATGGAAAAGGACCTCCTTATATTCTTCTTTGGATGCTCAGTCCACTTTGATCCCTGAAAGCTAACACTCCTGCTGAAATTCATTTTCAGATGACCAGCCTTGGTCTCCAGAGTGTCTTCTTGGTATCCTTCTTTCCAGGACTCATATCCGTACCTATCTTCAGGGCTAGCAGCATCATCTGTGCTCTTGGAGCTGCAGATAAGGAGTGATTGGGAGAGAACAGCTAGCTTTTTGGAGTGCTGTCCAGGATTGGCCCTTTCCATCTTCCTGGTTCTTCTCCCATTTAGCCGCTGTTTTGTCTGAGTAGCTCTCAGAGGCATGATGGCCGCTGAGGGAGGCTCTTTCCCACTCCACACAGCTACTAATGGAGGGGGCCACTCTGCAATGAGAGAGAGAGAGAGAGAGAGAGAGAGAGAGGAGGAAAGAAAAAGCAGTTAGAAAATTCAGTTAGGAGTCCAGTCTAGCATCCTTTTCTATCCAGACTGTTCTCTGGAATCAAGTATGCTACTGGCTGAGACAAAAACACTCTTATTTTCTTCCGTGTTCAGTGGAATACAACAAGGAAAGTGTGGAAATGTGTATTGCTTCATGATTATTACTTGGTAGGAAAATGTAAATGCTTGATCTGAGATTTATTGTAACCTGATGCTTAGAGAATACTTGAGTAATATACAAATGTGCAAAGATCATATTCTCATAAACTGAATGAATACTTGCAAAGCATCAGAATTCTTTCTACAGTGTCCCATGAATTTTTCTTTCTCTATCAGTGGCTTGTAAACCTATCCACATCGCTTGAACTTTAACACATTTTGTCACATAACAACCACAATCATTCGCGTATTTTAATGGGATTTTATGGAATGCAACATTAAAAAGTGGTACATCATTGTAAGGCGGAAAAGAAATTATACATTGTTTTCATTTTTTTTTTTTTACTAATTAAAATCTGAAAGGTGTGATATGCATTTGTATTCAGTCAGCTCTACTCTCATCTCATCTTTCTGCGATTAGTCTGTGGTCGGGTCACAGGGGCAGCAGCCTAAGCAATGAGGTCCAAACGTCCCTCTTCCTAGCCATTTCCTTCAACTCTTCCAGGGGGCACAGTGGTGTTCTCAGACCAGCCGAGAGACATAATCCCTCCAGCATGTTCTTGGGGGACCCCGGTTGGACATGCCCGAAACACCTTTACTCTGATACTCTTAAATAAACTTCAGTTTCACCCATTGTCATCGGAAGTTACCTAATTAGTCAAGTGTCCACGTGTGTGTAATCTAATTTCAGTATAAATCCAACTGTTTTGTTAAGGCCTCGGAGGTTTATTTGAGTCCATTATTGAACAAACACCATCATAAAGGAACCCATCTACATACAGATCAGCGATAAAAAGTTATGAAGTAGTTTAAAGCAGAGTTAGGTTAAAAAAAAGCCTTGAGCATCTCCTAGAGCACTGTTCAATTCATTATCCAAAAATGCACATTGTAAACTAGCGAATATGTGGCCATCCATCTAAACTGACAAGCCAGGTAAGGAACGCATTGATCAGAAAAGCAGCCCAGAGGCCCATAGCACCTCTAAATGAGCCATATATTGCACGTGTCCAAGATAAAATTTTGCAACACTTGAAGTTAGTTAATAAAAGTTGCATACAATAACTTTAACATGTAGGGTGTTGTAAACTTTCAAAGTCCATGGCTAGAAAATATATTGCAAATTTTTTTTTTTAATTCAACCAGATACAAGCAACAAGTTGCTACATGTAAATATCGTCATCAGCATGATCAGCATGATCAGCATCTTCATCGTCCACTTAATCTGGGGTCGGGTCGTGGAGGCTGCAGCCTAAGCAATGAGGTCCAGACATCCAGCTCCCTACCACTTGTTCCAGTTCTTCTGGGGAGATACCGAGGCATTACCAGATCAGTCAAGAGACATAATCCCTCCAGAGTGTTCTTCGTTGACCCCAGAGTCTCTTCCCGATTGGACATGCCCGAAACACCACAGCAAGGAGGCATTCGGGAAACATTCTAACCAGATGCTCAAGCCACCTCAACTGGATCCTCTCAGTGTTGAGGAGCAGCAGTTCTACTCTAAGCTGAGCTTCTCATTCTATCTCTAAGGGAGAGCCCTGCCACCCTGCAAAGGAAGCTCATTTCAGCCGCTTGTATTCTGGACCGTGTTCTTTTGGTCACTACCCAACGTTTGTGACCATAGGTGAGGGTTGGAACGTAGATCAACTGGTAAATTGAGAGCTTTGTCTTGCTGCTCAGCTCTTTCTTCACCATGTCGACCGGTACAGACCCCGCTTTACAGCAGAGGCTGCAGTGATCTGCCTGTCCATCTCCTGCGCCATCCTTCCCTCACTCGTGAACAAGACCTCGAGATACTTGAACTTCTCCACCTGGGTAAGGACCTCATTCCAGACCCAGAGGGTGCATTCCACCCTTTTCCGGATGAGAACCATGGCCTCGGATTTGGACATTCAGATTCTCATCCCAGTCGCTTCAAACTTGGCTGTGAATCGCTCCAATGAGAGCTGGAGGTCCTGGATAGATGAAACCAAAAGGACAATATCATTGGCAAAAAGCAGAGATGGGATCCTATGGCCACCAATCTAGAGTCCCTCGATGCCATGGTTGTGCCTCGAAATTATGTCCATAAAAATTATGAACAGAATTGGTGACAAAGGACAGCCTTGGTGTACTCTAACCCCCACCGGAAACATGTGTTCAAGAATGTTTTATGTGGTTTAAAACTTTTGTGAAGATAAACCAGGGTCAATTTGAGGTCCTTGGTCATATTTTAGTGTTTTTCAGCTCTATATAATTAACTATTTGATAAAGCAAAATATTTGTTTTCTTTTGCCATGGACTAGATTTTTTCATTCCTTTTTACCTAATTACTTCTGATTAATTTAGGGGCAGTGGTGGCCTAGTGGTATGGGTGCTGGATCACTGATCCTAAGGTTGAGGGTTCAAGCCCCACTCACCACAGGTTGTACCCCCAGTGCAGCTCACTGGGTTATCAAAGGCTGGCCATGTCTCTCACTGTCTATGTGTGAAGTTCATGTAAAAGAACCATTGCTGACTTTTGACAAGAGTAGGCTGCAAAGTCGTCAGCGTGTTTTTCCACCCTGCGATGGCCTGGCGAGCTGTCCAGGGTGTACTCTGCACGCGCCTGGAGTGGGCTGGGATGGGCGCCAGCCTCCCTGCGACCTTAATTAGGATTAAGCAGTCACAGAAAATGATGAAGTTCTGATTAATCGGAACACAAGGCCTTGTTAATTTTTTTTGTTATGTCTGTAGTTTCTGTGAAGGGTGGCCTGCTGACATCGAGGTTAGCACACATGCCTCACAGGAAACTGGTCCTCGGTTTGAGTCACAGGTTAAATAGTCATAGGCTAGACTTTCTCCCGGCTTTTCTGTGGGTCTCATCTGGGTACTTTGGTTTCCACTCACAGTCCAAAGGCATGCACATTCGGCTAACTGGTTGCTCAAAATTGACATAAGGTTTGACTATGAATGAATGAGTGTGTTATCCCTGAAATGGACTGCCCAGCTGTTAAGGGTGTAGCCCTTCTTTGCCCAGAGCTGGCTGAAATAGGCTCCAGCCTTTCAATTTTTCTAGATAAGATAAGACAAGATACAGCTTTATTGATCTCACAATGGAGAAATTCACTGTTACAGGCTCTTGAAGTACAATCAGTAGGGGGTGCAAAAAGGGTTAGAAGCCCAGGACAGCGCTGGCCCTCCTGACCAGCTTGTTCAGTCTCTTTCTGTCCCGCTCTGTGCTGCCCGGTGCCCATCAGACAGCAGTGTAGAGGATTGCAGTGACTACCACAGAGTCATAAAATGTCCTGAGCAGAAGTCTGCATACTCCGAAGGACCTAAGTCTCCTCAGAAGGTGGAGGCGACTCTGGCCCTTCTTGTACAGGACGTTGGTGTTGTGGGACCAGTCCAGTTTATTGTTGAGGTGAACACCTAGGTACTTGAAACTGTCCACTGTCTCAATGTCCTGTCCATGGATGTTCACCAGTGAGTGTGTTGGTGTCCTTCTTCTGAAGTCAACCACCATCTCCTTCATCTTACTGGTGTTCAAGCACAGATGGTTTCGCTTACACCAGTCCACAAAGTCAATGATGACCGACCGGTACTCCAGCTCGTTCCCCTCTGACACACGACTCACGATGGCGGAGTCGTCAGAGAACTTCTGGAGGTGGCAGCTGTCCGTGTTGTAGGTAAAGTCCAAGCAGTGTTCCCTCTAAGCTGCGCAATTGCGCACTGGTCGCACACTCTCAGTGCACAACAAAACCTATCCAGCGCAGTGAACGCACTGCAAATGAATTAGATACAGTATAACTTTTTTCTGTATCATTTTGTTGTGTAATTCAGTGAGTAACAGGTGTCCAGCCAATCATACGATATGATGCAATTACGCTACGCAGCCAATTACGGCATTGACAGTACTTGCGCATGTGCTCTGCTCATACACGTTCCATAACAATAATAACAGTGCGGCGGAGTTAAGTGACGCTAATGCTAACCCCTTATCATGGCGAAATGAGCGGGCAGTCAATGTGATACGTCGACTTCCCAAACCAAAGTACAAAAGAACTGCGCAATGTATGTGAGTATACCAGAAAAGCTGGCAAAGCAAAAACTATGCCTTTGACTTTGTGAACTTAATCAATGAGGTAATGCAGAATGAGACTATGTGTAAGGTTAAAAATGCACCCTGGCCTACCCTGATAGTAGATGAGAGCACAGACATGACAGTACACTAAATGCCAGTCATATATATCAAATTCAGGGAGAAAAATGATGTCAGATATAAAACTGTGTTTAATAAGCCATGAAACTTTCTATGAGCCCAGGTGTGATAGTGGTGTGTGGCCACAGCGAGAACTTCTGATGTTGCTCACAGTGGTCCTCAGTGTGCTCAGGGAGGTTGTCTGTATGCCAAGACATATGAAAAATTAGAGGGAACATTGAGTCCAAGGTGTAGATGGTGACGAGGAAAGATGAGAGGACGGTGCCCTGGGGTGCCACCGCGCTGCAGAATACCACCTCTGACTCACAGCCGCGCAGCCGCACATACTGCGGACGGTCAGTGAGGTAGTTGATGGTCCAGGCAGCAAGGTGCCCTTTCACTCCCGCGTCCTGCAGCTTCCCCCGCAGATGTGCTGGCCTGATGGTGTTGAAAGCCCTGGAGAAGTCAAAGAACATGACCCTCACAGCGCTGCCGGCGGTCTCCAGGTGGGTGAGCACCCGCTGCAGCAGGTAGATGACGGCATCTTCTACCCCGATGTTGGGCCTATAGGCGAACTGCAGCGGGTCAAAGGCGGGGCTCACCACAGAGCTTTTGAAAGCTCCAGTGGTCATCATCATCATCATCATTTTCTGTAACCGCTTCATCTTAATTAGGGTCGCGGGGAGGCTGGTGCCCATACCAGCCAACTCAGGGCGAGGGCAGAGTACACCCTGGACAGCTCGCCAGGCCATCGCAGGGCGGAAACACGCTGACGGCTTTTCAGCCGTCCCTCCAGTTAAGCTCCAGTGGTGTTGTGCATAACACTGTACTCCAAACACAATATAATGGTCTAAACACTGACATTCAAAGTCCCACCGAGAGCATCAATTGGCATTTACACAAGAAGTGACTGGCAACAAACAAATTTATTTGCTGATGAGCAATACACAAATCATGGTGAGAGAAGTGAATCAGTTCACCGCTAAGCTCTTGTTTCTGTGAACAGCATCAAGCTAGTTCCCTGCAGTGGGTCATGAGAGATTTTATTTGTTTATTTATTTTTATTTTCATTATATTTCATGTCTGTAAACTAAGGCGTACATGTAGAAGTCAGAGACCCTGCACAGAGTTTATCACATTCTAACGAACTTATCTGTAGCATATACCTTTTACATAAAAAGCAATTCCTTTGTATAATAAAACTCATGGGAAATTCAAGTTTTGCCAAAATATAGGAGAACATTGTTGGCCATGAGCCCGTGTACTAAATTCTCCTCAAAGTTGGGCAAGGTAATGGCTGAACAGGGAAAGGGCATCACAGGTATCTGTAACCAATCATTTTGAAATTTCTTTATTTGAGTTGCAGTTGCGTCTTTTTCTTTTAATATTTAATGCACACAAAGTTAAAAGATGAATCATGAATCATGGATTCATATACTGATTTGCTTTTCAAACTTGATAGTTTTGAGAACAATTTCACAAGGACTTTTCAATAAATGCAACACGATCAGTATTGTTTTTATTATATTTGAGCTATGTAATTGGAGAAGACATGTTTGAGCTGTCCAGGGTGTACTCTGCCCTCACCCAGAGTCGCTGAGAAGATGGGCACCAGCCTCTCTGTGGCCCTAATTAGAATTAAGTGGTTCAGAAAATGAATGAATGAGTAAAACCTATGTGAGAATCAGAGAACAGGAAACGTGCAACTTACTAAACCTGAGATTTTTTCCTTTTTGTAGATGGAAAAATGCCATTCCCTTTGCAGCTTACTTTAATCGTAGTGCTTTGACAGAAACTACCTCAGTAACACCACCGACATTTTTCTGAGTTGTTTGTTAGTATCACTGTTGAGAAACATTTGATATTTAACTCTTCGATGTAACGTGGTATGGTGGACCCGCTGCATGTTTTTTTTTTGTTGATGTGCATAGATGTCAGTATAAAATATATTTTGTTAGAAACAGTGTTATTTGGTGTCAACCAAAATTAACAAGTGAGTAAAATATTGTATATTTTTTCAGGTATAGAAAAGCTAAGGCAGTGATCTGATGGGAAGTTGAAAGAGTCAGTTCATGTACCAATCATTCATTCATTCATTCATTTTCTGAACTGCTTAATCCTAATTTGGGTTGCAGTGAGGCTGGCGCCCATCTCAGCCATCTCTGGGTGAGGGCACGTTATGTTCTGAACAGCTCATCAGGCCATCGCAGGCCAGAAATACGCTGATGGCTATGCAGCCTCCTCTTGACTAAAGTCAGCAATGGTTCTTTTACATGCTTCACACCATAGACAGTGAGAGACATGGCCGGCCTTTGATAACCCAGTTAGCTGCACTGGGGAGACAGTGACGACCTGTTGAGAGTGGGGCTTGAACCTCCAACCTTGGGACAGTTCATATACCATAAACGTCAAAATAGCTGACTCACTGAAGAGTATGAATTCCCATGCCATTACTGAATATCTGTATCTCATTTTTATAAAGTAATAGAGGAACATAATTAATCTGTAATCATGAACTTGGATATAGTCACTTTATTTAACAGCCTCTGACTTTTCTCATTGCACAAAGGCTTAAAAATATTCAATTATGACATGATATGTTTTCCCTTCACATCATCTGCCTTGTGTTTTGGTGAAGAGTGTATGCACGTTTTGCTTGATTTTCCTCACACACTTCCTATGAAAAGGACAGAGCCCCAAGTGATGTGTAGTAATAAATCGAAATTTCACAAATTATTTATAATTTATACTCTTTATTGCTCACAGAAGACCAGTGTTGATTAGAGCATGTAATTAGAACCCAACCATGGATTAATTCTCTGGGGTTTTTAACAGTAGTCAAGCAAGCATGATGAAGTGACTACATATCTAGTAATTTACCTAAAAGTTTGATTAAATGGTTCCTTAAGTAGGCAGTGGTGGCCCAGTGGTAAGGTGCTGGATCACTGAGGTTGGAGTTTGAGGGTTCAAGGCCCACTCTCAAAAGTTTGTCATATTACCCCTAGTGCAGCTAACTGGGCTATCAAAAGATAGCCATGTCTCTCACTGTCTATGGTGAGAGGCATGTTAAAGAACCATTGCTGAGTGTGCTGCATAGCCATCAACGTGTTTCTGTCCTGTGATGGACTGGCGACCTGTTCAGGGTGTACTCTACCCTCGCCTCAAGTCAGCTGAGATAGGTGCCAGCCTCAACACAACCCCAATTAGAATTAAGCGGTTCAGAAAATGGATAAATGAATGGTTCCTTAAGTATTCTTTGGCTACTAGAGCTAACTTGGAGCATTTCTTTCTGAAAGTAAATTATGTACGCCCAAATTGATTGTAAAAAAAAAAAAAAAACTTCGTTCAAATAGGAAGAATTCAACTACTAGGTTGGGTCAAAGTACAGTGGTACCTTGACTGATGAAATTAATCCATTCTGAGGGCAAGCTCGTAAGTCAAAATGTTTGTTAGATAAAACAAAAATTCCCATAGGAAATCATAGAAAACCAATTAATCCGTTCCAACCCCCTCCCAAACTCATATAACCTAACAAAACACATATATTCAATATATTAAAGATGATAAACATGTAAAAACTCTTCTTTTTGTCCTTTGGGCTGTTCCCTTTTTTCCAGGGGTCACCACAGCGAATCATCGCATGTTTCATTTGGCATAGGTTTTTACGTCGGATGCCCTTCCGGAGACAACCCTTTAGCAAGGAGCAGAAACATGATGACGGCTATGCAGCTACTCTTTACGAAAGTCAGCAATGGTTCCTTTACATGAACCTCTCTCCATAGACGGTGAGAGACATGGCCGGCCTTTGATAACCCAATTATCTGCACCATGGGGGTGTCAGTGACAACCTTGTGGAGAATAGGACTCGAACCCCCAACCCTAGGATCAGCGATCCAGCACCCTTTACCACCAGGCCACCACCACCCCAATAATAATACATGTACATTAACATTAATAATAATTAATAATAAATGAGGTGGTGCATAATAGAGGAGGAGGAGCAGGAGGAGAATTTTGTGCACATGCACGCCACAAATGCCAGCGAGGAAAGGCTTCTGATGAGCTTCCACAAGGCCCATGCTT
Source organism: Plotosus lineatus (assembly GCA_024760905.1). Taxonomy (NCBI): domain Eukaryota; kingdom Metazoa; phylum Chordata; class Actinopteri; order Siluriformes; family Plotosidae; genus Plotosus; species Plotosus lineatus. The sequence goes on along the minus strand of CM045737.1, from coordinate 31,099,250 downwards.
CTCAAATAGTGGGTGAGATATGTGTGTGTGTGTGGTGGGGGGTATAGCCCTGGCGAACATGCTTTTTTGCCATACTGTATTAATTGTAATTGTGCATCCTCTACAGTAGGTGGCAGTAGCTCTCACTGTGTTCCCTGTGGTGTAAGGAAAAAGAGCCATAGGGAACAGTGAGAGCACTTTGGCCACCTACTGTAGAGGATGTGCAATTACACTTTCCCCCGTTGGCATTTATTGAAATAAATTTTGTTGAAATGTTATTTTTTCTTCCTATAGGGGGTGTCACAGAAAATTATTGAGAAGCACTGCACAAGGCATTCTCGAAGCACAGAAGAATACATGCGGGAGAATACGAGGCTAATTGGCATGGAAAAGAGCTCATAAATCAAAATTTTGCTCGTTGGATAGGGCAGATTTTTGGTAGGATTGAAGCTCATATCATGGAAAATTCATTACAAAAGACACTTGTAAGTCAAGGTATCACTGTACTTAGTGTATAGCCTTTCCCATTGTCTACACAATGTAACTGACACATCAAACTGCCATTCACAAATAACTTAGATTCCAACATAACATTTGGTGAATTATTCTATGCATTCACAACACTGCAATAACAAGCACTTGATAGTTATTTTTTCTGTGCATTGCTTGTTCACTTAAGGTCAAAGCCTGCTGTGGCTTATGTATAATAAATGACTCTACATGTATCTGCAAATCTATATGAGACTAATACACTAATGGTGCTACAGGAGGGAAGGTATGGGGGCATCAGTCTACCAGTGACGTGTGGTGAGGTTAACAGCTCGTGAATCACTGACTCTTTGAGTCAGATTTACAAATACAAATGAATTCAAAAGAGTATATATTCCTTCATTTCACTGATAGAAGACAATGTGTTGTTTTAAATCTCTTATCAACATTCTTTATGCAAACGTGATGCACGTTTCATGTGACGTTAAGATTTGTTCCAACTGCAATGATCATCTTTTAGTTATTACCTTTTTTGTTTTAACTGACAGTTCAGGTTTGTGAATTTTCTCAGCTTGGAAATATAATCTTCCATTTTGATGAGGTGAATTGTAAAGAAAACATAAACTACAAATAAAGAAGATTGTAGGTCGTAGGCCCTCTGTCATGAACCGGGGTACTGTTTACCTGACCGAGTAACTTTTTTTTTATTTTGTTTTATGAGATTCATCTGAGATCCTGAACTCATGACAGAAATACCTTATATACATTATTCAGAATATGTAAAGGCAGTGCATATAAGCTAAATGTTTGAAAGCATTTCACTTGCGATATATAGAGGGAGAGTGGCACACTATTTGCATCCATACCAATGCAGTTTGTGAGGAATTAGAGAATCACTGAGAGGCACAGCAAAGAGCTGCCTCATCACGCACTTCATCCCTGTATTTGAACAGAACATATGGAAATTTTGATATTCTTTATTGAAAAAAATAATTTTAATATTGGATAAGGGTTTGTAATGTGTGCGTGTGTGTGTGTGTGTGTGTGTGTATATATAAATTTATTGTATTTGATTATTAACCTTTTTTTTTTCTTTTCAAGATTGAAACAGCAGGCTCTGCCTTCCCTAAATGTCGGTCCCTACACTCTACTGAAGCAGATTTACCACTGAGATATGCAGTGTATCAATCAATTATTCTAAATAATTCCAATATTCACAAAAATGGGAAAATTTGTCAACGGTTGCATATAAACCTGATAACCCCGTTAGCTGCACTGGGAGAACAGCAGTGACAACCTGTTGATAATTGGGCTTTCAACCTTTGGATCAGTAATCTTTGATTTTGATTCGATTTACCGCATTTATCCGTAAGGGAAATTATTTTCTCTGCATTTAACCTATCTAAAGTGAGCAAACACACACACACACACACACACACACACACACACACACACACACACACACACACACTATAAACAGAGAACACACACTCACACACACACACACACACATGCACAATACCGGGTCACCACTGAACCTTGGTTAACTTGTCAATGATGCAAAAATGAATTAAACAAATTTTGTCTTGGGTTACCAGTGTTACCATTTTGGGGGCTAGTTTCAGGAAGTGGCTGCTTGTGTACACTTTCGGTAAAGAATACATTATGCATAGTAAATCAAATCATTTTTGGCCAGTGTATTCCTATAATACTGTATATACGATGCAATATGCAGTACGCCTAATGTACTGTAATGGATATATATATATATATATATATATATATATATATATATATATATATATATATATATATATATATATATGTGTGTGTGTGTGTGTGTGTGTGTGTGTGTGTATGTGTGTATATATATATATATATATATATATATATATATATATATATATATATATATATGTGTGTACACATACACTGTATATTGTAAGATGGAAGTACAGCAGTAGCAGAGTGACCATGTTTCTTCTGAAATCGGCTGACTGTGGATATTGGTGTAATAACTCACAGCTGTAACATAAACTGAGTCAAAGAGCAAAACAGAGGTGGGGGGGCATGTTTAGCAAAAAAGACAGAGAGGAAAAGAAAGTGCTAATCACTACAGAGGTCTACACATACATTTGATGGTGCTCAAATTGCATTGTCACTAGTACTGTATATGCCGGAATATGTTGCTTTCCATATATTTTCTCAGTGTCTGTGGCTTTTATTTCATTTTTTTTAACAAATTGTCAGATTCTTGAATGTGAAATGACCACTATGATTGCTTATGGACACAATTTGAGTTGTAGAACCCCCCCACACCACCACCAAGTACAGAAATATTTCATAATTACTTTTTATAGTATTGCAGCCAGTTGAGTGAATAGTGTATTCTTTTATGATGTCCTGATTATGTGACCCCAAGAAAGGACTCATTAAGTATGCTAGAGTTCAGGTGATGCTTTATATTACATATTTCAGTTGTTAATATACATGGAGTCTATTAAAATATGCATGATTAAACACGTTGAACATAAAAGCTTCTGAAAAGTTTCAGGTACAGAACAAACAGATCAAAAGCAACAAAAAGTATTGTATCCAGTATTTCCAAAATACTAAAGAGACTATTACTCCTATTTTCAGGGCATAATATTAATATTTCAAAATATAATATTATAGTCGGCCCTCTACTTACGAAAACCTCTGAATACAAAAAATCCAGGTTACGAAAAACATTTTCCTAAATTTTCGTCCTTTGTATATGAAACAACTTCTTCTTACGAAAAGCGCCAAATGCACCATTCAAAAATTCAAATGCGCCATTCAAACAATGCGCGAGTTGCTCTCTCTCATTGGCTGTCTCCCAACATCCCACCCCGCTGGCCTCCCATTGGCCAGGAGGGAGCTGAACTGTACCCATTCCTGTACCCATACTTCCTGTTTGTCACACGCGTGAAGGAGAATTGAACAGGACTGTTGGCTCGTGAATTTTTTTGAGATTGATCATTGCAGCATTATATTTCGTTATCCATCATGGGCCCCAAGAAAGTGATTCCCAGTGACACCGAAAAGAAGAAGCGGGCTCCATTATTAATCGAAGTGAAGCAGGAGATAGTCATAAAAAAATACAAAACTGGAATGCGGTTGAGCGAAATCGCAAAGGAGTATGGCTGAAACCCCTCTACCATCGGGACGATATTGAAGCAGAAGGAGACCTTAAAAGCAGAGATACAGTGACAGAGGTGATTATTTCGGAAAAGCAACCGCCATGTTTAAGGACCTCTTGAAGGAGGGTGGGGGTGAGGACTCTTCAGACCAACAACCCCCAGACTTTAAAGCGTTGCATGGGTGGATCGAGAGATTTTAAAAAAGGTAAATAATTTTCTTTTACTTTTAACACATATTTCATACAAAATTGGTGTACTTTTATCATTTTTAAAGGGTTTACGGGGTAGTCTTGGGAGCCTTGGAACGAATCATGCGTTTACATGTGAAATGCACCTCTACTTACGAGAACTCCAGGTTATGAAAAAGGCGCTGGAACGGATTCATTTCGTAAGTAGAGGGCCGACTGTACTGGAAACATAATTTGAAACTATCTGTTTGTGATTATAAAATATATTTTATTGTTCATTTCCCACAACTAAATGGATAAATACCACACTTTGGGAACAGTATTATCATTTAGTAGCCAAGTATACGAATGTGTATTGGTGTGTCTCATGAACTCACTTTGCAGACAGTATTTCCTATGTGCAATCTTTATTTCCAGCCCTGTGCATGCTAAAATTAATAGTCCTCAGAATGTTTTAAGAAATTTCGGTATAGAAACCTAAATTATATCAAGTAACAACAGCAAAAATAAATAAATAAATAAACAAACCCTCAACACGTGAAATGCATAGCGGGGAGGCTGGTACCCATCTCAGTCAACTCTGGGTGAGGGCAGGGTACACTCTGGACAGCTCGGCAGGCCATTGCATGGCAGAAACATGCTGATGGCAATAGAGAATACTCTTTTCGAAAGTCACCCGTGGTTATTGGACTTGTCTCCCACCAGTGAAAGTGTGAGACATGGCTGGCCTTTAATAACCCAGTTAGATGCATGGGATGGGGGGGGCAGCAATGACAATCATTGATAGTGGGGCTTAAACCCCTGACCTTTGGATTCAGCACCCTATCACCGGGCCCCAACTGCCCCTGCACATAGTCCCTAGGTCTTAATTTGTACTTAATAAGTTTGCACCGTGAATGAAATTAGTTGTAGGTACTGTACTGTATATAGTTTGTTGGTATAGTTGTGAATACATATATATACAGCAGTTCAAAGAATCTGTCTTTTCCCAGTCTTACTAAGATAAAAATCAGTACCTGGAGTTCAATGTGCAATCCTTCCTACATGGACACTGCAAATTCTCTGGAATATGACATGATACTCTGCTGGTGTTTTTAAAGAGTAGCAAAGAGAGGGATGCTCCCATAGTTGAGAGACATGCAGATTATTTCATGTAGCTACCTTAAATTGCCTATTGGTGGAAATGTTGGTGTGACATGTTTGTTTGCCTCTGCAACAGTGCCTTGTTCAGGGTGTACAATGCCTCTTGCCTGAAGGCAGCTTGGATTGGCTCCAGCATCCCTTGTGAGGGTCCATTTATGGACATGGCATGTCCATAAACAAGCAATCTTGGAGCTGTGAGGTGGCAAAACTACTCACGGCACCACTTCACCAGCTTACATGAGATATACAAAGGTTTCATATGTACTCAAATTAAAGGAGTAAACAAAATAGGTGGGCGATGGCAAAATGACAGCAGTGGTTTGGTAATTTTTTAGAGGATGGAAGAAACTAGAGAAACCAGAGAAACCTTAAACAGGCGTAGGGAGATCAAAACAGCCAGGATTGCTGATACCTGAGATACACCACTGTTCTAATGTAATGGGGGGGGGGACTTGCTGCTTGGGTAACAGCCTGTCCCTCATTACTCCCTACCCAGGCTCTGCGCACTGGGGGGTATCACCAGCCGGGATACCAGCCAGAGCGCAGCCATAGTCCTTCGGGACTGACGGAGGCCTACCATACCATCTGTCAGGTATTAGCAATGGCTAATGCTACTAATTTGCGATGATTAGCAGTAATGATTATCAGTTTTAACACACAAATATTCTCAGAATATAAAATAGCACATTTCAGTACTGTATACATTTCTGAACCGCTTAATCCTAATTAAGGTCGTGAGGAGGTTGGCATCATCTCAGCCAACTCTGGGTGACGGCAGAGGACACCCTGGACAGCTCACTAGGCCATCACAGGGCCAACACTTACATCTAGGGAAGATATGGAACATCAAGATTCACCAACTGTGTATGTTTTTGGACCGTGGGAGGAAACCAGATGACCCGGACGAAACCCACAGAAGCACGGGGAGAACATGCAAACTCCACACAGAAATGCCTAGGCTGGGAATCGAACCCAGGACCTTCTTTCTGTGAGGCGGACGTGCTAACCACTACGCCACCATGCCACCCTTATTTGTGTATTTTCATTTCTTAATGAAATTGTGGACAGTAAGGTTAGTGAACTTGAAGAACTTTATCATTTTATAGCCTTCCTCTGCTTTGCAGGCATTGAATTATTAGATTAATTTTTCGCTAACGTGCCGCTTGTTTTTAATGGTTATTTACTAATTAAATGTGCTCTATGTTGATCTATCATATAATGTCAAACCTAGCTTATGACGTGAGGATGGTGGTGTAGTGGTTAGGGTGCTGGGCTCATGACCGGGAGGTTGTGGGTCTGAATCTCAGTTGAACCCCCACTGTGCTAAGACCCCTCGGCAAGGTCTTAACCACAAGTGTGCCTTTGTCCTCCCAGCACTATAAATGGGTACCAGTAAAAAATATACTGGGACGATAACTTGCAATGGACTAGCGTCACATCCAGGAGGAGTTGAACTCCTGATCGCTTCACGCTACGAAAACCGGGAATAAGCCACTAGGCTCGGGTGTAAAAAGCCAACAGACTAGCTTATGACAAAGATGCCATGTAATGGATTTCATAATGGACATGATCTTTCTGGCCAAGACACTGGTACAACATCAGGTGCTCTATTTCATTAAAAGGTGACACACAGTTTCAACAGAGAGGGCAGGGAGAATTGGGGTGAAAAAGAAACTGCTCAATTTGCAAACTATTATCTTAAGCTAATACATAAAAAAATAATTCATACCTTGATAATATGGGTCAACGTTTTTGTTTTTCACAGACAGAATCATTGTGCAGAATTACAGAGGCAAATATTGGAGACATCCATTTATTCTGCAGTTTATTAGCAGTCATTGTCAGAAACCTCCACCTTTAAACTTTATTGAAAATCCACACATGTAAAATATCAGCTAAAGATAATTTTCTGCACCACTTTAAGGTACACTGTGAGATCA
>CM045737.1:30877347-31082347 GCA_024760905.1 Plotosus lineatus | reverse complement strand
ACTTGTGGACTGTAATATAACACATTAAAGTTTTATAGACACACACACCACCTTCCATAATTATTGGCACCCCTGGTTAAGATGTGTTCTTTAGCTTCTAATAAATTCGGGGGGGTTATTTATATATATATATATATATATATATATATATATATATATATATATATATATGGCTGCAAAGAAAAAAAGAGTGAAATATGACCTTTATTTCAAGTGCATTTATTTAGTGTCAAAAATCCCGCATTAAGAAATAATTATTTTACATCTAATCATGTGTACCACAATTATTAGCACCACTGATCTTAATACTTTGCACAGCCTCCTTTTGCCAACAAAACAACACCTAATCTTCTATAATATTTCACGAGATTGAAAAATACAGAAAGTGGGATCTTCGAACATTCCTCTTTGCGCAGTGTCTCTAAATCATCCAGCTACCTGGTCCTTTCCTCTTCAGCTCACTCCTCAGTTTTTCAATGGGGTTCAGGTCTGGTGACTGAGATGGCCATGAGAGGAGCCTGATACTGTCTCTGGTGAACCATTTCTGCGTAGTTCTGACCACATGTTTAGGGTCATTATCTTGATAAAAGACCAGTGACGACCCATCTTCAGCTTTTGAGCAGAGGGCACCAGATTTTGATTTAAAATTTCCTGGTATTTCAAAGCATTCATGATGCCATGCAGCCTAACACGGTTCCCAGGGCCTCTGGAAGTAAAACAGGCCCACAGCATCACCAATCCTCCCCCATACTTCACAGTGTTCATGAGGATGTTTTCTGCATACTTATCTTTTGTGTTCTGCCAGACCCACTTAGAGTGTTTGTTGCCAAAAATCTCTATCTTCGTCTCATCTGACCAAAGCACATGATTCCAGTTGAAGTCCCAGTACCGCTTAGTGAACTCCAGACGTTTGCGTTTCTGATTGTGAGTGAGGAAAGGTTTGTTTCCGTGCATACCTCCCAAACATCTTGTTGGCATGTAGATGGAGCCTGATGGTTGTTTTGGAGACTTTTTGACCCCAAGACACAAGTTGTTGTGATTTTTTAACAGTGAGCTTTGGAGAAGCTATATACTTTATAAACTTGAAGTGTTGAATTTTCATCAGGAATTGGGTTTTTGGAAAAACCAATTCCTGATTTTTGGTGGTTTGAAAATAAAATTGTATGGGTATAGAGTTGTGTTCAAAGTAATAGCCATCAGACATCAATAACTGGATAAATCACTGTTTTTGGTAGAAATGATATTTCTACATGGAAAGTAATTTACGAGAATGTGTAGTAGAGTAATAGAACTCAACAGAACCACCAGTCATGACCTGCGTACTGCTGAGTAATTCTGAGTAATTGAATCTAAATCAAAACGAATTGAAAGGGGCGTGTTCAAAATAATAGCAGTGCGGAGTTCAATTAGTGATATCATTAATTCTTTGAAAAACAGTCAATGGTCCTTATTTAATGAAAGATGGGAGCAAATGTTGTACATGCTGGTTATAGAGCATTTCTCACTGAAACTGAGGAAAATGGGTCATTTCAGAAGAACAGCGTCTGTCTGTCTTCCTTTCGGCTTTTTCCCTTTTACTCGGGAGTCGCCACAGCGAATCATCTGATTTGCACGTTTGATTTGGCAGAGGTTTTTACGTCGGCTGCCCTTCCTGTCACAACCCTTTTTAGCAAGGGACAGAAACACGCTGACGACTTTGCAGCTACTCTTTACGAAAGTCAGCAATGATTCTTTTACATGAATCTCTCACCATAGACAGTGAGAGACATGGCCCGCCTTTGATAACCCAGTTAGATGCATTGGGTGGGGGGGGGGACAGTGACAACCTTGTGGAGAGTGGGACTTGAACCCCCAACCTTTGGATCAGCGATCCAGTGCCCTATACCACTAGACCACCACTGCCCCTATTTCAGAAGAACACCGTACCTCAGTTAAAAAGTTGATTGGATAGCGGTAAAAATATAAAAATTTGCAGAAAATATGAGGCTGCTCAGAAAAAATGATCACAAATGCTTCAAAATGACAACCAAAACCTGAAAGACACAGGTGTGAAGCCAAGTTATTGGCAAGAAGCCCCCGCGAAGTCCCACTGTTGAAAAAAAGACAGGCGCTTAAAGAGGTTATAATTTGCCAAAGACCACATTGGCTGGACTAAAGAGAAATGGCACAACATTTTGTGGGCTGATGAAAGTCAGCTTATTCTTTTGGAGTCTCATGGACCCCCTACATGACCCCCAATCTTAAAGTAAAAAAAAAGAAAAGTGCTGAGTGAGCACCCCTTCATGGGGGGGGGGGGACTCCTTTTGTTCTCAAGTTTGTTTAGTCTTTTCCGGTGCTGTCAGCTCAACAGGTGGAGTGTTTTTCTCATTAAGTTAATGGTCCAACAATGATCCTGTGTGTCACTTGACTTCTGGGTTTCTCGAGAGGTTGGGTAGACAATAGAACTGCCACGAATGAAAATGGTTTGCACAGAAGGAGACTGACACAAGGAAGAGGGGTAAGAAAAGAGTTGGCTATGCTATTCCACTGAGCATTCAGTCCAAACACAAGGCCGAGTGGCCCATTTTAAAGCTCATAGCCATTGGGCGTGAGCCACGCTAAGACACTATTGTACAAAATGTGCCAGAGTAGAACTGCTGAGAAATTAAACAGCCCTGGAAAAAGCCAGAAATGGCACAGGGGATGCAGGGGGTCAAGTGTCAGCCAGAGGAGAGGGATGAGGTATTTCAGCTGGGTTTGAAATGCTGCCAGCTACATTAAGGCAGGGAATCACGGATGATTGGAGATGAATGTACTGGACAGATGTCAAGGATGACAACCGCAACAGGGGTGCCCAACCTCCTAGCAGCTGACCTAATAATGTACTGAGGTTGCAGACAGTTCTAGGAATTTGTGGGCTGGTATGCATGCGTATTCATGATTAGACAACTGATAATTATGTGAAGAGATGGCAAAGACATTAGTAGAGATTGCATCCTGGTGTTCAGATTGACTGGGACTGTTTTTAAAACAGTGACCAGGTTATAAATTCTTGGCTTGTAGAGTCACACACTCCAGTTTTTCATCCACAGCCATTTCAATACCAACTGCGGAAATTAACCCAGCTCTGTGGTTTGATGGATGCTAAATTGACAATTTTCAAGAATTTTGTTAGCATGATGACCAGGTTGTGTTTGAAATACAGTACCTGTTCAGAAATCTGCCTATTTTCTGGTGTCACATTTCATGGTATGCTTCCATAAATACTGCCAGGGATTATAGCAATGATGAGGAGATTCATACTTGAGATTCATTCATAGTGATGCATATTCTGTAGTCCAGTAAAGGTACAATTAAAGAAGTGAAATAAACATTCTAGTCTAAGAACAAATGCCAATAAAATGTATATTGCTGGGTCTTAACTTAAAAGTAGATTTTTTTATGATAGTTTCATAAAAGTCTGTGACCAGAAGGCAATGTTATATTAGCACAGAATGGCTGTTATTTGATCAGGTTGGTCCATAAATAATGACTGTTGTGTCTGTTGTATTCTTCTCTACAGTATCTTGTTACGTCTCAAATGAGTGACAATTGCTGGCAGATAGTAACAAGGACAATGACCATGGTGTTGAGTGGCGTTGAGTCCAGCTCAGGAATATGAACCACTTTTCTTCTATAGGAACCTAGCTTATGTGCACATATACTAGTCCTTCTCAAAAAATTAGCATATTGTGATAAAGTTCATTATTTTCTGGAATGTACTGATAAAAATTAAACTTTCATATATTTTAGATTCATTGCACACCAACTGAAATATTTCAGGTCTTTTATTGTTTTAATACTGATGATTTTGGCATACAGCTCATGAAAACCCAAAATTCCTATCTCAAAAAATTAGCATATCATGAAAAGGTACTCTAAATGAGCTATTAACCTAATCATCTGAATCAACCAATTGCACAAATATTTTGCAAAAATAAACACCTGCAAAAGATTCCTGAGGCTTTTAAAAACTCGCAGCCTGGTTTATTACTCAAAACCGCAATCATGGGTAAACCGCAATCATTGACACCCTCAAGCAAGAGGGTAAGACACAGAAAGAAATCACTGAGCGAATAGGCTGTTCCCAGAGTGCTGTATCAAGGCACCTCAGTGGGACGTCTGTGGGAAGGAAAAAGTGTGGCAGGAAACGCTGCATAACCGGAAGAGGTGACCGGACCCTGAGGAAGATTGTGGAGAAGGGACGATTCCAGGCCTTGGGGGACCTGTGGAAGCAGTGGACTGGGCTACAGGTGCTGCATTCCCCAGGTCAAGCCACTTTTGAACCAGAAACAGCGGCAGAAGCGCCTGACCTGGGCTACAGAGAAGCAGCACTGGACTGTTGCTCAGTGGTCCAAAGTACTTTTTTCGGATGAAAGCAAATTTTGCATGTCATTCGGAAATCAAGGTGCCAGAGTCTGGAGGAAGACTGGGGAGAAGGAAATGCCAAAATGCCTGAAGTCCAGTATCAAGTACCCACAGTCAGTGATGGTCTGGGGTGCCATGTCAGCTGCTGGTGTTGGTCCACTCTGTTTTATCAAGGGCAGGGTCAATGCAGCTAGCTATCAGGAGATTTTGGAGCACTTCATGCTTCCATCTGCCGAAAAGCTTTATGGAGATGAAGATTTTCATTTTTCAGCACGACCTGGCACCTGCTCACAGTGCCAAAACCACTGCTAAATGGTTTACTGACCATGGTATTACTGTGCTCAATTGGCCTGCCAACTCTCCTGACCTGAACCCCATAGAGAATCTGTGGGATATTGTGAAGAGAAAGTTGAGAAACACCAGACCCAACACTGTGGATGAGCTTAAGGCCGCTATCGAAGCATCCTGGGCCTCCATAACACCTCAGCAGTGCCACAGGCTGATTGCCTCCATGCCACGCCGTATTGAAGCAGTCATTTCTGCAAAAGGATTCCCGACCAAGTACTGGGTGCATAACTGAACATAATTATTTGAAGGTTGACCTTTTGTGTATTAAAAACACTTTTTTTTTATTGGTTGGATGAAATATGCTAATTTTTTTCAGATAGGGATTTTTAGTTTTACTTTACTTTTTTTGCCAAAATCATCAGTATTAAAGCAATAAAAGACACACATATATATATATATATATATATATATATATATATATATATATATATATACACACACACACACACACACACCCCTTCTTTTCCTTTTGGCCGTTCCCTTCAGGGAACTTCACCAACTGCCTTCATGTCCTTCTTCACCACATCCATGAATCGTCTCTTTGATCTTCCTCTTGGCCTTCTGCCTGGTAGTTCCAACCTCAGTATCCTACTACCAATATACTCACTATCCCTCATTTGTACATGTCCAAACCATCTCAATCTAGCCTCTCTGACTTTGTCTCCAAAACATCTTACATGTGCTGTCCCTCTGATGTGCTCATTCCTGATAATATCCATCCTCATTACTCCCAAAGAGAACCTCAACATTTTCATCTCTGCTAAAAGGTAAAGGCAAGTCTGTTGGGCTTTTACACCTGAGCCTCCTGGCTCATCAGGTTCGAGATTATACCTGGTTTCTGTAGTGTGAATGAACTAGGAGTTCAACTCCTCCTTCATGGGTGCTCGTCCATCGCAGGTGTCCTTCGCAGTATTTTTACTGGTACTAATTCATTTCCCGGCATCTTAGCATGGAAGGGGTCTGACAGGATTGAAACTCACAGCCCCTCAGTCAGGGTGAGTGATGGCCCAGTTGTAAGGTGCTTGATTACTTATCTCAAGATTGGGGATTCCAGCCCAACAATCAACGAATGGTCATTGCTGTCACGAGTGCAGCTAACTGGGTTGTCAAAGGATGGCCAGTCATCTCAGTGTCTATGATGGGGCGTTTAAAAGAACCATTGCTGACTTTCATCACTAATAGGTTGAATAGCCATCAGCGTGATTCTGAAATACGATAGCATGTCAAGCTGTTCAGGGTCAGTTGAGGTGGGAGGCAGCCTCCCTGTGCGCCTAATTAGGAGTAAGCAGTTCAGAAAATGAATAAATGAATGAATCCCACATGCATGAGCACAGCACCTTGAGCACTCGACCAACAGTCCTAAAATGTTGTAATGTGCAAACTTAAGGGCACCACTGCTTGTGTTACATATTTTATTTGTTACTGGAAAAAAAAATTCAATAACTTTGAAAAAACAAACAAACATAAGCACAGCACAGTAAGTGTGCCATATGCAAAAGTTTGAACTCCTTATAAAGTAAATACACAGTAACACCCCCTTTGACGAATATCACCGCTTGCAAGTGCTTTTCATACCCAGCTCGAGTGTTTATAGCATTGTTTACTAAAATTTCACTTTTTTTGTATTGAAGTTTACTTTGATTACTTTGGATTGTCTTGAATTCACGCTATTTGCAATAACAATCAGGGGACAGTCAGGAGAAACTGAGGGGACCGGTCCAAAAGCTTTAGCTTGCCTTTCTTGAAGTACTTCCTGGGTGATTTGGAGGTAGGTTTTACTTGATCGTTCTGTTGCAAAACCTTTATTGCAGAAGAAAAGATGCCATCTGCCTGCTTATTAGCCGATATAAGGGTTGTTTTCATCAAATGCTTCTCATACCTCTTGGTGATCATGGCGAGAAAATGTCGACTTTATTACTTCATTAGACAGCACTTGTTTCCAAAATGCCTCTGATTTAACTAGATATTGTTTTACATTCACCAGACAATGATTTTTGTAATGAGGTTGGTAAGGCTTCCTTCTGATGACCCTTCCATGGAGGTTGTTTGTGCAATCATCCCTACTGAGTACAATAGCACCTTTTTCAGATAAAATTTCCTGCAGTACTTTAGTGGCAAGGGGGCAGTGGTGGTCTAGTGGTATAGGGCGCTGGATTGCTGATCCAAAGGTTGGGGGTTCGAGTCCCACTCTGCACAAGGTTGTCACTGTCCCCCCCAGTGGAGCTAACTGGGTTATCAAAGGCCGGCCATGTCTCTCACTGTCTATGGTGTGAGGCATGTAAAAGAACCATTGCTGACTTTCGACAAGAGAAGTCTGCAAAGCCGTCGGCGTGTTTCCGCCCTGCGATGGCCTGGCGAGCTGCCCAGGGTGTACTCTGCCCTCGCCTGAAGTTGGCTGGGATGGGCGCCAGCCTCCCCGCGACCCAAGTTTGGATTAAGCGCGTACAGAAAATGATGACTTTAGTGGCATATGGACCATTACCTTTCTTGGAGTTCCAGATTTTTCCTTAACTTCCATTATTTCTGTATTCATTTATTCATTTATTCATTTAATTGAATTCATCTAATTTTCTGAACCACTTAATCCTAATTAGGGTCGTCGGGAAGCTGGCGCCCAGCTCAGCCAACTCTGGGCGAGGGTTGGGTGTTACTCTGAACACCAGGGCATCGCAGGGAAGACACTCACACAACCATTCACACTCACGCCTAGGGGAGATTTGGAAAAGCCAATGTTTTTGGACTGTTGGAGGAAACTGGGGTACTGACAGGAAACCCACGCAAGCACAAGGAGAACATACAAACTCCACACAGAAACACCTGAGCTGGGAATTGAGCCCAGGACCTTCTTGTTGTTAGGCAGATGTGCTAACCACTACACCAAAGTGCTGCCCTTATTTCTGTATTTTCATTTCTCAGTGAAATTGTCGACACTGAGGTTAGCGAGCTTGAGGTACTTTATCATTTTATAGCCTTCCTCTGCTTTGCAGGTAGTAAATTGGTTGGAATAGGCCACATTGATCAGTGTTAACTCAAGGTTTAAAGCAGCAGAGTTGTCATCTTCCACCTTCATGGCTGAGGGTAGTGGGTCATAAGTGCATTCACCAGAGCTCTCCACGGCTTCATTCTTGTGCTGCCATGTATCTATAACTCTCACATTAAGTTGGTGGCTCCTAAATCCACTTCTGTTTGTAAGCTAAGTGAACATAGTTTCTCAGTTTGATGACAAGAGTCAATAAAGTCCTTGCATTGTAATTTTGGAAGTTGAAAGATATATAACATTTTGGACATGCCACAATTACTATCCTCTTCTGGGCTTTTTCAACTGAATATAAAGTAACTCGACCTAAAAAATTCCAGAATGTGTATTGTTTAATGCTATTTGGTGCAGCGGTTGTGCTTCAATTTATTTGCCCTTGGAGTGCCTAAGTTTTACATACAACTGTATGCTGTATGTCTTTACATGATATATATTCATGATGCGTTTCATTTCTATTTCCTCACTAGTTAATTTTTTTTTTATTCATGTCCCTGATTTTATGTTCCTTTTATAACATTTCTGAGTATTTTTTTTTAAACACGTGCACCCTACAGCTCTCTTTACTTGGGTTGCTGCATCTTTTTCAGTTTTCTCCCACTATCTTAAAACATACCAGTAAGTGGACTAACTACTCCGAATTGTCCCTAGGCATGTTGACCCTATGTGTTTGTGGTGCCCTGTGATGGGCTGGAATCTGAATATTTCACAACCCTGTCCAGAAAAATAGGATTCCACACAAAGACAGAATAAACATGTGAGAAATCGTGTGAAGAACTTTTAAATTTTGGAAGAAAATCACACCTGAAAAATGAAAACAAATGCCTCATGTGTAAAAATGCACATGGAAATAAATACGAGAAACCATGTTGGGGTGGGTTGGACACAACATACAGTCCATTACTAAGTAGTATAAAAAATATGTTAACTATATATCTACAAAACTTGAATAAGGGGCAGTGGTGGTCTAGTGGTATAGGGCGCTGGATCGCTGATCCAAAGGTTGGGGGTTCGAGTCCCACTCTCCATAAGGTTGTCACTGTCCTCCCCAGTGGAGATAACTGGGTTATCAAAGGCTGGCCATGTCTCTCACTGTCTATGGTGTGAGGCATGTAAAAGAACCATTGCTGACTTTCGACAAGAGTAGGCTGCAAAGCCGTCGGTGTGTTTCCACCCTGCGATGGCCTAGCGAGCTGTCCAGGGTGTACTCTGCCCTCGCCCGAAGTTGGCTGGGATGGGCGCCAGCCTCCCCGCGACCCTAATTCGGATTAAGCGGTTACAGAAAATGAATGAAAACTTGAATAATGTGATTATTTTCACGTGACACTGACTTTTAAAGAAGCGACTCCACCCTGTGTAATGTGCACACAATTTCCCTTGGACTCAATTAGCAAACATAATGCTAGTTTATTAATTTCGTCATTAACGATACCCTTTTCCACCAGTTTTACTCTTAAAATAAACTAAATCATTCAAGTAAGCAGCAAAACCGATTTTTCAATCCACTCTTTGCATAAGTCACACAAAAGTAGAGGCCAGTGAGCACGCTAACATCCTAACATCCTGACATCCTCACAGGAAATGGGCGAAACCTTGGTTAAAATTATTACACCAATGTTTTGAACTGTGAAGGAAGCCGCTCCTGATAGCAGAGGCTGTTCAGTTTCCTGTTGTGCACAACAGTTTCATTTTTTTTTTTCAACCATGAGGGGAAAAGGAACACAAAGGGATACAGGTCACTGACTCATAAAAGCAGTGGTAGTGTAAAAGCATTAACAGTATGTTTGCTTATGTTTAGTACAGAAAATTGTTGACTGAATACTTCAGTTAAGTAAAGAACATGATAATCATGAATTTAGAGGTTGAAAGGAATCACAAGTGTGCAGATTTTTTATTTATTCTTGTATCTGTGGGAAGCTTGTTTCATTTGTTGTGGTACCATAAAGCTCCCAGTTCGATATTCACCGACTAGAGCTTATCAAGATGTTGCATCAAAGCTGACCGTATCAGGACCATGTTTAGGTAAGATATCTATTTCCGGACTCTTGAAAGCCTAGTGAGTCATTTATCCATCCATACCCGTACCAAATGGAAACAGATATTTGCCAACAAAATGCTACTTCATTCGTTTATTTTTTATTAGTTTATTTTTAAAATGAGAAAACTCAAATGTATTAAACATATAACACTTGCGTAGTGCATAGCGGGGCCGGTGGTATAGTGGTTAGGGTGCTGTGCTCAAGATCATGAGGTTTTGTGTTCAAATCCCAGTTAGACTGCCACTGTGCTACGACCCCTGGGCAAGGTCTTATCCACAAGTGTGCCTCTGTTCACCCAGCAGTATAAATGGGTACCTGTAAAAATATGCTGGGAAGGTAACCAGCGAAGGACTAGCGTCCCATCCAGGAGGAGTTGAACTCCTCGTCACTTCACGCTATGGAAACCGGGGATAAGCACTGGCCTGATGAGCCACTGTGGCTCGGGTGTAAAAAGCCCAAAAGAAATGTTGTAAAGCAAAAATGCTTCTAAAAATAATACAATTAAATATTTACACACACACACACACACTTCACACTTCATCCCAAATCAGCTCAGTGGGGTTTAAGTGCAGAGACTGTGCTGGGGCCTTGGTTTTCCTTTTCAGGCCTTATATTGCTATGTAGGTGTATATACAGTATATCTAATATATACATTTATATATATATATATATGTGTGTATATACTGTATGCTGGTTTACAGTATCTACAATTTGTTATAGGGATGTTGTTTGAAGTACAAAACGGATTGCAAAAAAGTTGGGACACTATACAAATTGTGAATAAAAAACTGAATGCAATGATGTGGAAGTGCCAGATTTCAATATTTTATTCTGAATAGAACATAGATTGACGGGTCAAGAGTTTAAACTGAGAAAATGTATCATTTTAAGGGAAAACTATGTTGATTTTAAATTTCATGGTGTCAACAAATCTCAAAAAAGTTGGAACAAGGCCATTTTCACCACTGTGAGGCATCACCGCTTCTTCTTACAACAGTCTGCAAACGTTTGGGGACCGAGGCGACAAGTTTCTCAAGTTTAGAAACAGGAAAGCTGTCCCATTCTTGTCTAATACAGGCCTCGAACTGTTCAACTGTCTTGAGCCTTCTTTGTTGCATCTTTCTCTTTATGATGTGCCGAATGTTCTCTATAGGTGAAAGATCTGAACTGCAGGCTGGACATTTCAATACCTGGATCCTTTTCCCACGCAGCCATGATGTTGTACTTAATGCTGCATGTGGTCTGATATTATCATGTTGAAAAATGCAAGGTCTTCTCTGAAAGAGACGATGTCTGGATGGGAGCATACTTTGTTCTAGAACCTGAATATACCTTTTTCCATTGACAGTGCCTTTCCGGATGTGTAACCTGCCCATGCCACACGCACTCATGCAATCCCATACCATCACAGATGCAGCTTCTGAACTGAGCACTGGGTAACAACTTGGGTTGTCCTTGTCCTCTTTAGTCCGGATGACATGGCGTCCCAGTTTTCCATAAAGAACTTCGAATCGTGATTCGTCTGACCACAGAACAGTTTTCCACTTTGCTACACTCCATTTTAAATGACCCCTTGCCCAAAGAAAACACCTGCGCTTCTGGGTCCTGTTTAGAAATGGCTTCTATACTGTTGAGTTTCAGCTGGCAACGGCGGATGGCACGGTGGATTGTGTTCACCGACTGGATTGTGTTCTGGAAGTATTGCTGAGCCCATTCTGTGATTTCACTTACGGTAGCATTCCTGTTTGTGGTGCAATGCCCCTTTAAGGGCCCGAAGATCAAGGGCATCCAGTATGGCTTTTCAGCCTTGACCCTTACGCACAGAGATTGTTCCAGTTTCTCTGAATCGTTGGATGATGTTATGCACTGTAGATGATGATATCTTCAAACTCTTTGCAATTTTTTGCTGGGAAACACCTTTCAGATATTGCTCCACTATCTTTCTGCGCAGCATTGGGGGGATTGGTGAGCTTCACTTCTGAGAGACACTGCCACTCTGAGAAGCTCTTTTTATACTCAGTCATGTTGCCAATGGATCTCGTTCATGGTAATTGATCTTCCGGCTGTTTGTTATAAGTGCAATTGACTTTTCCAGCTTCTTATTGCTACCTGTCCCAATGATTTTGAGATTTTTTGGCACCATGATATTTTAAAATCAACAAATATTTCCCTTAAAATTATACATGTTCTCATTTTAAACTTTTGATCTGTTGCCTATGTTCTATTTGGAATAAAATATTGAAATTTGGCACTTCCACATCATTGCATTCAGTTTTTATTCACAATTTGTATGGTGTGCCAGTTCTTTTGGAATCCAGTTTGTACCTGCTTTAAGTATCACTAAAATACTGTAATAACATAGCTGTCAAACCCTAAGATTAATAAAGAGTGAGAAGCAGGGGTCTAGGGGGCGCAGCCCCCGGTCAGGTCCAGGGCAACGCGTTAGTGGGGGGTGTAGGAGGGCGAAGCCCCCTAGAAAATCTTTGTTTTAAGGGTTTTTAAGAGTGATTCTTACGCCATTTCATGCGAGTTTTATATGTAATTATTAAACACAGACATAGGGAGAAAAATACAAAATTACACACGTCTTTAAGATTTAATAATGTAATGTAAATAAAATCATCAATAAAAGAACTCATGAAATATGAAGTGTAAACTAATCACATATATCAAAAATACGGTTGGCTAAAGTAAAGTACTGTATTAATTGAAACATTTCTCTTTTTTGAAGTTTTAAAGCACAGGGTAGGTTTGTTTATAGTGATTGCTGGTTGGCTGTAATTAGCCAATCAAGTGAAAGCGAAATAACTGTGGGGAAGCGGAAGTCTTATAATGCAGAAAATTCGTGATTTGGTATTTGCTCGTGGAAATTACATCCTTAAAAAATAAAAAATAAATAAAATTGGGAAATAATTGTATTAATGTGTGAGATTTTCGACACCTTCCGTGGGAGATTGAGGAGGAGATGAAATGCGTAAGTCTCACGCTTGATGTGTGAGAGTTGACGAGTATGTAAAAAATAAATGAGTGTGAAAGCCCCATCAGCTTCCCTTCATTTCTGTTTACCTTCTGATGCATTTGTTAAGATTTTTTACCAGAGTTAAATTGATCGGGTGGCAAAGTTAAGTATTTTTTTTTTTTTTGCCTCCTGAATCTGCCCTCATTTACATCACTGTGCACATTTTAACCATGCATAAAGCACCACCCCACAGGATTATATAAATATATAGCTTTTATAACTGAGCTTCCATGCTGACCAGACTTAGCAGTAGGCAGATCTTTCATGACATCACTTTCAAATACACATTCAACTGTAGCCAAGAAAACAAGCCAAGTAAAAACTTGATGAATATGCAAATATGAGGATTTATGAGGATGTAGACTGGTGGGCTGGGCATTAGTGGCCTGAGGGCAGTGGTGGTCTGGTGGTAAAGGGCATTGGATCGCTGACCCTAAGGTTGGGGGTTCGAGTCCCACTCTCTACAAGGTTGTCACTGCCCCCCCCCCAGTGCAGCTTACTGGGTTATCAAAGGCGGGCCATGTCTCTCACTGTCTATGGTGAGAGGTTCATGTAAAAGAACCATTGCTGACTTTCGTAAACAGGAGCTGCAAAGCCATCAGTGTGTTTCTGTCCCTTGCTAAAGGGTTGTGTCAGGAAGGGCATCCGATGTAAAAACCTACGCCAAATCAAACGTGCGAATCAGATGATTCACTGTGGCGACCCCTGGAAAAGGGAAAAAGCCGAAAGGAAAAGAGGAGACTGGTGGGATGGGAGTGTCTGTTCAGTGATGACAACTTAGAAGAGATTCAAATACTGAACTGTATAGTCAAACTATTATTTCCTGCTACATAATGAGGCTTATAATTAAACAGTGGCTTAAGCTACTGTATCATTTCATTTTTCAACCAAATTCACATTATTTTTCACAATATTTAAATTAAACACTTGCATTAACTAGAGATTACAGGGGTGGCATTTAGATAAAATAAACTACTGGTCAACATGATTGGTGAAATTATTAATCTACTGGTCGTCTATTTATTGGTCAGCAACATTAGAACTTGTTTGCCCATTGGATTTATCAGGTCGCCAGCAGGATGAACTGCTGGCTAATTTCACTCATCCTACAGACATTTTACTTGCCAAGGGCCAGCGGACTCGTGTTAATATTATTAATAACACACATTTGTAATTTGCAATAAATAATGCAGAATAATAAAAATAAAGTTAGATTATTTAACATACCCTTACAGAAGATCTGTTCGGCAGCTCAGCTTGTTATCACACAACTAAAGCAGTTATAATCATGTCCTCCCTCAACTCCAAAAATACAAAAATATAAATATTTATATAACATTCAACCCATTAACAGAAAATATATGGTAATGGAATAAAAATGGTTTGCTTTACTGGTATTATTTTTCTAGAATAGTACATCCTATTGTGTTTTTTTTTTTTTTACACTTAATTCAAACCTAATTGGATGATCAAAGGCCATCCATGTCTCTCATTGTCTGTGGTGAGAGGCAGATAAAAATAAAAACATTGCTTAGTTTCATCAGAGTCGACTGTGTAGCTGTCAGCGTGTTTCTGCCATGCAATAGCCTGGGGAGCTGTCCAGGGTGTACGCTGCCCTCACCCAGAGTCAGCTGAGACAGGCATCAGCCTCCCTGTAACCCTAATGAGGATTATGCAGTTCAGAAAATTAATGAATGAATGAATAGTTCGAACCTCACACATTTGGTATTTCAAAGCCGCCTCGAAAGCACTGCATATTCTCTAATAAAAATAGAAATTACGGTACATCACACACACACACACACACACACACACACACACCTTTTTCGGTTCAGCTGCAAAAGCATTTCTGATTCATCACTGTGCCCGTATAATAGCATGTCACTGTAGACGAGCCTTCTCGAGGGTTAAATAACTAGGTTTAACACTTACAGTACACCCTGAAGATCAATCAGTTTTTATTCCCGAATCATATAACAAAAGATGATGATTTTGTTACGATGCCCTTCCTAGTGTATAAGAGAGACATCTAACACCCTTCATACGAGAACCAACTTTTTAATAAGTCGAAATAAATACTCCAGTACATGCATGATCAAGAAAAAAAGCAAACAAAAAAAAAAAAAACAAATCAAAACAAACAAAAAAAAAATTATATTAAAATAAAATATGTTATTGTAATTCTGGTAAATAGTGTAAAACCTATGGCACACACTCACAGCAGCTTTAATCCATCTAAAAGTTTCACACACTGGAATAAAAATACACATGACCAAGCATCCCACTCTCACTGCATTTCTTGACATCATCACACTTCTAACTACAACCGTTAATCTGTCTACTGCTCTCAGACAATAAAACTGAGGTAAACTTTCCACTAGTTCTTTTCATTTAAGAATTTTCAGTCCAATATATAGAATCACCACAACATCTGTGGCTACCAGTGAGTGAACACAAGTTAATAGAAATATGTTGTGATGTCAGTTTCAGCTTTGTTTTTTATTACATCCAGTGCAAAAAAAAACCTGCCACCTGGGTTGCACAAGAATAGTTGACCAGACATAATGTACAAATGAACAACGTTCACTCAATAGGATCACACAACACGGGGTTAAAGCATATTAGTCTCTTTGGTATGTTGAGAAAATATCTATAATGGGCGTTGCTTTAATTCACAGAATGCGAGTTGACCGGTGGTAGAGTCCTGGGTGAGGATCGTTCCCTGAGCGCCTGTGAGAGCAATGTGCATCCATCAGAGACGGCGCAAGCTGACTGACGCAGCCGTTCACGGTACGTAGGCATTTGGGTGCTGGTCTCAGCGTGCTGGGATACATCTCGGAGACCCTGTGTGAGGAGAACACAAGCAGATACTACACTCATGGCACCTCCCAGTACGGCTGTCTGCACCGCTTTACCATCTGTGCTAACAATAGCCGGTTTACCCAGGAACTGGGGCTCAGTGGCGAATCCCACCAGTGCATTGACGGCCTGAACCAGCGGCCCACTGAAAAGCACACAGCGATTACGCGTCTGTTCGCTTGGGTTCGTCTTCACCTCCTTGACACAGGCGAGAAGTGCAGTGGCGCTTGTACTCATGCACTTTACACTAACTTTAAACTGCTCTTTGGCAAACCTGTCCTTGGATTTCTCACTGGCTAGAGACGAGGCCTCTGTGAGGGTGGTCAAATTCCTCCGGATATTTTGGGAAACGTCCAGGAGGAGTTGGGGAGTCAACTCAGGAAGTGGGGTTACACGCAAAACAGAGCAAGTCTGATCCACCTCATGACGGCATCGTGTCACTTTGTAGCGATCCACCAATCCGGGAACGGCTGCGTGGGCACCCGAAGCCTCCACTGCCGCTAGATATGCGGCCTGAGCGGAAAATTCTGTCAGAGACACCACAAGATTGCCCATTTCCACTAATCGCTCCCCGACCTCCGTAAATTTTCCCATGTTAAGCTGGCTCTGAATATCATGAGTGATGATGGACAGCTCCTTTGTCCTTGCGATCACTGTATCCCGACACTTCTCAAAAGTCTCTGCCACTGGCACACCATCCGTAGTCATTACCGGCCTTGTCTCACTGGACAGCAGAAGTAAATCGGCCACCAGCTGCATCTTGCTTTTACATGTGTCACAAATAGACGAGAGTCTTTTCCGCTGCTGCAAGCTGCCACTCGGGATGTTGGACGTTGGAACCTCGCTGTCTGACTTTCCCGAGCCACTACTAGCCATAGTATGGTGGTCAAGCTAATATTCTGGATTTTCTTTTTTGCAAAATACAGATCACACCACACATTACACAGTACAAACACATAACTTACACGATAATGTCTTCAGAAATAACACCTTCTCTGAGAAACTGGCCAAAAGTCTTGTCCTTCAGAAAATATACTAACATCTATTGTTTACAATTTGAACATCCACGCTATTTTAGTAAACATTTGCAAAAACATGAGGAATTAAAGGATAATGCAAATTCACTAAGGGAAATCATTCCACGTGTGTAATATTTCAAAAAGGGGGGTGAATGAGGTCAAAATCACAGCTACATTTAAATCCCTTCAAAATAATGATACTCAAATCCTTAATGTTAAGTAATTTTGACCTTAACTGTGCATATTACAGAAAATCACATCATGGGTCTCTCCAAACAGTTTCACAGGTTGCTTTTTTTTTTAATCTGCCTAGGTCCAACAACACATACACACACACACACACACATATGTACACGTACGTACACACACACACACACACACACACACACACACACACACACACACACGAAGATAAAAGACAGAAAAAAAATACACTTGCTGCAGTGGCATACAAGAGATCAAATCATGGCAAAGTGCAAGCTGATGCCAAACATCCAATAAAAACAACATACACCTCATCAATAACCCTTTTTGGACTGAATCTGAGTGTGTAAATAATCTATTGCCACAGTTGTGTCAGCTTTTTTTTAAGTTCATGTCAAGCAGACGGGCCTTTAGAGGTCCTTGCTCTTCTTGTGATTGCAGGTGGCCAGATGAACTCCTCTGAATGACTAAAAGCAGATGAGCCATTGTTCATTTTGATCCTCCAGTGGAAAGAGCCTCTGAGGGTCAGGGCTGGAACACAGCAGCAGTTTAAATGAAGCTCTCTCTGATGCTGCTTCACTTTCAGCACCATCATCCCACAACCCTAACCGAACAAAAGACCCCCAACAAAGCACCAGGCTGACCTCTCGACCTCCAAAAGACCAGGGTTCGAGTTCCCTCTGCTTTTTAACCGCTTCCTTTTCGCTTGAAACCCAGTGATGTTGTCCAGCTCTGTGTGAAGCCCAGCTCCCTTCTCATTACTGTCTACGTCCCATGCACCTTCCTCAGCAAAATGCATGGGAACCGGAGTCCTGTCCGGCAAAAGCAATGCTCAGCTTTCTTGTCGCTACATATTTAATCTCAATCCTTTTTCATCGACAATTCTGTCCGTGTTTAGCTCATGACCATCCAGAGGTGTTTCAGGAGAGCCAACAGGAGGCTTATAACAGCTTAATGGATGTGTTTGGGGTTTCTTCGGCTGTAGGAGGAAGCAAACTGGAGGGTGCGGCTTTACTTCAAATGGGAAACAAGGCGTTGAGGGATAGCCGGTTACCTTCGAAATTAATACCTTTATTTTTGAATTGAAGCTGAATTTCTCCGAGAAAGGCGAGTCTTGTGTGGAAAAACTGGTGCTAGCATGTTGGCTAATCACACAGAGGGTGCGGCTGCGCTTCAGTTGGGAAACAGAAACAGGGCGCGCGAGGGAGAGCTTCTTTCAAAACTGCAACGGGCTTTTCTTCTTCTGAGAAGCGTCCATTACACCCAGAGCACAATAGTTTGGTGTCGACTGCGTCCCTTCTGACGCTTGCTTCAAAATAATAAACTTTTTCCTCGTTCGGATAATGATAATTCGTCCTCAGTTGTAAAGTTGGTTCATTTCCACACTAAAGCCATCATTTCCCGAAGCCCCGACTACCGGCGTAAGAACAAAACTACACCCGAAGCGTGCTGCTAACTCCTCCAGCTTCGATTCTTGTTTTTACAGTTATTCCACTTCCCCAGTCTTTAGTCACCACAGCGGTGTACTTTGAATAAGCACTCGGCCATTCAAGCCAAGCTTGCTGTTATGTTGTAGTTCACACATGACCACTGATAGTTTATCGTTAGTTTTAGCCTAGCGTCGCCTTTCGCCCGATAATATTGTGTTTGAAGTACGCGCCGACGCTGGATTTGCCTTAACCGATGCGTAAGGCGCTGGCTAAATAAATAAAAAATAATCACAAATTACAACCAGATTTAAGTTAAATATAGCTTCTGATCGTAGTATTCACATTCTAATAGAATATACAGTTATATAAAACACTATTAAATTACATTATAGTCTCATCAATTATTCATGCTCATGATTAACGAAAACACGTCGTTATTACTCGTCTTTTATTCAAACAAAAGACATATTTAGTTGTTAGCGTTCTGATTTAAATAATCCCAAGCATACTGTCTGTCATTTTCCGTCTCTTTTTCAGATGAAAACGCGAACGAACCCTACCTCACAAATAAGAGTAAACTTCATATTTAATCCATGAGATTTACTCGTGGGACGTGAACTCGGAGTCAGAGAGAATATGACGTCTTCTTTTAGACCACTTTTCATTGGGCGACAATGTATTTTCCGGACAAAAGAAGAGCCAATCGAATAAAGGAGGGAGGAGATTAAAGCTGGGTGGGAGAAAGTTTCACTTGTTTCCTCATGCTGAGAATTCAAATGTTGAACAGCACAGCCCTAAAGTATATTTAAAAAATTATTCTTACAGTGTTTATATATATATATATATATAAAATTGAAGTTGATGAGCCATACGATGAAGTTATGGGAAAGAATAGTGGAAGCTAGACTAAGGCCAGAGGTCAGCATTTGTGAACAACAGTTTGGTTTCATGCCAAGAAAGAGCACCACACATGCAGTGTTTGCCTTGAGAATGTTAATAGAGAAGTACGGAGAAGGTCAGAAGGAGCTGCATTGTGCCTTTGTGGATCTGGAGAAAGCAAATGACAGGGTGCCGAGAGAGGAACTGTGCTATTGTATGAGGAAGTCTGGAGAGGCAGAGAAGTATGTTAGAGTGGTGCAGGACATGTATGATAGATGTAAGACAGTGGTGAGGTGTGCTGTCGGTCTGACAGAAGAGTTCAGGGTGGAGGTGGGCTGCATGAAGGGTCAGCTCTGAGCCCCTTCTTGTTTGCTATGGTGATGGACAGGCTGACAGATGAGGTGAGACAAGATTCTCCATGGACTATGATGTTTGCAGATGACATTGTGATCTGCAGTGAGAGCAGAGAACAAGTGCAGGAAAATCTAGAGAGGTGGAGGTATGCCCTGGAAAGGAGGGGGATGAAGGTTAGCCTCAGAAAGACAGAATACATGTGTGTAAATGACAAGGACCCAAGAGGAACGGTGAAGTTACAGGGAGCAGAGATAACGAAGGTGGAGGATTTTTAGTATTTAGGCTTAACAGTCCAGAGCAATGGACAGTGTGGAAAAGAGGTGAAGAAGCGTGTGCAGGCTGGTTGGAATGGTTGGAGAAAAATGTCCGGTGTGATGTGTGATAGGAAGGTATCAGCAAGAACGAAAGGAAAAGTGTACAAGACGGTGTTGAGGCCAGCAATGTTGTATGGTTTTAGCAGAGCTGGAGGTAGCAGAGATGAAAATGTTGAGGTTCTCTTTGGGAGTAACGAGGATGGATAGGATCAGGAATGAGCACATCAGAGGGACAGCACATGTAAGACGTTTTGGAGACAAAGTCAGAGAAGCTAGATTGAGATGGTTTGGACATGTATAGATGAGGGATAGTGAGTATATTGGTAGTAGGATGCTGAGGTTGGAACTAACAGGCAGAAGGCCTAGAGGAAGACCCCTGAAGGGAACAGCCGAAAGGAAAAGAAGAAGAAGAATAAGATACTGTAAAAAAAAAATCAATGAAGTAACTCCGAATAAGGTTGACATGGTAACATTCGTCAAAAAAAAAGAAAAAAAAAAAAATATATATATATATATATATATATATATATATATATATATATATATATATATATATATATATATAAGGAATATATATATTCCTTCTCAAAAAATTAGCATATTGTGATACAGTTCATTATTTTCTGTAATGTACTGATAAAAATTAAACTTTCATATATTTTAGATTCATTGCACACCAACTGAAATATTTGAGGTATTTTATTGTTTTAATACTGATGATTTTGGCATACAGCTCATGAAAACCCAAAATTCCTATCTCAAAAAAATTAGCATATCATGTTCAGGTAGTCTAAACGAGCTATTAACCTAATCATCTGAATCAACCAATTAACTCTAAACACCTGCAAAAGATTCCTGAGGCTTTCCAAAACTCCCAGCCTGGTTCATTACTCAAAACCGCAATCATGGATAAGACTGCCGACCTGACTGCTGTCCAGAAGGCCATCATTGCCACCCTCAAGCAAGAGGGTAAGACACAGAAAGAAATCTCTGAGCGAATAGACTGTTCCCAGAGTGCTGTATCAAGGCACCTCAGTGGGACGTCTGTGGGCAGGAAAAAGTTAAAGAAGGGCCAATTCCAGACCTTGGGGGACCTGTGGAAGCAGTAGACTGAGTCTGGGTAGAAACATCCAGAGCCACCCTGCTCTATATAGTATATACTAGTATTTGTGTGCATATACAGTACTGCTGATACAGTACTATATGTATGTGTGTGTGTGTGTGTGTGTGTGTGTGTGTGTGTGTGTATATAAATATAACCCCTCAAAACAAATCTGTGGTGATAAATGGAGTTTCAGTAGAAAGTCTTTGTCCTGTCCTTTTATTTTTATTGTTATTTGCTCTACCAAAAAGTATTGAGCACTCTCCTACGGAAGGATCTACTCAGAAAAATCCTCTCTCTCTCTCTCTCTCTCTCTCTCTCTCTCTCATTATATATATATATATATATATATATATATATATATATATACCAGTATCATATTCTTTCCCTTTCAGCATTTCCCCTTTTTTTCAGGGCTCACCACAGCAAATCATCTGATTCACATGTTTGATTTGGCATAGGTCATTACATCGGATGCCCTTCCTGACACAACCCTTTTAGCAAGGGACAGAAACTCTCTCTCTCTCTCTCTCTCTCTCTCTCTCTCTCTATATATATATATATATATATATATATATATATATATATATATATACTGGGTTTACCACGTGATCAAGAGATCATTAAAAGCTCTAGCTATGGGGTCGGATCCTCTGGAAACCAAAACCCATGGGCAGGAGAGGCTTGTCGGCCATGCTCACCTCAGAGAAGGACACTCTGATGTCAAATCTACGGCCCGAGGATCTCTCTGTCATTGTCCCAGCTTGCTAGGCTGAGGTAGATGAACCTCGTGCTTAAAGGGTGGGGCCAGTTTGCACGTACTGCACTTCACCTTAAAAAATCTGTAGTGCAGGCAGTTCAGGACTTTGGTCGCTTGGCTGTCAACCCAGAGATGACGACAGTACTCGGCAGCATCCTGAGCGACCAGGCAGTCCTATTTAGGGTGAGCACTGCCTGCTCCACATGGAGAAGGGCGGTAGAAAAGGTTAGCCTAAACAAAGCTCATCTCCTCTATCCGTACACAATTAGCTAGCCACGGTCAACAGGCATCTTCAAAGCAGTTGAACAAATGCAAAAACAAATAAAAAAAAAAAAAAAAATAAAAAAAAACAAGCAAGTCTGCAACACTTGAAAGTTGCCTGCTGGAATGTCAGGACCATGTTTGACAAGACTGACAACAGCAGCCCTGAACATTATTCAGCTCTCAGAAAACAAACTCTCCCAATTCAACATAGACATAACAGCTTTCAGCGAGGTCCACCTTGCTAATGCTATATATATATATATATATATATATATATATATATATATATATATATATAAACATAACATAACTACCAGCTCATAAAATAAATAAATGTAAAACTTGAGTACATAATACACAGTACAACTCTGTGTTAATACAATTTTATTTGACTGTCCTGAAAGATGATTTCCCATGATGGGCTTTAAGGAAGGTCCTTGATTTAGAAATGGGAGGGCTGAGAACTGAAGAAGTAAGTAGAAAAAAAGATATGAGACCTGCTCTTCTAGGAAATGAATGAACAACAGGATGATGAGATGGGCTTAATGAGAAATTGAGTTAAAACAGGGTGGCTCAAAAGTCTCAATGCATATGGGAAACAGATTACAAATGCATACTATAGTCAACTATTACAAAAATAAAAGAAACAAGCTTAATTTTTAAAATGTATTTATTTGAAAACAAAAAGGGCATGTTGTTTTATTCATAAAGCAGATTAATATGAAAAAAGTTTTGTGCAACGAGATTATTATGGTATTTATTATAGTATTATTATTTGCTGTAGCAATTATAAAGAGTGGGTCACTCATCAGCCTAAGTATATCCACACTCTCTCAAAATTGTAGCAATGTACATACCTACACACATTATATATATATATATATATATATATATATATATATATATATATATATATATATATATATATATGAGATATGAGAGAGAGAGAGAGAAAGATTTTCATGGTATGAAAAAACTACTGGTATGTCTGTCAGATTACTGTGTGCAGTTTTGCCTTTTAAAAATGTAGAGTTACTCAGTTTATGACTTATTTGAAAAATGTATAGCATGTGGGACATGGGTGCTTGACTTATGCTTGGTAGGTTGAGAGCATATGTTCTGCTTTGGTGGGTTGTACAGCTGCACAGGGCGCAGTGCCTGTTGGGTGGAGTGTCCTGAGAGGAAACAGTTCAGATTCTGTTGAATGAGCCTCACACTGCACACGCCTCTCATGTACAGACACACTGAAGGAAGAGGCCGGAGAGCAACCCAAAGTGTTTCAGCACACTCAATGTGTAGATCTCTTTAATTAACAGGTTTGTTTTTTGTTCCAACAGAGCATACATAACAATATTTTGATGGTGGTTCACAGATTAAGGTCTTGGGTTATTAATTAAAAGGTCAATCATTCAAACCCCAGTTCTTGCATGCTATTACTTTTGCGCTCTTAAATGTTTGTTGCAGAGGTGACTGGGTGAACCCTGGGCTCTGACCCGAGTTTCCTGGCTTGAATTCCAAAGTGCTATAACGAGTATTTTACAAAATAAAAGCACTATTTCTGAATATTTTTCCACATTTAATCAAAAGAAGTAGAAAGAAGTAGGAAGAAATAACAGCAATAATGCCATAAAAACTCGTGGATTTTGAATTATGACATAGGTGAATGGAAGGAAACATTATGGCATTATGTGAGTTATGTGCATTGACTGTCCTTTAATAACGATTCTCAATCTTTTATTATTTTTTTTATTTTTACTGTATATATTATATTGTTCAAAAGATGTTGTCGAATTTTTTGTATGCAAGTAAAACTCATGTCACATCAGACGAAAATGTGTAAACAATTTTATTTATCCCTCATCACGTGAAATGTCAATCCGGTACGCCCGTTTCATGACGTTGCAAATTTGAGCCAATCAACGAACTTCAAGACAAACGTTTGCAACCAATCTGCGAATTCCAGGTTGAAAATGGCGTCTTCCACCTTATGGAGATGTGTGGAAGTGTGGCTTTTTGTAGTGTTTATTCTATCTGTTTATTGTTCGGACAGTAAACCTAAAAAGAAGAAGGATATTCGGGATTATAATGACGCGGACATGGCGAAGCTTCTGGAGCAGTGGGAGGTAATATGTGAGAAGCGTCGCCTCAGCGTTAGCATTTAGCTTTAGCAAACGGTCATCTTCGACTTTTTAACCCCTCAGGCTAACACGCTCACTGTGTGCAGTTAGTGCAGTCACTTTATAGGAACACATCTTATAAACTGCACCGAAATGAAAGGAAAAACTTTGCGTGTAGTTAAAGTGGGGAAGCGGAATAGAAGGAGGAACTATTTCACAACAAACACACCTGGTCCAGGTATTTTTCCCGGAGAGCCCGAACAATTTAGTGAAGTAGCCGATAAACAATGACTAATTTTAATGAAGTAATTTATCCGGATCCACACACAGAGATGCTCAACGCCCTGAAAAAAGTTTAAGATTAATTCTATAAATAAAATGAAGACCCTTTGAGATGTTTTATTTAATATTTTGGTCAATATTCATCTCAGGTTTCAGTGAGTCTGTGCTGGTAGCCTCAAGTTTGTTCAGGGTTCCGAGATGCTTTTCTACTTACTGCAGATGTAAAGCTCTTATTTGTATCACTGTAATCTTACTGTCAGTACAAATTATTTTAGTCATCACCAGAAAAGCATTTCTACCCACAGAAGTGCCACCATATTTGTCACAGTTCTGCGGGAACACCTTTTTTCCTTCTTGCTGCTCTAATTTATGTGAAGATGAACTGAGCCAATGACACTTCATTTTTACCTTCGGCCAAATTTGCATTTTAGATTTGTGCTAATGTTTTCGATATAAGAATTACAGGGTGAGATTATCTCTTCCATTTGGAGCACAATCGATAATTGTAACTGTATATGAATCTGTTCATGTTGGCCTGGAGGTTTCCTCAATGTTTTGGGAGATAGTAGGTACCATGCATCTCCTGTATATTTATATATATGTATGTGTATGAATATCCTGGTGCAGCCATGTCTCCAAGAAGCCCGTGAAACTACAATCCCAATATACTTCCTCTGAATCCAGGCTAGCACTGTCAGTTCATCCATTTCATTCCCCAGTGACCTCACATTCTCCATTGGAATAGAATGGAGACACGGCTTCGACCTTTTATTCTCTGTAAGCCTCCACTGTCTCATCGCCTCCTTCCTTTACCATCTTCTGTCCTCCACCTGTGCATCATGGTGTTTTTTCCAGATTTCAGCTGGTAAGTCTGTGGGTCTGGCCATCAGTAAGTCCAGCATCAGGGCGATCAGCTGATCCCTGGAGTAAACAAAGCCTGTTTGTCGTTGCTGCGTTGAGGTCCATGAAAGTAAATGTTCTACAGTAATTAAAATGTAAAAAAAAAAGTTTAATTACTATAAGTAATAAAATAAGTACAAGAAAAAAAGAGTTAAAAGTATTGGAAGGACAGGAGGCACTTAATGCATGCACACTGTAACATGAAATTATTGTCAGCTGTGCACCTGACTGCACTATAGTTAATTTCCCTGATCTTATTAGCAAAATGAACTAATAAGGTTTCAAGAATAAAATCTATTCGAACAGACAGTTTCTAGGGTAGGAAGGATTTGTGATATATAAGGTTATAATTTGTCCCCAGCAGTACAGTATCTCTCTCTCTCCTAACCATTATTAAAATTACACAGGAAGATGATGACATTGAAGAGGGGGATTTGCCAGAACACAAAAGACCCTCCCCACCCATTGACTTTTCCAAAGTGGACCCTTCCAAACCTGAAGAGCTTCTGAAGATGTCCAAGAAGGGAAAGACCTTGATGGTCTTTGCAACAGTTTCTGGAAACCCAACAGAGAAGGAGACAGAAGAGATCACCAGCCTGTGGCAGAGTAGCCTCTTCAATGCCAACTTCGATGTGCAAAGGTACTTTGTTACATAGATGTGATGGTTATAAAGACAGTCAGGTTTATTAGTTACTTCTGAGTATATTGGCCATGGAGTGATACGTTTGATCTCCGGTAGGGATGTAAATTTTACTGAAAATTTTATTAGGTATTTTTAAAAAATGTATTTATCCAAGCAGTACAAGTACACCAATTAGCCATGATTTAGCACCATCTGACCTGACTCTGGTGAGGCAGCCTGGTGCACAGCAGAGATTTCCTTTTGGCTTTTTTCAGGGGTCACCACAGTGAATGATTCGCATGTTTGATTTGACAGAGGTTTTTACGTCGGATGCCCTTCCTGACACAACCCTTTAGCAAGGGACAAACACGCTGACGGCTTTGCAGCCTTCTCTTTACGAAAGTCAGCAATGGTTCTTTTATATGCCTCACACCATAAACAGTGAGAGACATGGCTGGCCTTTGATAACCCAGTTAGCTGCACTGGGGGGGACAGTGGCAACCTTGTGGAGAGTGGGACTCGAACCCCCCAACCTTAGGATCAGCGATCCAGTGCCCTATACCACCAGGCCACCACTGCCCACAACCATCAGTTTATCTATCTCCAAAATGGTGGTGGGGCCCGTCTTCATACATAAGGTGCACCGGATTATAAGACGCACAAAGTGAAACAACAGTCAGATAAGTCAAACTTGATTCAACTTTCACAATAACTCTCAGCATTGTTCAGTTGTAACAATGTAAAAAACTAAACTCCCTTTTTCAGTGCATTCCCCTTCCACAAATCCATCAAATTCTTCATCTTCAGTGTCCGAGTTTAACAGTTGCACAAGTTGGACAAAAAGCTCAGATCCCTCTAACTTACCTGTTGCTACCAATATTTAGCGGTTGAAGTCCTTTGGTTAATCCACCAGGATGATGGTAAGCTCTGAATTAGTTCGCTTCACTTGGGTTTTGATGATCAGTGACATGGATGCGCATGGAGTCGCCGATCAAGAGAGATGGAGATTAGGTGGATAAAGTCTTCCAGTCTCATGACCGTGACGTAAACTTCTCTCAGCCACTCATGTATTACTGGGAAAGTCACCTGACTATAATAGCTGTAATGCTGGTATTTGGACATAAAGCCTGGATCCCTCTAACTTATGACCTGTTGACACCGATATCTAGCTGTTGGAGTTCTTTAGTTAATCCACCGGAATGATAGTAAGATCTGGATTACTTTTCTTCACTTGGGTTTTGACAGTATTAGTGAGATGGAGTCATGAAGCTTCATCAACACATAAGGCACACCGTGAATTTTTGTGAAGTTTAAAGAATTTTAAGTGTGTCTTATGGTCAAAAAATTAAGGTTATCTATAGTTATTTAAGAAGACTACTTTAGCTGCTTTTCCCACTTTCATGTCCAGGATATCGCTGGACCACCATGTTGTCTGGGACCTAAACTGTGAGTCAAAAACCTGTTTGTGTTTCTCCTATCAAGTGTATCGCCCAGTAGTTTCCATGCTCATAACAAGCTGCTTTGTTGGAAAAACCACCCACCCCACCACAGATGCCTGACCTATGAAAGAACTTACGAGAAAAAATTCAATTGAGAAATGTAAGGCGTGTAGAGCGTAATCTAGCAATATACAAGGCAGTTGCAGCAAAAATGTCAGTGCTGCAAGTGGATGCAATTTTTTTGACTTGATCTATTCATAATTTAGTTTGGATAAATTAAATATGACTAACTAAAATATAACTGCAAGTTTAGCTATATCTAAAACAGTTTTATACTATGGGGTGATGGTTATGCTCTAGAAATAGTTAAATAAACCATAATCTTTAGTTGTAGTTTTACGTTTTGGTGTATTATACAAAAACTCTAAGTTGAATTTTAAGACCTGGATCTCATTTTAAATGATCTTGTATGGTATCAAGTTTTTTGTTAGCTCAGTTGCTTTGCTTGCATAGCTCAAATTCTGAGATACGCACATGTGCATGGAGCTCACCTGTCATTGTCATGCTTTAAAATGTTACAATAAAAGTTTTATTAGTTTATTGTTCTTGTCATATACTCGGAAATAGTTATTTGTCTTGGGGAATTTCTGACAACATCCACCTTCCTTTGGTGAATAGTTGTAAATCATCAGATAAAAATGCCATCCGTCATGGGGTTTGAAATATTAGACAACAATTAAACGGTCCGGTCTCAAAGTTGATGTGTTGAAAGCAGGAAATATGTGCAAGTGTTAGGATTAAGTGACTTTAACAAGGGCCAACTGGTCATAGCCGCTTCTTCTTGTTTCCCTTTCGGCTGTTCCCTTCAGGGGTCGACACAGCAAATGATCTGCCTCCATCTCACTCTATCCTCTGCATCTTCTACTCTTACGCCAACTACTTTCATGTCCTCCTTCACCACATCCATAAATCTTCTCTTTGGTCTTCATCTAGGCCTTCTGCCTGGTAGTTCCAACCTCAGCATCCTACTACCAATATACTCACTATCCCTCCTCTGTACATGTCCAAACCATCTCAATCTAGCCTTTCTGACTTTGTCTCCAAAACCTCTTACATGTGCTGTCCCTCTGATGTACTCATTCTTGATCCTATCCATCCTTGTTACTCCCAAAGAGAACCTCAACACTTTCATCTCTGCTACCTCCAGTTCTGCCTCCTGTCTTCCCAAGTGCCACTGTTTCTAAACCATACAACATCGCTGGCCTCAACACCATCTTATACACTTGTCCTTTCATTCTTCAGGATGCCGTCCGATCACACATCACACCGGACACTTTTCTTCAACCATTTCAACCTGTCTGCACATGCTTCTTCACCTCTTTTCCACACTCTCCATTGCTCTGGATTGTTGAGCCTAACTACAGTGGTACCTCACCTTATGAAATTAATCCGTTTCAGAGCAACCTGCATTTTTTTTGTAAGTTGAACCGCATCTTACATGTAAAACGCATGATTCGTTCCAAGGCTCCCAATACTACCTCCTAAACCCAGAGGCTAATCTTCATTCCTCCCCTTCCCAGGGCATACCTCCACCTCTCTAGATTTTCCTGCACTTGTTCTCTGCTCTCACTACAGATCACAATGTCCTCTGCAAACATCATTGTCCATGGGGGAATCTTGTCTCACCTCGTCTGTCAGCCTGTTCATCACCATAGCAAACAAGAAGGGGCTCAGAGCTGACCCTTGATGCAGCCCCACCTCCACCTTGAACTCTTGTCACACCGACAGCACACCTCACCACTGTCTTACATCTCTCATACATGTCCTGCACCAGTCTAACATAATTCTCTGACATTCCAGACTTACTCATGCAATACCACAGTTCCTCTCTCGGCACCCTGTCATATGTCATATATGCTTTTTCCAGATCCACAAAGGCACAATGCAGCTCCCTCTGACCTTCTATGTACTTCTCTATTAACATCCTCAAGGCAAACACTGAATCTGTGGTGCTCTTTCTTGGCATGAAACCAAACTGTTGTTCACAAATGCTGACCACTGCCCCTAGTCGAGCTTCCACTATTTTTTTCACATAACTCGATCGTATGGCTCATCAACTTTATCCCTCTGTAGTTGCCACAACTCTGCACGTCTCCCTTGTTCTTAAAAATTGGCACCAGCACACTTCTCCTCCATTCCTCTGGTATCTGCTTACTCTCTTAAGACCTTGTTGAATGTCTTTGTTCAGAAAATCTACTGCTACCTGTCCTAGACAAATCCATACCTCCACCGGATATCCTCAGGACCAACTGCCTTTCCACTCTTCATCCTCTTCATTGCCCTCCTCACTTCGCCCTTACTAATCTTTGCTACTTCCTGGTCCTCCACGGTCACCTCTTTTTTCTTTCTCTCTCTCTCTCTCTCTCTCTCTCTCTCTCTCTCTCTCATTTTCCTCATTCATCAGCTCTTCCAAGTACTCTTTCCATCTTCTCAGCACACTTCTGTCATCAGTCAATACATTTCCCTCTTTGTCCTTTATCACTCTAACTTGCTACACGTCTTTCCCATCTCTGTTTCTCTGCTGTGCCAACCTGTATAAATCATTTTCTCCCTCCCTACTGTCCAACCTATCATATGCACTCTGTTTGGCCTTTGACACCGCTACCTTACACTGTGTCTGCCTGTACTCCTGTTTAATCTCTTCGGTCCTCTCAATGCCCCACTTCTTAGCTCACCTCTTCCTTTTTACACACTCCTTCTGCACTTCCTGATTCCACCACCAAGTCTCCTTATCTACTTTTCTTCCAGAGTATACACCAAGTACTCTCCTACCTGTCTCCCTGACCACATTTGCTGCAGTTGTCCAGTCATCTGGAAGCACTTCCTGACCACCCAAAGCCTGTTTCAACTCCTCCTTGAAGACAACACGACACTCTTCCTTTTTCAGCTTCCACCACTTTGTCTTCTGCTCTGCCTTTGCCTTCTTCACCTTCCTCACCATCAGCGTCATCCTGCACGCCACCATCCTATGCTGTTTGGCAACACTCTCACCTACTACTACTTTGCAGTCACTGACTTCCTTCAAATTACATCGCCTACACAAGATGTAGTCTACCTGTGTGCTCCTATCGCCGCTTTTATAAGTCACCCTATGCTCCTGTCTCTTCTGGAAGAAAGAATTCACCACAGCCATTTCCATCCTTTTTGCAACATCACGTCCTTGTCCCCTCTGTTGCCTGCACCAACATGTCCATTGAAGTCTGCACCAATGACTGCTCTTTCACCTCTGGGGGTACTCTGCATCACTTCATCTAACTCACTCCAGGATCTCTTCTCTTCTATCTCACATCCTGCCTGTGGGGCATAAGCACTAACAACATTGAACATCATGCCTTCAATTTCTAACTTGAGACTCATCACTCTGTCTGACACTCTTTTCACTTCTAGAACATTCCAAACAAACCCCTCCTTCAACATGACTCCTACACAATTTCTCTTCCCATCCACACCATGAAAATACAGCTTAAACCCTGCTCCTAAGCTTCCAGCCTTGCTACCTTTCCACCAAGTCTCCTGAACACACAGTATGTCCACCTTCCTCCTCTGCATCATGCCAGCCAGCTCTCTACCTTTTCCTGTCATAGTTCCAACATTCAAAGTCTGTGCTCTCAGTCCTAGTCTCAAGCCTTTCCTCTTTTCTCTCTCTGCCTACGGACACGCCTCCCGCCTCTCCTTCTTCGACCAACAGCAGTCCAATTTCCACCAGCACCCTGTTGATTAACAGCACTGATGGGAGTTGTTGTTAACCCGGGCCTCGACCGATCTGGTATAAAATTCGTTTTGATCCTTTGCATAACAATTTTGGCAAAAAATTTACGCCGGATGCCCTTTGTCTCAACCCTCTGCATTTATCCAGGCTTGGGACCGGCGTGAGGGTGAACACTGGCTTGTGCTCCCCCTCACGGCTGCATTAGCCAACTGGTCATAGCTAAATGATGGGTCAGAGCACCTCCAACACCCAACGACTCGAAAGTGGTACCAAAAAGGACAAACTGTGGACGAGAAACAGATTCATGAGCACGGAAGGCTCACTGATGCCTAGAATTCACATGGTTGGTGGTCTTGCACCTTATCTATCCAAACATTATTGCGGACCAGATGCACTTTATGGCAATGGTGAGTTTCAGCAGGATAGTGCACCATGCCGCACTGCAGAAACGGTTCAGGAATGGTTTGGCCACACAATTGCCCATATGTGGGATGTGCTATACGAACAAGTCCAAATCATGGAGGCCCCACCTTACAGCTTACAGGAATTAAGGGATGTGCTGTGGACTGTTTGGTGCCAGATATCACAGCTCACCCTCAGAGAACTTGCGTAGCAAATGAATTGATGACTGACAGTAGGTTTTGTGTCAAGGGGAATCTACACAAAAATCTGCAGGTGTATGTGTTTTTTTTTTTTTTTGTTTTTGTTTTGTACTGCACCTGCCAATATGGTTAACAGTTACCAGCACTGTTATCTCAGGCTAAAGTTCATCACTCCTGGCTACACAAATAAGGACACTCTGACAAATTTTTGAGCTTTTATTTTATTTATTCAGAATTATTTTAAATATTTTGTTATTATTAGCTTGAGCTGTCCATTTGTATTCTAGTACAATTAAACAATTTATCCTTTGTGAAAATAGGTTCACCCTCGTGTTTAAACTTTTTTTTTTTTTAGGTTTGTGGTGGGTTCCAACCGCGTCATCTTCATGCTCCGTGATGGCAGTTATGCGTGGGAGATTAAAGACTTCCTGGTCCTCCAGGAGCGGTGTGAGGACGTGACTGTGGAGGGTCAGGTGTTTCCGGGTAAAGCAGCCAACAAAACCAACAAGGAGAAAAAGCAAAATGAGACCAAGAAAAAAAAGGACAAGAATGCAGCCAACCAAGTAAATAAAAGCAAACAGGAGCTCTGACTGTATTGATGGTGACAAAGTCGTGGAGCAGAACAAAAACAGGCTGATGCCTGAAACAGAGACGATACTAAAAGAACGAACAAGTCCACTTGACTAAAGCGTTTCATGCAGTTAGTGCCTCAGTTCTCTACTTAGAACTGTTAAATAAGTGACACCATGCTGCTGCTCCTACATGGTTATTTAATAAAAGAAGACTTAGGTTCTGTCGCACTTCACTCAGTATACTGTTACCAGTTTGTGGTCCTTCAATCTTTATTCAAGTATTATTCCCCACAATTGATCTATTCATTAAAAAAATTAAATTGCTTATAATTTAAACTGATTTTGCCATCTTACATAATTCTTGTGATGTCGTATTTCACCATTATGAAACACTTAAATTCAATGTTCACATTACATTTTGAAACATAATAAAAACAAATTTGTAATAAATGACTGCAGCTTTACTGTTTAAAATCCTTCAAAAGAATTTGACAATTCAGTTTAGTGATGAATCTAAACTTTTATCAGATTGTGCAATTATTTTTCTTGCATTACATTTTGTGCTACAATATCCATTTTTGGCCATTCCTACTGTAAATGACTGGTGGCGTGAACACGTGCTCGCTGACCTTTTTTTTGCATGGTACCAACTGGCATATATGAAAGAGAAATCATCCTCATTTTAATGTGACACGCCCTTTTTAAACTCATCAGTCACTGTGGTATGCCCCCAAAAATGAACAAAAAAACAGACTTTTTTTCATTTCTGTTTATTCCAATAAGATCAGTATGTATCTTTTCGACTGTTATATAAAGGATCAAATGCCTTCAAATGATACTGATTGAAAAAACACTGTCA
The DNA here is from genome assembly GCA_024760905.1 of Plotosus lineatus. NCBI lineage: Eukaryota > Metazoa > Chordata > Actinopteri > Siluriformes > Plotosidae > Plotosus > Plotosus lineatus. Next base: position 31,049,174 of record CM045737.1, on the reverse strand, counting down.
GGTTCAAACAATCACACTGAAATTAAGAAAACTAAAACAAAACTCCCTGATCTCTTTATACAAGTAAGCTTCATCAACTCTGCCCTCATCATTATCATCTTAATCTATATCCTCCTCAGCAGAAACGAGAACATCCTCACCACTAACACAACTCATGCACACTTTTATTAACACATGCTGCTTCTTGATCCACATCAAACTCTTCAACACAGCTGGCAGCATAATCAGTTTGTTCATACGTAAAAGGAATGAAACATTTAAGTATTCTTCAGGTCTTGACCAATTTTCGCACAAAAATAAACCCCCCACGATCCAGCATGTCCAGTCCAGACAAGATTACACACAAATCAAATAATCAAAAAAATTTCCATAATTGAATTTTGCATGCAGAGAAAAATACTCACCGGCAAAATAATCTTCAAGAATGCCAAGCATTCCGGCATCTTCAAAGCCCAATTCTCGTGTCGAATTTTAACATCTATACTAATGCTGCTCGACATCACCAGATAACATTTCACTCTCCTTTTCCAGAAATTATGTGTATTCACTATATTATAAATAAACTTAATGACTGTTATTGAAGAGAAAGTTGGAGATTAAATTCCGCATACAGTAAAACCAGAAGCAGGAAGTAAACAGTAAAACCAGAAGCAGGAAGTAAACCGGAAGTTAACGTGTGACGGGCACTGCGCATGTGCAAGCCCGAGCTGACCAACCAGTGTGCTCGGTTTAGATCTTCCTTAGCAACTAGCCTGCATTGTTTACGAGCATATCGTCTTCATAACCTTTATTCACTGAAACATTATTTTAATATCAAAACAGTATCCAAAATGGAGAGACTACTTCACGGACGTTCTTCTGGTGTATGGATTATAGTTTGTCTTGTACCGAATTCGGTGAATAATTGCAATAAAAACCAGTAAGTTTGCTACTGTTTTTATCTAGTTTTATGAGGGTACTCATCAGAAAAATGGGGGGAAAAAAAGACATTTTTAGTGAGTTTTAGTCAATTTCACGTGAACAAGTGATAGTTGAATACTTGTTTTAATAGTTCATGAAAAATCCGAATTTCGATAAAAATGGACCATTTTTACTTTTCTGGCCTTTATCTCAAAACTGGTCTGTGCGACAAACGCCTACTTTCGGTGGAGCGCCTCACATATGTCAGATCCGTGTTGTATAACAGGATTTAACCTTAAGTTACATTACATTACCTGAATGATATGTTTACACACATACTTCTCAGAATCAGAATACTTTATTGATCCAAGAGGAAATTGTGCACACACTTTTTCCATACAATGTAAGAATGACAGTCAAAGTCTGGATCAAGAAAAATTACATATGTATATGTATCGCTGTGTTCAAAATAATATCAGTCACATGTCACTAACCTGATCAATTACTGTTTACTACGGTTTGGTAGAAATATCTGCCATGTAGAAGGCAAATAATTTACTAGCAGGTGTAGTACAGTACAGGCGAACCTCGGTTCTTGAACGCTTTAGACGTCGAACAAATCGGTATTCGACCAAAAAAATTAAAAAGTGTTTTATCCCAGAAGTGGAACAAAAAGCGCGAGAAAAGTTGAGAAAAAAACGAGACTGAGAGGGAAATGCACGCTTTCCGGAAGTTGTTGAGCTGTATCACCCTGATAAAGCTAAAGCTAGCAGCACTGTGAATACCTTTAACGATGAGGTCATGAAAAGAAGGCAGAAACAAGCCACGTTAGAAATGTTCAAGAAAAGAAAGCAACATCCTGAAAAAGAGTCATCCACGCCAAAGCGAGTAGCAAGAGGAAAAAAAAAAAACACATTTGGCTGATTCACCTGAAGCTGTTATGGATGGAATCCCTTCCAAGCAGTAACATTCATCCGCCTCCTCTCTCCCTCTCCAACATTTACGCATGCCAACTGCTCACCCCCACAAAGGTAAAAAGTCTTATCTTCATTGTTCTTATCCTTTAACTGGACCGTGGTTTTTATTTTAGTGTGCTGTATTCAATAATTTTTCACTTAATTTGCAGACCTATGGTACGAGTTACGGTACTGTAAATTTTTGTTCAAAAGACGACGGAACGGATTAAGACCATTTACAATATTTGTAATGGGAAAAATAGATTCAAAATTCAAACAAATCAGAATTCGAAAAGCCTTCTGGAACAAACTGGTCGGAAACTGAGGTTTGCTTGTAATAGAATCCAACAGACCCAACAGTGATGACATGCTGCTGCTGATTCTATGTAGCTGAATCACGAAAGGAGTGCAGTTTTCAAACAGTGACATCATTCATTCTTTGAACAACAGGTGCAATTATTGTCCTTTTTTAAGGAAGGAAGGCAGCAAATGTTGTACATACTGGTTATAGAGCATTTCTCTCTGAAATTCTGAGGAAAATGGGTCGTTCCGGATATTGTTCAGAAGAACAGCGTACCTTAAAAGTTGATTGGAGAGGGGTAAACATATAAAGAAGTGCAGAAAAAAATATATACTCAGTTAAAATGATCACAAATGCTTTAAAATACAACCAAAGCCTCAAAGATGTGGAAGTAGAAGAAAGTGAAAAACTAGACCTTTGATTTTCCCGGGTCTGATTGTTCAGTGAGTCCTTGCCATTTTGGCCCATCTCAATCCATTCGAATGGTAAAGTTACCTGTGAGTCCTGTTACAATTAGAACACACCTATGTGAAGCCGTCTTATCAGCAAGAAGCCCCCGCAAAGTCCCACTGTTGAAAAAAGGCGCGTGCTGAAAAGGTTACGATTTGCTAAAGAGCACATTGACTGACACATAGAAACGGTGCAATGTTCTGCGGACTGATAAAAGTAAGATTGTCCTTTTTGGTTCTAGTGGCCCCCCAGAAGACTCCAAACATGGAATATAAGCCACAGTACCCTGTGAAAACAGTGAACATGGTAGCGCCAGTAGCATGATATCAGAATGTTTCTCATACTACAGTGACGGCCTATGCCGCATACCAGGGATCATGGATCAGTTTGAACACATCAGAATAAGAACGTATTGAAGAGGCCTTATGCTGAAGAGGAAATGCTCTTGAAAAGAGTGTTCCAACAAGACAACAACCTCAAACACACCAGTAAATGGCAACATCTCGGTTCCAGATGAACAAGATTAACGTTATGGAGCAGCGGTCCTGATCCCCAGACCTTAATCCCATAGAAAACTTGTGGGGTGACATCAAAAATGCACTTTCTGAGGAAAAACCAAGAACTACAGAAGAAATGTGGAATGTAGTCCAGTCATCCTGGGCTGGAAAACCTGTTCACATGTGCGAGAAGTTGGCTGACTCCATGCAATGCAGATGTGCTGCAGAAACGGTGGTTATACAACTAAATATTAGTTCAGTGATTCAAAGGAAAACAAAACATTAAACCATGTTTCAGTTTATACAGTGAATGTTCGAGTTTGTAAAGAAGAATGCAGACACTGATCTTTTTTCACCAATCTAATATTCTTCAATTTCTTTCAAGGAATAACAAAATTTTGTATATATTTTCTTCATGTTTTGCTTTGGAGTAGAATGTGTTGGGTTCCCAATGCATGCGGGTATTGAAATAAAAGCTATTATAAGGATTTTGAGCTTTATTCGATTTTTTAAACCCACTGCTATTATTTTGAACACAACTAGACAGTAGCCCAGACAGTCGACATACAAGCACATCAAAATTGCACGAAGCAGTAAGACCAGGTTGCATCTTTATCATTTATTTCTGTACAAAAAGGTTTCATTCAAAGAGATACATTACTTTAAAATCAGTCACATTTACAGCACATCAATGTACAACTCGAGGTTAATGTGTCCAAATTTTCAATGATACAACAAAGTTGAATATTGTTCATATGATGGGTTTTTTTTTTTTTTTTTTTTTTTACAGATTAGACAGAATTAGATTACAACTCAAAAGAGATGTCCATTTTGAATTTGCTCAATAGTGTCTGTACAATAAATAAGTAGAAAATATAGCTCTTTTATCAATCTGAAGGATTTTAGAAACACATAAAACATACAAATCACTAACAAATCACGGCCCCGAAAAAAGACCAGCTATTTCGGCTATTTCCCTTCCTGATGGAATACACGTTGTCCTATCATTTAACAGGCTTAAACCCCAAAAGCATGTACTATGAATGCATTATATATATATATATATATATATATATATACATACACATACATATATATACATACATACATATATATACACAGATACATATGTGTGTGTGTATATATATATATATATATATATATATATATGTGTGTGTGTGTATATATACACGCACACATATATATATATATATGTGTGTGTGTATATACACGCACACATATATATATATATACACACACACACACGCATATATATGCATATATATATATACATATATGCATATGTACATACATATATATATATACGTGGATATGCATATGTATGCATATATATATATATATATATATATATATATATATATATATATATATATACACACACACATAGCTGTGCTTACCCCTCTGTTTCTATTCATCAAGTCAGACTGCATGTTCTGTTCCTTCTGGTTTTTTCATTTGCTACAACAAACTGATCACAAATCTGTTATGCGATAATGAAATGGGGAAAACCTCACAACATTTACAATTCTTTAAACCTTTTTTTAACAGGATGAAAAAAATGGGGGGGGGGGCAAACACCACTGAGAGTAGGCAGAAAGAAAATAAACAAGGAATGTGGTGCATCTTTCTCACTTTTTCTCTCTTATGGCAGAAATTATATTCACACTGACACAATCTGTTAGATTCATTTAATGTCCACATTATCACGTACATCGACATCTCACGCTGATCCAGATGAGAGGAGTGATGCGAACGCATGCTTGCTTTAGATTGGCTGTCGGAAGTTCAGTAGTCCTGGCTGTGTGCGAGTGATTGGGATCTCAGAGCTTCATCACCCGTACAATGGGCACAGGTAGCACCTGGTGAATCCTGGCATGCTTTTTATCCACCACGACTTTCACCCAGTTTGGCCGAAAGTTGCCTTTGAAACCCACGAATACCAGTTTTTCTGCAAAGAAGCAGAAAACAAGTTCAATTTCCACTCGGTATGTGTGGGTGTGTGTCACATAGCAATGAATGTGATGTCTTTTGCTGTGATGTTAGAAGATGCACCAAACATCCAGAAGTCATTATTTTTACCAACATCTGTTTATTTCAAGCACCAGGAAGAAAATGCTGTTTTCACATACTTTGTGCTGTTTCTTTTTCTCCTCGCAGTACTTTTTACCCCACATCATTCTCTACAACTTTCAAATTAGTTTGAGAATGCAGTCCTGTAGCCATGCAGAAAGTCAGGCCTTTTCGCATTTTTCTGCTTTCAGGCATTTACACCAACCATGGCATGTACATTTACCAAAATGCAACTCAGGAGGATGAAAGAAATCGGTGGCATCTCCGGCAGCATGTCTTGGCATATTCCTATTAAATTGTCATCACTGGGAAGACGCGCCGAATGCTATTTCTCTTCTTTCTACTCAATCGGCGCAAAGCAAATAGTGCCTGGTTCCTTAATCTGCGCTTACAGCCACACTTAACTTGATTACTTTTGACTGTACTCTGGGTCTTTACACTCAAATTACCAAGAATGCTCTGCGTTTTAAGCTCCACTCTCTCTCTCTCTCTCTCTCTCTCTCTCTCTCTCTTTCTCTCTCTCTCATTGTTTGCTTAGAAAATTTCTCCCGAAAGAAACAAGCTATTAAAAGTATGAATGAAACTCTCAGAAGGTCTCACACACTCAACATTTGGAAATTTGCCCGGGACGTGTTAGTGGACTGAGAGGGGAAGGCCAGGAGAAAGAACCCTGTGGCTCGAACATGTGTGTCTGAACAATCCACTGCTTAACACACAAATGTGTAGCATTCTCTTTTCCCATGCTGAGCATTCTGGGAAATGTTCTGAATTCCATAGCTATATAGCTGAGCTTCCCTGCTGGAACAACGACATAAAAAAATGGATTGTTAAGGCTGAGGCTTATTCATCAACACCTTAAGAGTTTCAGAATTTTCAAAACGTTTCAGCTCTTGGTATGATTGGATTTTTGGCAGGAGAACGTTGTATGACTTTTTTTTTTCTTCCATTCATTCATTTTCTGAACTGCTTTCTCGTAGTTAGGGTCGCAGGGAGGCGAGTGACCATCTCAGCTGACTTTGGGTGAACGCATAGTATACCCTGGACACCTCGTCAGGCCATCGCAGGGCAGGAACACGCTGACGGCTATGCGGCCTGCTCTTTACAAAAGTCAGGAATGGTTCTTTTACATGAACCTCACACCATGGACAGTGAGAGACATGGCTGGCCTTTGATAACCCAGTTAGCTGCACTGTGGATCAGCAATCCAGCACCTTACCACCGGGCCACCACTGCCCTCTAGAACTTTAACAGTGTAAACTTCCAAATTGTTTTTTCCTCATTTACAACAGACATTAAATGATAATTAAACGTTTGAGATAATTAAGTAATGGCACGCCATACTGTTATCATTTATAGTAACACAATGTTGTGCAACAGCTAAAAGACATTTGATGATTTTATTTAAATATGCCTTTTCCATGTGTTTTCCCTTTTAGAGAATAACAGTACAAATCATTTTATGAGAATATTTAGATTAATAAATGCTGCATTTAAATTGTCTAATAGAATCTGAAATGTTGGCTGATTAGTGGCGCGACTGTGGCATTTCATTTTGGGGGAGTTCGTGGCCCAGCTATAATCTCTCTTCTAAAACATTACCAAAGTCAATTCACGACATCAGCTCACTCAGAATCAACTCATTTCTGTTATTCAATAATAATATGAGGTGCATGTGGACCCTTAGTCATTTGTAGTAGGAGCTAGGGATGTCATTGACAACCGGGATATCGGAATATCGCCGATATAATTATGTTGATCGATAATCGATACCTATAAAAGGGATATCGATACTTCTAACGTTATAGCTTCCTGTGTTCATGACAGCGTCTATAGTAAATGCCATTTTCAATGACACCCCTAGTAAATGGTACGTCCCAAATGGTACGTCCCGCCTCTCTGTATGGTAAATGGTACGTCCCGCCTCTCTGTATGGTAAATGGTACGTCCCGCCTCTCTGTATGGTAAATGGTACGTCCCGCCTCCCTGTCTGGTAAATGGTACGTCCCTGGTTGTAGTGTACCGTCAGAGCGCGTGTTCTCAACAGCACGGAACATTTTGAACAAGAGACACTTATCACCAGATAATGCAGATATGTGCATCTTCTTGCATCATAATTATAAATTGTAAAAATGCATATCGCTTCAACTTTTCAATTGACAAGTGTTTGTAGAATAGAAACAACTTGCTTGAAATTAACTAGTAAACAAGTGTTTATAGATTTGTTAAATACAAAAAGGTGTTAATTAAAATGTTGTCAGTGGAAAACTATTTCCTGCCTTTTATTTCAGATTTGGCTTCAGTAATTGGTCACTTGATTATAAAATATTCAATGCATTATACAAACTACTGTAATATATCTTAGTCTGTTCTATTTAATGCATTTATGGAACAGTACAGCGATATTCTAATGTATCGATACATCGGAATTTTTTTTTATCAAATACCAATAATAGGTTTTCAATGACACCCCTAGTAGGAGCTGTGTAGGACATGTGAGAAAGTGCAGTAAATTATTTATTCTCAATTTATTCGAATATTCCGTCATCCATTAGGGTAGTAGGGGAGCCAATCCCAGCCGACTTTGAGGTAAGAGGCGGGTATTACTTTGGGTCACCAATCTATTGCAGATAAAACTCATAGATGAACAATCATTCACGCTCACATTCACATTCACTCATCTTCACTGTAGCCATTTCACCTAATATATGCATGTCTTTTGTATTGTGCCAAGAAACCAGAGCACCTGGAAGAAATCCATGCATGCACATGGAGAACATGCATTCTTGAGACAGAATGCTCCTAGTCAGTTGTGAGGTTTGAATTCAGAACCTTCTTGCTGCGAGGCAACAGTGTGAACCATTGAACCTTCCTACAAGATTCCGTTATTAAATTAATATAAACAGAACATTAAATCAACCTGCTGCTCCTCCCCATTGAGAGGAGCCACTTGAAGAGGCTCAGGCATCCTGTCTCCTGAACGCCTCCATGGTGTGCTGTTTCAGGCATGTCCAACCAGAAAGAAATCCCGGGACTATGTCTCATGAGGGACACTGAGGAACTATAACTATGTCTCAGCTGGTTTGGAACGCATCGTCATCTCCCCCAAAGAGCTGGAGGAAGTGGCTGGGACATCTGGACCTCACTGTTTAGGCTGCTTCTCTCACGACCCGCCCCCGGAACAAGTGAAAGGTGATGATGTAACAAAGGCCATATAAGGCTCTATATTTTAAACACCTGTTACAGTTATGCATTATTGCCCCATAATGTCCATGTAAACCATATGCATTTAATGAATATTTATTTCAGAACAGAATCACTGTACGTGCTCAGGAGAAAAGGTGATATATTTATAAAAAGACTAACAAAATGTAAATAATGGACCTGTTTGAAACGGCAACATAAATATCCACTTATATCACATTACCTTTTGTAATGAAAGTGTTCAGTTCATTTTTCTGTAACCGCTTCATCCTAATTAGGGTCGTGGGGGGGCTGGAGCCCATTCCAGCCATCTCCGCGTGAGAGCACAGTACATCCTGGACAGCCCGCCAGGCCATCGCAGGACAAAAACACGCTGATGTCTTTGCAGCCTACTCTTGTCGAAAGTCAGCAATAGTTCTTTAACATGAGCCTCACACCACAGACAATGAGAGACATGGTAACCCAGTTACCTTTGATAACCCAGTTAGCTGAACTGGGGGGGCAGTGACAACCTGTGATGAGTGTTACTCGAACCCCCAAACTTAGGATCAGCGATCCAGCGCCCTATACCACTAGGCCACCACTGCCCGTAATTAAAGAGGTGATATAAAATATTATATTTGGCAAGCAGTGTACATAATATAAAACTGACAGCTTACGTAAATTCTAAGATTATATGAAGAAACTATGCATGTATGTATGTATATTTATGTATATATACAGACCAGTGTAAATTATGCGGCACCTTGGGGGCAAAGCAGGTGCCGGAAAATCAATTTTGGTGATGTATCGGGACCTTCCCACAAATACATGCAAATTAAATAAAATTTAAATTCAGAGTAAAAGAATAAAGAAATGATGTACAATATTACTTACCAAAAATAGCACAAGACAAAAAACCCAAGACTATACTAGCCGTCCCACACCCCACACTTTAAATATTGTACTGTAAATAATAAATACTGTAAATAACTAAAAACCTTCTCTTTTATTTTCACGCACATACACAACACGCATACAAACGTAAACAAAGGCCCGTGTTGTTGTTTATTTCAACTGGCTGCCGCTAGTGTACAACCGCACGAAGTTTACATCAGCAATCTTTCAAGATTTTTCTGATTGCGCATCTTTTTCCTGAACAAAATACCAAGTGTCATTATACCAAGCACTACAATACTGTGTCGTTATACCAAGTAGAGTCTGTATTGTTCAGTATTTAAAAAAAAGTGCCGTTAAATAAGGCCTGCTGATGTATCAGATGCCGAATAATTGAAAGCATGTATGTATATACTGATATATATATATATCTATATATATATATATATCTATATATATATATACTGATATATATATATATATATATATATATATATATGTGTGTGTGTGTGTGTGTGTGTGTGTGTATATACATATATATATATATATATATATATATATATATATATATATATATATATATATATATATATATATATATATATATAAAATAATTAACAGTTGTGTTTGTTACCTTTCAATTTAACATTTGGATCAGCACCCAGCTTTTCAAGTATCTTTGTCCAGGGTCCCTCAGTCACCAGCTTCCCCTTGGAGGTAATCAACACTACAGAGCTGGTAATGCACAAAGAAGTTATTGGTTTAAAAAAAAAATCTACTAAAAAATTTAAATATAAAAATTTGTGTTCATAGATTCATATCAAATTTAACTAGCATCCATACAGTATATTCTATATTAAATTTGACATTTCAAGATTCCATCCACAGTTAAAATAATGGATGTCATTTTTGTCATGTTTTTCATGTCAAAATTCATTTATTTATTTTCTGAACTGCTTAATCCTATGTAGGGTTGTATATATATATATATATATATATATATATATATATATATATATATATATATATATATATATATTTATATTTATATTTTTTGTTCACTGGTTCATCCCTCTGCCAATGATTCACTGGGCCACATTCTGCTGCAGTATGTTTTCAGCTCAGAGGATTGCAAGCCCTCTAAAAGATTGTTCTCTAAAGCAAACATCTATCTACATCTATGCAATTTCATTATTTACGCACCCAACAGATATAATAGGCATATTTAAAACCTTTCATTGTACAATAACAAGTAACATTTCCCTAAAGACACAAGAAAAGAGATCTAAAAAAAAACAACAAAAAAACAGTATGGCCATATATTGATGTCTTTGAAGGACATGTCTATCTGGCTATTCATTCTATCTTGCTCAACCCAGATGGCCTTGTCTACCCAGGCAAGTCTTTTTAGCTCAGGTTGATAGTTATGGTACGGCTCACTTGGTAAGGGGTCAACTGAAACAAGATTAAAGGCTATGGACAAACAGGACAATTTAAGGTGTGCAAGTGGGTACATACTCGTCCTTCAGGCTGTTGACGTAATTCTCAAACTGAGCTGGGATGCCCTTCAGCACAACATTCCTAAAGCCTCTCCTTGCCACCATTTTGCCACTGTGGCCATCCAACACTATCAGATGGATTCCATCTTCTGGCTGGTAGATCTTCACAGAGTTGGACTGCAGGAGAAACAAATTGTAGGAGCCAAGATCTCATAAAAATCCCTATTTTGTATTTCATTTGTATTTGTCTTGTATTGTATTTGTATTTCAGTGTTTGATATTTTATATCTTTTGTACTAGCTATGTATACAGCCATGGACAAAAGTTTTGGCAGTGATGCAAATTTTGAGTTTTTGCAAATTTTGTTGCTTCAATTTTGTGGTGGTGATTCACATTGTTTCTAAACTATTATGCAGAGTGATCACAAGCATTTTAATGAATTGCAAAGAGCTTCTTGGTCATAATAAATGACTGTCACAAAAAGCCCATTTTCACTGTATGTGGTCCTGGTGCAAAATGATTAGCTCACATCATTTCAGTATCATATTATCAGAAATAAATTCTGCAGGAAGTATAGTAAGTGCTAAGCAGAAGACTGGTGCAAAGTTATTTTCTCTGATGAAACCCCCATTGGAATATTTGGGACATTTGGAAAGGCGGCTGACATTCCATGTCCCGAGGGTCAGAGTCAGTAACCGAGGATCGGTTCGACAGAACTTATGCCTTCGGCTGCCACCCAACTCACATTGCACCCGACCCCTAAAACTCCTCCTATGGGTGGTGGGTCCATGGGAGGGAGGACCCATGTCTCCTTTTCGAGCTAGGCCTGGCCAGACTCCATGGGCAGAAGCCCGATCACCGGGCACTCGCCTTCGAGCCCCTCCCCCGGGCTGGCTCGAGGGAGGGACCTTGGTGACCCACGTCCGGGCAAGGGAAACTGCATCCTCATCTGCTTCTTCATCATAGGGGTCTTCTGAATCGCACTTCGTCTGGACCTTCACCCAGGACCTGTTTGCCTTGGGTGACCCTACCAGGGGCATTATGCTCCTGACAACATAGCTCCTAGGATCGTTAGGTCACATAAACCTCCTCCATCATGAAAAGGTGGCGATTCAGGGAGGGTTCTCCCTGAGAAATAAGGTGAGAAGCTCTACTGTCCGGGGAGAGCTCGGAGTAGATCCACTGCTGCTCCGCACTGAGAGGGGCCAGTTGAGGTGGCTCGGGCATCTGGTCAGAATGCCTCCCGGAAGCCTCCCTGGTGTGGTGTTTCGGGCATGCCCAACTGGGAAGAGACCCCGGGGTTGACCTAGAACACGCTAGAGGGACTATGTCTCTCGGCTTGTCTGGGGTGTCCCCCCGGAAGAGTTGGAGGAAGTGGCTGGGGAGAAGGACGTCTGGACCTATTTGCTTAGGTTGCTGCCCCCCGCGACCCGACCCTGGACTTTGCGGAAGAAGACGAGATGAGATGGGAAAGGCAGCTGTCAGGAGAAGAAAAGGTGAACATTACCATGAGTCCTGTGTCATGCCAACAGTGAAACATCCTGAGATCATCCATGTTAGGGGTTGCTGCTCATCCAAGGGAGTGGGCTCATTCACAATCCTGCCCAAAAACACTTCCATGAATAAAGAATAGTGTCAAACACTCCCCAAGAGCAGCTCCTCCCAACGATCCAGGAGCACTTTGGTGAAGATTTGAGCATTTTTCAGTATGATGGAGCACCATGTCATAGGCAAATGTGATCACGAAGTGGCTCAAAGATCATACCATTGATGTTTTGGATCCATGGCCAGGAAACCCCTCAGATCTTAATGCAATCGAGAACCTGTGGTCCATCCTCAAAAAACGGATGAACAAGCACAACCCAACAAATTGTGAGCAACTTCGAGCACTGATAATTCAAAAATGGGCTACAATAAATCAGGAGGTAGTCCAGAAACTGATATCAGCATGCCAAAGTGAATTGTTGAAGTTTTGAAAGAGGGTCAACACTGTAAATACTTACTCTTGGCAAAAAATAGATGTATTTGCTCATAAAAGTCTCTAAAACATGTAACATGTGTGTAATTGTTCCCAGACATACCATAAAAACTTGTGTGTGTGTGTGTGTGTGTGTGTGTGTGTGTGTGTGTGTGTGTGTGTGTGTGTTTGGGGGGGGGAGTGTTGGGGAATCGCACAAAACCAACCAACAAAATTTCCGAAAAAACATAAAATTTGCATCACTACTAAAACTTTTGGCGATAACTGTATACTGTATACTCAAGATATGCAATGACTATAGATGAACAGAAGGAATATATGCAAACATATGCAATGTATCATATACACAGAAAAGAAGGTTCTGTCTGGATATTAACTGGATATACAGTATTAACTAATTATTATTGTACATTATGTCAAATATATGTAAAATGTGCCTGTCTCTTACTTCAGTGTAGGCAAAGTCCTCTTTAATGTGGAAGAAGCGAGTGGTGTAAGACTCCAGCTTGACTTCCAGAAAGTGCTCGGATTCTTGAGGCTGTAAGGATACAAAACGAACATTTTAATATTTATCCTGTCTAAGCTTTTATAAGGGTTTCTAAATTACAGGGATACATATATATATATATATATATATATATATATATATATATATATATATATATATATATATATATATATATATATATACATACTGTTGAGTTTCTCGGTTTTGAGGAGATTTGGGGCTTAACCCTGGCACATGATGCAGGACATAATTTATTCCATATCAGTTTCTTTTAGTGCAAAATCAATACACGGGTTTTGTGGCTATTGCTATTATTGGGAAGAACAAAATTATGATATCATAATATTGGCCAATATACTTGTCTGTACAGATATACTGTACCGGCAACGGTCATCATAATTACTTCATCCGCTAACTCTTTCTGTGATACAAACATACAAATAACACCAAACTGCTTTGATGGTCAACAAGTCGCTGCCGCTTCCTACTCTTTGCTGTCCTCAAAACCCCCCGAAAAATCCACAAAATTAAATTGAACTCATAATCAATTACCGTAGTCAATTATGACATTTAACCTGACATGTGTTTGAAACACTGTATTTCTTTTCTCTTTAAATATTACCAAGTAATGTATTTTAGTGGAATGGAGTTGCAGTGGTCTTTTCAAGGAGTAGAAAATGAGTCAAGCTAACCTCTCAGATGAAGAAAGAGGATTATTTATTATAACTGTGATATATCAGTAAGAGGCTGAATTAATTATCATCCATCTGTATCAACACTGATGAGATTAAAACTAGACTTGGTAAATCAGTCACTTCTCTTATGCAGCCTGAAGACATTTTACTCCTGTTTTTAAGGTTCAGTTCATTTTCTGTACCCGCTTAATCCTAATTTGGGTCACGGGGAGGCTGGTGCCCATCCCAGCCAACTTCGGGCGAGGGCAGAGTGCACCCTGGACAGCTCGCCAGGCCATCGCAGAGCGGAAACACGCTGACGGCTTTGCAGCTACTCTTATCTAATCTACGAAAGTCAGCAATGGTTCTTTTACATGCCTCTCGCCATAGACAGTGAGAGACATGGCCGGCCTTTGATAACCCAGTTAGCGCCACTGGGGGGGACAGTGACAACCTTGTACAGAGTAGGACTCGAACCCCCAACCTTTGGATCAGCGATCCAGCGCCCTCTACCACTAGACCACCACTGCTCCTGTTTTTAAGGTACAAGGTATAAAGAACAAAACTGTAAGACTAGTTCATCAGACTGCACTATTTAGACAACTTCTGTGGGTCATCCTGCTCATACACTGCAAATACTGTTTATTTATACTATTTATATTATACTGGGGCAGTAGTGGCCTGGTGGTAAGGTGCTGGATCACTGATCCCAAGGTTGGAGGTTCACATCCCACTCTCACCGGGTTGTCACTGTTTCCCCAGTGCGGCTAACTGGCTTATCAAAGGCCGGCCATGTCTCTCACTGTCTGTAGTGAGAGCCATGTACTGTAAAAGGACCATTTCTGTCTTTCAGCAAGAGTAGGCTGCATAGTCATCAGCGTGTTTCTGCCCTGTGATAGCCTGGCAAGCTGTCCAGGGTGTACTCTGCTCTCACCCAGAATCAGCTGAGATGGGTGCTGGCCTCCTCTTGACCCTAATTAGGATTAAGCAGTTCAGAGGAAGAATGACATACTCTTTATTTATACTATATATATTTTTCATACTTAAAATATTAATTAACAAAATATGAATATTTAATTACAATTATAATAAAAAAAAAATTATGCATATTAACATATCTACAATGATGACTGTAAAATCTGTCACAAAATTAATTAGTTAAATGTTTACAATGTGTTGCTGATTCAATTAAGCTTTATGTTCAGTTAATTCAGTTTACTTTAATAAACAGATTGAATCGTGCAGCAAAAAGTAAATGGGAAAATTACACCAAATGGACTCAAGTATTTTTGTTTTTTGTAGGCAAAGTAGGCATGTTTTTTTCCCTGTGGAATGATGGTGTAATTCATTTTGTAAATGAACATCAGTAGAATTATAACAGAACGGAATGGTGGCAAAGTAATTTAGCACATCTGCCTCATATCAACAAAGTCCTGGGTTTGAGGCCTGGACTTGACGAGGACTTGCATGCTCTCCATATGCTCGTGTGAGTTTCCCCAGGTATCCATGTTTCCTTCCAGTCCAAAGACATGCACATTAGGCTAATCAGATCTTTCAGCTTGTCTGTAGGTTTGAGCGTTGTGCAGTTATGTTAGCACTGTGATCGACTGGCAAGGGTTTAGCCTGCCTTTGCCCAGGGTTGGCCCAGAGTAGGATTAAGCAGTTCAGTGAATGATTGAATGAAAGAACGAATGAATGAATGAATACTTATAACGCTTCTGTACATTATATTGGACAAACACAATTATATACTGTAACGAGGTTTCAGTACTAAGGTACTTTTATACTTTATTTTATAAGGATATAGTAGCCTAATTTTTTGTTGAGGTCCCTTGTATCATTGTTACTGACTATGATGCATGTGCATTGTGTGTGCATGCACAATTTCATATTGCAGCGTGATATATTTATGGAAAACTTTCTTTTAACCACAGACTGTGAAAAGTGTTTGCTCAGAATATGGCAGTATAAGCACTGAGAGAACTCTAATTAAACATTTCCATCTCCTGTGTCTTTCCTGTAGCCACAACTCCAGTCCCCCCTCCCCCAAGTCATTTACTTAAAGCTCCTTATACTATACGTCCTGTGTGTCTATATTATATATATATATATATATATATATATATATATATATATATATATATATATATATATATATATATACACACACACACACACACACATATACATATATACATATACACACATATATACACATACATATATATACATATATATATATATATATATATATATATATATATATACACACACATACATACATACATACATATAGATACATATATATATATATATATATATATATATATATATATATATATATATATATATATATAGATAGATAGATAGATAGATAGATAGATAGATAGATTAGTCACCTCAAAACAATGTCCTTTGTATGGCTAAATTCCCATGTGTTGTATGTCATATATACAGTATATAAATGACAAAGTCTCAAAGTTATAAAATTATTGATAAAATATGTAGTGTGATATAAAGGAAAGATCCACCAGCGTATGAGGGCTAGGTATGACTAAGCTGGACGAATGGGAGCAAATTCATGATAAATGATTTAAGAACGGATTTTAAGATCCATCTTACTAGGCTGGAGCGGGGTAGTTTCTTAGGCATGGGCACATCCACTACAGGTGGCTCGGGAGATCGAGAGAAGCCGGGTGCCATGCAATTACTAGGGCTGCTTCCTTTTGGGATGTCAGCCTTTATCTTTACTCTCTCACAGCCCTTCAGTGAGCAGAATGCATAGATCTCTCTGTTATTGTGGGCCTGGACTCTGAGAAAGAGCAACCTGCACAAAGTGATACCAGACATTGAGCACACACACACACACACACACACACACACACACACACACACACACACACACACACACACACACACACACACCAGTGCTTCAGTCAACAACATTCCAACAAAATGACTTAAGATCTAATAAAATAAGCATTGATAATCAATAAAAATACAAAATTAGAAAGAAAGAATAAATGATTTAAAATAATACAGAGGGGGAAGTGATAAATGTGTACTGTTAAGAGTAAAAAGAAGAAAATTAAATATTTAAGGATATGATTTATTCTCACAAAACAAACAAATGAAATAATAAATATTTATATAAAACATGCTGAGAGCTGATAATCTCTTACCCAGTTTTCTCCTCCAAGTAGTAATAACCATGTATATTAAGCGTGTTACTGATCTTTTCCTTCTGTGCCGTTTTTAGAAACACCTTGGTCTTCCTCGTCTTCTTCGTGAGCCGGTTGTGAAGGTCGGAGATGATGCTGAACGTTGTGCCTTTCGGGTAACAGAGGCCAATGTTTATCCAGTCATTCCTGTCAAAAGTAGGTAGAGGTTTGGAGAAAGTACAGACTAGTTAAAAGAAGAAGTGGTTCCTGCTGATTTTCATTATGCACCCTAGGAGGCGAGAGAGAGAGAGAGAGAGAGAGAGAGAGAGAGAGCGAGAGAGAGAGAGAGAGAGCGCTTGCACAGACTGATCAAATTATCAGAAGAGATTTTTTTTTTTTTTTAGCAAATGAACTTTTAGAAAATATCAATCATTATTTTTCTTTACGATGTATCCAAGTTTATTTACTCTTTCTTAATATTAACATACAAATACATAAAAACTCCGCACTATATTGCTTTAATGTTCAATGTTTCATGATCTCACAATATAAAGTTTTCCAAATAATTATAATTCATATAATTTTGAACTACCATTTGAGGAAGATTCTCATTAATTCAAAGGGGATCATTAGCGAGCCCAAAACACAAATCCTTATCCTCATGAAAAAAAAACACTTGGAACTAATATTCGTTTTCAGAATGTGTTTTGTAACCAAAACAAACACATTTCATACAAACTGGATTTCAAAAAAAGTTGAGGCACCATTTAAATTGTGAATAAAAACTGAATGCAATGATGTGCCAAATGTCAATATTTTATCCTGAATAGAACAGATGACAGGGTCAAAAATTTAGACTGAGAAAATGTATAATTTTAAGGGAAAAATATGTTGATTTTAAATTTCATGGTGTCAACAAATCTCAAAAAAGTTGGGACAGGTAGCAATAAAAGGCTGGAAAAGTCAATTGCACTTATAACAAACAGCCGGAAGACCAATTACCACTAATGAGGGCCATTGGCAACATGACTGAGTATAAAAAGAGCTTCTCAGAGTGGCAGTGTCTCTCAGAAGTGAAGATGGGTAGAGGATCACCAATTCCCCCATGTTGTGCAGAAAGATAGTGGAGCAATATCAGAAAGGTGTTTCCCAGTGAAAAATTGCAAAGTTTGAAGTTATCATCATCTACAGTGCATAACATCATCCAAAGATTCAGAGAATCTGGAACAATTTCTGTGTGTAAGAGTCAAGGCCGAAAAACCCTACTGGATACCCATGATCTTCGGGCCCTTAAACGGCACCGCACCACAAACAGGAATGCTACTGGAAGGGAAATCACAGAATGGGCTCAGCAATACTTCCAGAAACTCTTGTTGGTGAACACAATCCAACCCACCGTGCAATCCGCTGTTGCCAGCTGAAACTCGACAGTACAAAGAAAAGCCATTTCTAAACAGGACCCAGAAGCGCAGGCGTTTTCTCTGGGCCAGGGATCATTTAAAATGGAGTGTGGCAAACTGGAGAACTGTTCTGTGGTCAGGCGAATCACTATTTGAAGGGACGCCATGTCATCCGGTCTAAAGAGGACAAAGACAACCCAAGTAGTTATCAGCACTCAGTTCTGAAGCCTGCATCTGTGATGGTATGGGGTTGCATGATTGCGCGTGGCATGAGCATCTTGCACATCTGGAAAGACACCGTCAATGCAGAAAGGTATTTTCAGGTTCGAGAACAACATATGCTCCCATCCGATCGTCGTCTCTTTCAGAGAAGACCTTGCTTTTTTCAACATGATAATGCCGGACCACATGCAGCATTAATTAGTGCAATAATAGTGGTGGTCTAGTGGTATAGGGCGCTGGAACGCTGATCCAAAGGTTGGGGGTTCGAGTCCCACTCTCCACAAGGTTGTCACTGTCCCCCCCCAGTGCGGCTAACTGGGTTATCAAAGGCGGGCCATGTCTCTCACTGTCTATGGTGTGAGGCATCTAAAAGAACCATTTCTGACTTTCGTAAAGAGTAGCTGCAAAGTCGTCAGTGTGTTTCTGTCCCTTGCTAAAAAGGGTTGTGACAGGAAGGGCATCCGACGTAAAAACCTCTGCCAAATCAAAACGTGCGAATCAGATGATTCGCTGTGGCGACTCCTGAGTAAAAGGGAAAAAGCCAAAAGGAAGACAGACATGCAGCATTAATTACAACATCATGGCTGCGTAGGAAAAGGATCCGGGTACTGAAATGGCCGACCTGCAGTCCAGATCTTTCACCTATTATAGAACAATTGAGCACATTTGGTGCATCATAAAGAGGAAGGTGCAGCAAAGAAGGCCCAGGACAGTTGAACAGTTCGAGGCCTGTATTAGACGAGAATGGGACAACATTCCTATTTCTAAACTTGAGAAACTTGTCTCCTTGGTCCCCAGACATTTGCAGACTGTTGTAAGAAGAAGAGTGGATGTCTCACAGTGGTGAAAATGGCCTTGTTCCAACTTTTTTGAGATTTGTTGACACAATGAAATTTAAAATCAACATCTTTCCCCCCCCCCTTAAAATTATACATTTTCTGTGTTTAAACTTCTGACCCGGTCATTTATGTTCTATTCTGAATAAAATATTACAGCATTTTAGCATTTAAAACTTATTAAAATATAATTCATTCATTCATTTTCCAAAACCAATTTCTTCCTAATTAGGCTTTTCGAGAGACTGGGCCCATTTCAGCTGACTGTGGGAGAAGACAGGATACACTTTGAATCGCATTTGCCAAACCATCGCAGGGCCGACACACATACAACCATTCACACTCACTCTCACACTTAGGCTGCCAACATATTTCTGCCCTGCGATGGCCTGGTCAGCTGTCCAGGGTGTATTCTGCCCTCACCCAGAGTCGGCTGAGATAGGCACCAGCCTCCCTGTGACCCTAATTAGCATCAAGCACTTCAGAAAATGAATGAATTTGATTTTGTATTACTGACTTGTTGAAGTTGATAATCCACAAAGTGACTTCTCCTGGTGCGACAGCATCCCAATACACCGTGTAGCTCTTTGCCAGTGTGACTACAGGCTGGAACTGCTGGTAGTGATGCTTCTTTCCCAGAGCTCCTTCCAGCTCCAGCGGCTTGTCTGGATAATCATCCTTCACTATCTTCATATTCATATTGGCTGGATTCCGGGCCTGGATGTAAATCTAATTGAAAGGGATTTAAATATAGATATATGAAACAGATAGTGCTTTAACCTAAAACTGATATGCCTTAGACACAAATGAGATGAAGTGAACTCATGAAAATCCTGGACAGCATTTGTATTTCAGAATCAGTGAATGTTCAAATTCAAGAAAACACACATTTACTTTTTGCAGGAGAACTATGAAATTTAGCAATTTATTAGGTATATTATGCTGGAGCTTAAGCAGGCAGGTGAAACGAGTTACTGTTTATGACTTTAATATGGTTTATCGTCTTTTAAAATGAAACTCCCTGCTTAGATAATACTTTTAATATTGGTAGGTCATATTAACTTTCTTAAATTAAGGTGTGTGATTCTTTCTGGAATTAATTAGTGTGTCAGGAAGATAGTACGACTGTATCATGATTAAAATCATGCTAGCTTGAAAACGCATCAGCATTAGGTCAAATGTCTGCATTGATCAGGCCTGGAACTGATTTGCCTGCTACGCCAAATTTGGCCACTAGAGGGAAGCACGAGCAGTTAGTCAGCGAAATCCTCTCAATCAGTCTCAACTCTCCATGACTCAAATGAAGGGAAACTTGCCTTTCAGTGGATGCTTGGTCACAAATTCAGTCTTTTGAGGGAAATGTTGAGCTGGTATTGGTCATTTTAAAACCTTTTCTCTGAATAAAGTTGACCTTGCCACTTTCTTATTTTTTTAAGTTATTTCTTTTTAAAGGCAATTTTTGTTTGTTTTAAGTCCACAGTCTTCCTTCAGCATCTTTTAAGAGGGAAAGCTGTTCTTTGTCTTTAATTTTCACTAACACTCCACCAAGCCACTGTGCTTTTTTGTGCATTAGGTAAGATATTCAGTTTCGAGTTCACTTCTGAGGTCCTGGGACTGATTTCTGTTTTTGGCAAGTGGAAATCCAATGCCAGTAGATGTTTTCTTGGTGATTAATTTAATTTGGTTAAGTTTTAGCTTTTCAATGTGAATTTGCTCTAAGGCTCCCCCATGCAATTTTGCAACCTTCTCTAAATATTTAACAAGAATGTGATTCTAAAATTAATCATACTGTACCCCCCCCCCCAATATAATGTATACTATTGTATGTAAAGTACATTATAGCACATTGAACAAATTTCTCATGTATTCAATAACTCACAGACATCAAGTGGGTCAACAAGGGCTTTGGTAGGAGAGCTGCTGGATCACTGATCCTAAGGTTGGGAGTTCAAGCCCCACTCTCAACAGGTTATCACTGCCCCCACCAGTGCAGCTAACTGGGTTATCAAAGGCCGGCCATGTCTCTCACTGTCTATGGTGTGAGGTGTAAAAGAACCATTGCTGACTTTCGTCAACAGTACTGCATAGCTGTCAGCATGTTTCCGCCCTGCGATGGCCTGGCGAGATGTCCAGGGTGTACTCTGTCATCGCCCGGAGTTGGCTGGGATGGGCACCAGCCTCCCGGCGACCCTAATTAGTATTAAGCGGTTACAGAAAATGAATGAATATTTGAAAGCTTTTGAGAAAAATTGTACTAAATTAAAACAATATCACAATAGTTATTACATTTATATAGCGAGGAACTTTCCAACAGGTCTAATGCTGGGATCTAATTAAATGTTTAATTAATTAGATATTCAACTTCATGTTTAATTTCAAAAGAACATGTGTGCATCAGAGTACACATAACACATGAAAGGTCAGTGAAGGCGTGTGTTCATTCTACCAGTCATTTCATCACGTCACCACTACTCCGTCATTACACTGGTCAAAAAAACCTGCTCAACACATAATAAATGATAGACAAAATGATCCATCTTAACTGAGTAGTATACAGTATACCTTTCATCTGCGTAATTAACTTGTTAAATAGTTATTTTTGTTGACTCTCATTGCTTTACTATTTAAAATTCACTGATTTTTCACAATAGTATTCTTGCTTAACTTTTACTTCTTATTTGTCTTATATATTCCATTTACTATATACTGTACCTTGTTTTTATTAATTGTTCACTGCAGATTTACAATACTTTTCTGACAAAACTATTTGACAGTTCATGACATGCTTAATCATGTTGAGCAAGGTCACTTTTTAAAATTGCTGTGTGTGTACACTTCAAAAAAAAAAAAAAAAAAAAAAAAAAAAAAAAAAAAAAAATATATATATATATATATATATATATATATATATATATATATATATATATATACATACACACACATATATACATATATACATATATATATATATATATATATATTTATATATATATATAAATGAATAAATAATAATAAATATATATATATATATATATATATATATACATATATACATATACATATATATATATATACATATACATATACATATATATATATATACATATACATAGACATATATATATATATATATAGTTGGCACCAGACAATCATGCTTGATGGTGCGACTAGCATGAGGTTAGGCTCTTACCTGGGCAAAGCGTCCACTGCACAGGGCAGCCTTCCAGTCTGGTATGTCGATGCAATCAGGGTGACGCACGAGCCAGTTGTCCTCTTTGACCACAAAGATGCCAGGGTATTCACTTACTGAGCCATCTGTATCATGGAAAATAGTGGTCTTATCCCCATCCATGTGCATCTTGTTGAACCAGGGACCAGGTTCTCCAAAGAATACTCGAGATGTGATCTGAAAGCATGATCAGAGTCAGAGAAGTGTTTATGAAAAAAGATCATTTTCATTTTAATCAAAACAGAGAAAACATCGGGAGAATAGAGTAGATGCAAGTCATTGTGAAGCGGTTATCGAGTGATAAAGAAAGGAAATTGGACTAGATTCTTGGATGGGGAAGTGAAAGTGTCAACGTAGATGAAGTTGAAGAGGTTTGAATGAAGTGGAAGGAAAATTTGAATAAGACAATTGAAATTAATGTAGAAAGTGGATGGTATGGATGATTGGGGTTGGTATGAAATAGCTGGTGTGAGGTTTTGCGAATTATAAAATCCCTCTTGGTAAAGCTTGGGGCTTTGAGCCTAGTGGCTCATCAGGCCGGTGCTTATCCCCGGTTTCCATAGCATGAAGCGACTAGGAGTTCAACTCCTCCTGGATGGGACGCTAGTCCATAATAGGTTACCTTCCCAGTATATTTTTACTGGTACTCATTTATACTGCTGGTTGAACAGAGGCACACTTGTGCTTGAGACCTTGCCCAGGGATCTTAGCACAGTGGGGGTCTAACTGGGATTCAAACACACATCCTCCTGATCATGAGCCCAGCACTCTAACCACTACGCCACCAGCCCCACTATTGGTAAAGTTACTTCTGTATTATATGGAAGTAAGCACAATCAAGAAAAGAAACAAAAAAAAAAAAAAAAAAATATATATATATATATATATATATATATATATATATATATATATATATATATATATATATATATATATAGATAGATATTGTAATTATTGTAAGTAATTAAGCTTCTTTTCTCTGTTAATCTTTTATAGCTTAAATTCATTACTCCATCAGTTCAAGGCCAACGGCTCATCGCATTATTGAGATCTTACAGGAACATCCTCAAATTTGATGTCTGTGAAGTTGTTGTTGGGACAGCTCTGCCATGAGTTGTTGAGTCGAAAGCCGATAGCACTTGTATGGCGTCCTTCTAGAGCGACATATTTACGAAAGGTACAGTTCTGAACATTGATGGGGCCATCGTAAATCTGCATGCCACGAATGGGGAAATCCCTGCAGGGCACAGAATAAAGATGGTTTACCACACTCATACTTGATACTATTT
Source organism: Plotosus lineatus (assembly GCA_024760905.1). NCBI lineage: Eukaryota > Metazoa > Chordata > Actinopteri > Siluriformes > Plotosidae > Plotosus > Plotosus lineatus. Next base: position 31,025,106 of record CM045737.1, on the reverse strand, counting down.
TGACAGGCAGATTCAGGCCTAATCGAAGTAGCTAACAAAATCAGAGTTACCTTCAATGACTCTAAGAAGGTTTTAAGTCTTTTACAAACTTTCACTTCTATTTATGTTTATTAGTTGTATAGCCCATCCTGAGCCTTTCAGCATTCAGAAATGCTAAATAGCAAAAATGCTCTTTAAGTCCTATTCCATTTGTAGTTGAAACTGAAGCCCTATCTTTGGTAGTACTGAGGAGACACTAATGAAAAATGTCAATACCACCAGTGGAGAAAAGAATTATTGCAACTGTAAGTGCTTACGTTCCCCTCGGGAGGGTCCTGCCATTGTGGTCCAAACCACTTGGTCCCCAGAAGTGATAATCGGGGAAAGGCATGCCTTGGTTCTTGCTCTCACCCACAAACAGCGAGTTCTTCACCTCTTGCTTAGAGCCGTCATCATCTGGGAAGGTACCTCCACTACACACACACACACACACACACACACACACACACACACACACAAAGAAAACAGGCAGTGTGAGAAAAACACCCAGATAAATGCGGCCTCCACGGTGCATGCTCATCAGGTCCCCTGGCCGCTAGTTTCACAGCACTGAATTACTTTCACAACTACTCAAAGCCTCCGATTTCCCCAATGAATCTCATGAAGCCTCCCATATATGGTGTTTTCCAATTACAGCCCCAGCACCATGGCCTCCATTCAGTAAATATAAAGGCATCCATTTTTATTATGATTGCAAAATGTGTGAGGGGTGAAGAAAAAAAATTAATGATTAGCAACTCTACCTGGCTAGAGTGAGGCCAATTCCATTATCAGCAAACCTGCAGACAATAAAGACACACTGAGTCAATGAGGGCCATACAGCACATATTTGTTATAAGGTTAAAGACAATTTAGTCAAATTATAGTATGCAGCTGATATTCAATAAGTGATAAAACTGACTGATAGCAATTGTAATCATAACAACAACAGTGCAGTTAGTGCATTTTATTATTTTTTTTAGATATTTTTCAGCAAAACCTTGCAAAGCACTGCATGAAATTTAAATGCTCATAATCACTCTCAATCCATCCAAGGTTAATTGAGGTGAAAAATAAAAGTCTGAATAGTATTTATTGGAAGAGTAAAATACTGTTCTGCATATTGGAGCCTTACGATTGACATGGATATGTATTCAGGAGACTGTGATGCTGTGCAGACAGCGATTAAATTGATCTCACTGGTTGCTTGTCAGTGCCTTTTGAGCATTAATCTGGGGTAAATGACAGATGGTATATAAATGACAGATGGTATATTTCTATTCTTTAAGGCTACTTACTGGCAGTCATCGAGCTGTATTTCTCCTCCCCTGACCCATGCCCCATGGTCCTGGTTCTTATATGCAACAAAGCGCTGAATTAAGGCAGGCACTCTGGGTTTAAAGGGGTCAGCGTCCTGGTGAGGGCTATACCTGTCCAACATTACAGAAAAAAAGGATCACACTAAACCTGGAGGAGGACGTGTGACCAATCACTTGTCAAATACTCACAAGTAACACTGGTAAATATTAATAGGAGTGTCCTGGGTGTTGTATACTTGATGGTTCAATTCAAAAATATATATTGAAAGGAGGGTGCACGGTTGCGTAGTGGTTTGTACGTCCACCTTGCAACAAGAAGGCCTGTGCATGTTTTTGGACTGTGGGAGGAAACCACAGGACCCAGAGGGAACACATGGTTGGGACATGTACAAAGGAGGGATAGTGAATATATTGGTAATAGGATGCTGAAGTTGGAACTACCAGGGAGAAGGCCTAGAGGAAGACCAAAGAGAAGATTTATGGATGTGGAGAAGGAGGACATGAAGGTAGTTGGAGTAAGAGTAGAATATGCAGAGGATAGGGTGAGATGGAGGCAGATGATTCGCTGTGGTGACCCCTGAAGGGAACAGCCCAAAGGAAAAGAAGAAGAGAAAATGAATGAATGAGGATACTGAGAGGAGAGCGGGTGGCTCTACTGTGTGGTGGTTAGTGTTGCCGTGGTGTCATTCCATGGGACCAAGTCAGTCCTGTGCTTGGATAATTTTAAAGTTTCACATGACCGCCCCCTGTCTTTGTGAGATTCCTACCACCTGCCAAAATGCACCGGTATTGTTCACTACTCCAAATTGCCCTTAATTGTGAAAGAGGGTGTGAATATGTGCATGTATGGTGTCATGCCACTATATAATTAATGTGTGTTGATGGTGCAACTCTCAGGTTCACAAGCAAGCATTGTAGCGGTACTGATCACACGTTCACCTCAAGGCTTTACAAAAACACCTTGTATGCTTGTGTTTGTACATGCATACATGAGTGAAAGAGACGCACCTAGCCCATGTAAGTGACAGGATGGGTCTCTTGTCCTTGGCACTGGCTTCAGTGGTTTTTACACCATTATCTAGTATCATCCCAGCCTGCAGGAAAATACACAAAAACATACAAGTGCAAAGAATGACAAAAATGGCCATGTCAAAGGAAATTTGATGTTAAGCGGTCGTGCATGTACACTTTACTGTACTAATCTTCAAGGCCATTTGATTATCCAAAATGACTCCAAATCCTTGCCTTCAGATTTAATAAGAAAAAGGGGGAACAAAATTTTCTGATTAAAAAAATCCAATGGACATCCCTTCATTATGAAGTCATGTTACCTAGGAAAACTACATCATTGCCAAAAAAATTGCTTCTAGAGTTTGCCAACTTGTGGCTTGAAACGAATCGAAATTCAATTATGTTTTTATATTATAATCCTTTAGCAGACATTTTCATCCAAAATGCATTGGAAACACAGTCCAATGCCGGTGTATATCAAGTGTGGACCAAGGTTAGGGATTTTTTTTCTTGAGATTTGATTTGATTTGGTCACTGATCCTCACTGATGGTGGGGGTGGGACTTTTGGGGAAATATTTCTTTCTTTCGTTTTTTTTTTCTTTTTGTTTCAATGTGGTCTTGTCATGGTGGAAATGCATACTAAATTAAACTTCTTATGCAACACTCAAAATAATTTAAGGGCATTCAATTTTCAAAATTGCAAGTTTAAAATCTAATTTTGGAAATACTTTAAGTCCAAGAGGCAGTTTGAAGGGCAAAAAAAATCTGAGATTAATGAAGGTTCATTTCTGGATCACAACTGTCAGTGCCTTCTATAACTGCATCTAGTATCATACGCCACTTTGTGTGTGTGTGTGTGTGTGTGTGTGTGTGTGTGTGTGTGTGTGCAGGTTGGGTCTGCTGTTGAATTCCACTCAAATAATGACACCCAGGGCTGTAATCGGGTGTAAACATGGGTATATGCCGTATACTCACTTATTTTATCAAGCATGGAGCATTTATGCACTTATTCTGCCCTGGGAGATCATTTACCAAACTGTTTTTTTTTTTTTTTTTTTAATGTAAAAAGGTTTTTTTATATTGCTTTGTCACTTGTCCCGGCTTGTAAACCTGTCATAATCATGTTTCCGTACTCTGTCTACGATCATTCAGTGTATAAAGAGCCTGATGTAATAAGACCCAGCTTGGATTGGGCAGTGCGGATGCCACGAAGGCCTTCAGCCAATAGAATTTGTTTTTATACAGCATACAGAAATTCCCAGTAAAAACAAAACCACAGTCCATGTTGCTAATTGCTAACAAATGTACTGACCTACTTCATCTAGATTTTTTTTGCTTAAACATCTATTTTAAAATGAGCAAAAGAGTGAAGCAGTGCCATGAACCTGCTCGCCAACAAGGCACATTAACCATGCATGTTTTTTTTTTTTTTTGCTGAACGCCTCTGTCGACTCTAAATAAAAGTAAATAAAAAAAATTAAAAATGACATCACACAACTTGAGGACTCAGCCTCAGGCTCAACATGCTCCAAATCAGTCCTGGATTCTGATAAATGACATTCCAGTTCTCTCCAGCATAATGATAATATTAATGTGATTTATATAATAAACAATATTGTATGTTTTTTTGTAAAGTTTTTAAGTTTGACCGACTTTCCTGAGCAGTCAGTGTCCCTGTAAGTGCGGCACGTGCCCAGCAGGCGTATGGGCATCGCTATGATGGCATTAATATTATATATAATTAAATTATATATATATATATATATATATATATATATATAAAATGTTAATATTGTTATATATAAATATATCTATTGCAAATAGGGTCATAGGCCGGAAGAGGTCGTGCATGATACAGTTCTGCACATGCACGGATGATGCTCCACTTTTAATCCCGACTTAAAAATTTAATATGCATGCATTAATGATTAAGGCTTCACAATATGCTAATAAAAGCACTATATGCACTTACACTATTCTAATGTTTGTTATGTGTATTTAATATGTATAAATAGCTTATTTTGCTCAATATGCAGTTCTATTTCATTGTTAATGTTTGTGCCAAAGTTTAAAACATTAAATTTTCATAAGTAGATTCTTTCTTGATGCTCAGAATTTTAATTTTAATTAATTACCAGTTTTGCATTTTCTGAATGTCAATAGCTTATTAAATATTAAATACAAAAGTACATAATTTTAATTATAAAAACATTAACCAATACTTGATTCAGTATAATAGTACTACATGTACATCTTGTTCATTTTCTGTAACTGCTTAATCCTAATTAGGGTTGCGGGAAGGCTGGCTCCCATCCCAACCGACTCCGGGAGAGAACAGAGTACATCCTGGACAGCTCACCAGGCCATCACAGGGCGGAAACACACTGACGGCTATGCAGCCTACTCTTGTCGAAAGTCAGCAATGGTTCTTTTACATGAACCGCACACCATAGACAGTGAGAGACATGGCCACCCTTTGATAACCCAATTAGCTGCACTGGGGAGACAGTGACAACCTTGTGGAGAGTGGGACTCGAACCCCCAACCTTTGAATCAGCAATCCAGCGCCCTATACCACTAGGCCACCACTGCCCTTGTATTACTTTATTTAATATTATTTTTATTAATATTAAATTGTGTATGTTACAAGTGTATGAGTGCATCAGCAGTTATTTGTACAGATAGTTAAGTGCAGACTTGAAAAGTTCAAGTTCGGCGTGGACCATGTGTGCATGACGTGGTGCTGTAAAGCTACATTTCTGTTATTTTACAATAATATTATATCTTGAAGCTTTGTGTATAATATAGTTAAAAGCTGTTAGTATTTCAAATTATCTTCTGTTTCTTCACATTTTAGATTTTTAGTTTGGCCTCAGTGTATAAAACTGTTGCTCTCAGACACATGCCAACAACTACATGTATACTGTAGGCTAAATTTTATTTACAGTTTCAATACTATATATTTCATATTACATGCTGCAATTGGTCACCAAATAGCATCTACAGCACTGAAGCTTTCAAAAAATTTCCCTGTGGGAGGAGGGATCCCCTCCTGGCACTGCTGCATGCTGCCGTGACGGCTTCGCCAAAGCAGCCCCACTTATTTTTTTTACCACTACAGCACTGATGACACCTGATCCATTCCAATGTTTTCACTCAATAACATTAACATTTACAAAACACTCACCCCGCCTACAACTAACTCACACTACATCATCAGCAACCCCCCACAGCAGGGGTTGCGTTCCGCTGGACAAGAAATTATGTGTATTCACAATCTTATGAATAAACTTACTGAGTGTTATTGAAGAGAAAATCAGAGATAAGTTCTGCAGGACTAGAGTCAGGAAGTAAACCGGAAGTTAACGTGTAACGGGCACTGCGCATGTGCACGCCCGAGCTGACCAATCAACAAACAATATTATCAGTAAGCAATAATAGCTGAACACTGTCAATCAAACAAAGTGCGAGTGTGAGAATAGAGCAGAGTTTGTTAGTACCGCCTCCTGTTCCTGCTCATGTGTTAGAACACGAACATTGATGCACAGAGAATTCTGTCTTCCTTTTGGCTTTTTCCCTTTTACTCAGGAGTCGCCACAGCGAATCATCTGATTTGCATGTTTGATTTGGCAGAGGTTTTTACGTCGGATGCCCTTCCTGTCACAACCCTTTTTTTTAATCAAGGGACAGAAACACGCTGACGACTTTGCAGCTACTCTTGTCGAAAGTCAGCAATGGTTCTTTTACATGCCTCTCACCATAGACAGTGAGAGACATGGCCCGCCTTTGATAACCCAGTTAGCTGCACTGGGGGAACAGTGACAACCCTGTGGAGAGTGGGACTCGAACCCCCAACCTTTGGATCAGCGATCCAGCGCCCTATACCACTAGACCACCACTGCCCCATTGATGCACAGAGAATGAATGGCGAAAATAATCATAAGGCATCCAGCCCGTATCTGCAGCCTAATGCTCAGTACTTTTATAAAATGAATAGTATGTTTTTGAGCTGTAAATATGTATTAATATTTGTTTGTGCCTTTGAATAGATAAATAACTTTAGCTCAATTTGTAAATGTATTTATAACATATACTTGCAGATGTAGTTTGAAGTATATTTGAGAATGTTTTTGGTTGAACTATAATATTTGATTCGTCTTCTGAGAGTAATAGATGAATCGTCTTCTGCTGAAAAACTGTGCGTGTTGTTGGCGTGAGATTCCATGTTGTTTATATCCTATAATAGGTTGTGATATACATGCACTATATTTCATGTGGTACTTTGTACCAACCCAGTGATGTCACTGTAACTTTGTGTAGGCGGGCACTTAGCAATGGCGGGTTTTGGGTCGATAACTTATATGACAAGCACATAAAACAAAACCGCTGTGTGTGCAATGGTTAATTTATGATTTAAAATTTAAGCCACAATCGCTTCAATAAACTATACTTAAGCTACCGCCAACTTATTTAGTTGGTGTTTCATTTCCCCTTTAAGGCTTAGGCATATAACCCCTGGGACTCGAGTTCCGATCAACCGAGATGTGCACGGTCAGACCTGCCTACGCCCTTGGTATTTATTTGTTTACTTTTTTAAAGACTTATGTTTCAGTGAAGCATTCCCATGGCCTTGCTTTCAAAAATAGGCAAACCAATAAATCTTTGATTTACAGAATATATTAAATATAGTCAGAAGTTAGTATGCCTGGCTAACAAGAGTTATATTTTATTATACACTGTATATATTTAACATAATATATTTAATATGTGTTCTATAAATATATTTATATCTATTCCTTTATGTAGATCTTATTTAAAAGATGCACCTAAAGCAGGTTATGGTTCAATGATATTATTCACAGATGTTTTCACACAACGTGATTTCAGCACTGTGCCTGGAGATAGCACCCAATAAAGAGGGTTTTGGCTCACTCATCAAGTCATAAACATCATTGGGGAATAACTATCATGTACTATCTATATCTATATATGATCTAATATGACCTAATGCTAATAATTTCAACATAATTCCAGTGAATTCTATCTGACTTTATTGATTTACATCCATTCACATGTCATAGAGCAGTGGTGGCCTGGTAGTAAAGGGCACAGAATCGCTGATCCTAAGGTTGGGGGTTCGAGTTCCACTCTCCACAAGGTTGTCAGTGCAGCTAACTGGGTTATAAAGGCCGGCCATGTTTCTCACTGTTTATGGTGAGAGGTTCATGTAAAAGAACCATTGCTGACTTTCGTAAAGAGTAGCTGCAAAAAGCCATCAGCGTGTTTCTACCCCTTACTAAAGGGTTGTGTCAGGAAGGGCATCTGATGTAAAATCCTATGCCAAAGCAAACGTGTGAATTGGATGATGCACTGTGGTGACCCCTGAAAAAGGGGAAAAAGCTGAAAGGAAAAGAAGAATATACATTCAAAAGCTTTGCTAAAAGAGCACAAATATTTTTTTCATATTCAAATATCAACCAGCATATTTTTGCATATTATAATTCTATCTCAGTAAGTACTGAATGTCAGATAGAACCATATAATGCTATATAATCATGAAATGACATTTCCGTTTATTACAGTGATTTCTTTTTCCAGCAGTGGTGTCCCCAGTACATCATTTTATTGTAAAGAAATGTAAAAACCATGTGACCTAAAGTAAAGTATTCACATCTTTTGTTCTAAAGGTAAAGTCCATTGGCTTTTTACCCCCTTGAGCCAAAGTGGCTCATCGGACCTGTGCTTGTCCCCGGTTTCCATAGTGCAGTGGTTCTTGAATAGTGGGGCCCCAGGGGGGGCGCAGTGTGATGCAGGGTTTGCGCACTTGTGACCCCAGGGAACATGCTTTTTTTTTTTTTTTTTTTTTTTTTTTTTTTTGCCTAGGATAAAGTGTAATTCTTCACCCACTACAGCAGGTGGCAGTGGCTTCCTCACTGTAAGAGTGTGCCCAGAGGTAAAAGAGGAGGGAAGTTAATAAACCCACCATGGAAATTTTTAGCAGGGTCGGAACGAGAGACAGAGATGGTGAAAGAAACGAAAGTCTCCTGGAAGTTAAGTTGAGGAGGTATGATGAAGCGGATGTAGCACTCGGCTTCACTGTGACTACACTGAGAAATGATGAAAGACCGCTGCGTTGACTGACTTAAAGACGTCACACCCCGATCACGTGATGAGCCGCGTGAGTTTTTTTCAGCGAAAATGTGCCGAGTATTGTCAACTACCATCCCGTTCAGTGAATAATATTCCAGCAAACCGAGCTCTGTTAGCATCAGGCACGGTGGAGTACCAAACTGCTCAGTGTAGAAAACCCCACAGCAGAGCAGAGGAACTGATCGTACCTGCAGCACACACAGTCTCCGTCATGCTGGATGACACTGCGAAAATAAGTCCAGGTCCCAGTTCAGCATTGAGCAGGAGCTGAGAGTTCAGTATCGTGCTTTAAACCCGGCTTCAAAAAGCTGTGCACTGAGAAACGTGCTCATTATAGCCATTAATCTGAACTTAATCATTTTTACATTATTATTATTATTATTATTATTATTACAAATTGTTTATTAATTTTTGTTTCGTAGGTTAAAGTGTTTTATATATTGTGCTCCTGAGTTAATATTGTTGATCAATTTGAATTTATTATTGTTTATTGATTTTAATTAATTTTATTTTTCAGTATAAAATGGTTAAAATTGTTGGTCAAAAAATGTTGACAGTTTAAATAAGGATACTTTTTTATTTCAGGCAAATTGTTGCACTTTAAATATTTTTGTTAAAGACTAAAAATTGTTAGTAAAGTTATTCTTTGTTGGAAGTTGATCTATATTGCTTCATTTTTTTGTATTCATAATGATAATAAGGATATAGTGTATGCAGAGGATTACTTATAACAATTTTTAGACAAATAACACTATTTATATGGGGGGGCGCGGAATGTTTTGCTCTTACTAGGGGTGGCGTGACGGAAAATAATTGAGAAGCACTGGCATAGCGTGAAGCGACCTGGAGCTCAACTCCTCCAGGATTGGACGCTAGTCCATCACAGGTTACCTTCCCAGTATATTTTACTGGTAGCCATTTATACTGCTGGGTGAACAAAGGCACACTTGTGGATAAGACCTTGCTCAGGGGTCTTAGCACAGTGGGGGTCTAACGGATTTGAACACACAACCTCCCGATCATAAGTGCAGCACTACGCCACCGGCTCCACTGTGCATCATCTGTTCTATTCTGCTGAAAATTTCAATGATATATCAAGCACACTTCGTATATCAGTAGCTTTTTCCTTCTGACAGAGCCACAGAGAATGATTAAAATAAGTTCGCTAGTAAATGGGCTAATATAATTTTATCTAAAATAAAAAGTGTTATTAAAAAGTGTGTAAGCTCTACGGTGTGTGTTACACACAGGAAAGCATTTTTATTAAAGTTGATTTCAAACACCACTGATTTATGTTCATCACTTTTTGGTGATAATTGAAGTATCAAGTTTCTTATGATTTGTTGTGTCCCATGGCTTTTGAGTATTTATGAGCACCTTAAAATTGTTAATTATCTTTCACCCCACCCTCATAAATCCTGGTTTTAAATTATTTCTAGATCCAGATTCCATTTCATTCTGACCTCTGACTTATGCATACGTACTATGTTGAATAAGTCCTGCAGACTATCATGAAAACAGCTTTATAGAATCGGCTTGGGGTTTTTCTCCCCAGGAATGTGTACAACTTTGCAAATGGAACAAAAAAATGGCTTCCAAATGGGACAAATCCAGAAATTATATTTTTACAGGATAATTTTATACTTAGATTTTATAGTTTCACAAACTACTGTTCTGGGTCAATTTCATTAAAAGAATCACTTTGTATCAACAAGTGTTAGTGCTGAGTGCAATCATTAATGTAAGAAATATTTACAAAAAACAAAACAGGAAGTGAATCGCGCGTTTCATTTTTGTGTCAGCTCATTGAGACATTAATGTAGGCATACCTTGGGGATTCTACACAGATTTTAAAATACTGTTGTTTAGTTTCGTAAACATAATAGTCTCTCGTTTTAAATATAGCTTTCATCAGGAAAATGTCTGTCTGTCTTCCTTTCGGCTTTTTCCCTTTCACTCGGGAGTCGCCACAGCGAATCATCTGATTCACACGTTTTGATTTGGCAGAGGTTTTTACGTCGGATGCCCTTCCTGTCACAACCCTTTTTAGCAAGGGACAGAAACACGCTGACGACTTTGCAGCCTACTCTTTACGAAAGTCAGCAATGGTTCTTTTACATGCCTCTCACCATAGACAGTGAGAGACATGGCCCGCCTTTGATAACCCAGTTAGCTGCACTGGGGGAGCTTTCATCAGGAAAATAAAATTTTGAAATATAAATACTGTGTAGATGTAATTGGTAAATTCGACATTGGAAACACACATATTTGCCTTTTTTTCTGGTGTAAAGCATAAAACAAAAACACCACTAGTATAACATTAATATTCAGGCAATACAAACATGTTTCGTAGAGTATCACAAATGCTAGACAACTTTTTAAATTCTGACTACTGTACAGTATCTTCTATTTTTGTGAGTTTCGATGTGTTTACAAAAACACCCTCTAAATCTATTACTTTGGACATGGGATTTAGGATTTTGCACATGCTACAGAATACTTCTAGCAGACTGAACAAATTTAAATTTGTTGCACTTTCAGGTGTCGTAAAATTATGTTCTTTCCAAAAACCTGTGCAGCACTTGGAACTCATGAAAAGTTTCGAGCAAACTTACAAAGTCTGCTAATTTTAATATACACAAAGTTATTATTTTGAGGGATGGTTTTGACTATCTAATAGCATGATTTAGATCTTGCTTTTTTTAACTTGAAAATTTAGACACGGTGTCTCAATTTGTGCTTCGATTAGCAAAGCCATACACGTATAGAAAAGATGAAGGAAAGATTTGGAATTCACAAGTTTTCTCATTCACACACTGCTCATATATCTTTTCTCAGAATATTCTCATGAGAATCTTATGAGAACAGTAGTTTGTAATGCCCAGCTTGTTCTCTCTTTCTCTCTGTCGCTCTCTTTTTTGCATACATACTGTACATATGCACACTCACCCTATAGTTGGAGTGGGCTCGGTTATTGATGAATTGTCCCAGCGGTGTGTGCTCTGTTTTGCCTGGTGGATACATGCCCTCTGATGGACCTGTCGGGACGTGGTGGAAAATGAACCAGTATCCTGCCTCCTGCATAAGTACACACACACACACACACACACACACACACACACACACACACACACATAGAGCAAGAGGGCTATACTGTAAGTATGCATTAATGGCTTGGTGTAATGATACCAAGGCAATGAGGGGAAACATACAGCGGTCAGCAATAACATGCACATTGTATACATATTTTCTCTGTCTTATTTGTTTCTCTTATTCTGCTCCTTTTACACCAGTGCTTCTCAATTATTTTCTGTGGTGCCCCCTCTAGGAAGAAACCCCCCCCCCCCCCCGCGAGCGAATATAATTACAGACGCTCCCCGACTTACGTTCATCCATTTTACGTTTTTTCGATTTGACGTTTTGTTTTTTTATTCCAACGCGTCCATTGTTTACAAACGGCAGACTGAACGTGCCCCTCCTTCTTCCCAGTTCAGTTTATATATATCGCTTTATATATTATATTATATTATATTATATATCAGTTATATAGCGTGTTAACCTTGTGTTAATCTGTGATCTTTGTGTTTACACTGTTTTGTGGACTTTTGTAACCCCAAGCAAATATGGTTCGTCAGAAGTGTCAGCCTACTAGCATGGGTGCAAGTCTCATACACAGAGATGAATTAACTATCTGCTTGTATCGGCGCAATCTACCATGCATACTCAGTAAAGCAAAGAAAGTTGTAAAATGAATGAAAACCTGAGTCCAATAAAGAAAGAACTCTCCACTCTTCTGGTGATTCACATCAGTGCAGGCTGTGTTCTAAACGAGTTCAACGGTACCCTTGCGCACTTGAAAGACCGGAAGTCCGTATAACCCACAGCAAGTACACTACTTTCGGGTTTTGAGCACCTCACATATTGTAAGCGTTGATTGACTGTTTTAAGCTTCATGTAAAGTGACTCAGTATAAATAAATGACTTATTTGAAATTAATGTTGATATTATTTGATACATTTGATATTATTTTACAATGTTATGTTTATAATAATTGATTTAGGGGTGTTTTATGAGATAATGTAATGGTATTTATGGATGTATAGTACAGTATACATGTCACTGTGTGATAATATACGTGTGTCACTGTAACAACTTACGTTCACTTTCAACTTACATTCGACCGTCCGGAACCAATTAAAAACGTAAGTCGGGGAGCGTCGGTATAGTATTATTTGTCTATAAAATTGTTATTAGTCTGCAAAATATTCTATCTTTAATTAAAATTAAAAACAAAAAAATAAAGAAATATAGCTCAACCTACAATAAAGAATCACTTCATTAACGTTGTTTTTAATCTGTAAGAGAAAAGATTGAAAGTGCACCAATCTCTTCGTTCCTGTTAGAAATTCCTCCATGTTGTTTCTTGAAGGGTTGTTTACTGCACTTCATATCGTTTGCTATTGCAAAAACTGCTACACCATAGTGAGACAATAACACCACCACTGCCACCGACTGAAGTGGAGGTGCAATTACATTTAATTCTCCTCCAGAAAAGGATCTTCTCCAGGGTCATACGCGCTCCCCCGGCAACACCCCCCCCCCCCCCCCGGCACCACACTGCCCCCGCACCATACCGCACCCCCCAAGGAGGGCACAGCCCACTATTTGAGAAGCACTGTTTTGAATCCACATACATCTCAAAAATAAAATGAACACAACTTTTACGCAATGTGTCAGATGTAACTATGCTAGTCGATTAAGCTTGTACAGATCCCAACAGTCAAATAAAGTGTTTAACATAACTGACCTCAGAGCCTGCAGCTGCACAGTTGATCACATTATTATTGGGGTTAGCGATCCAAAAGGTGGAAATGGCACTGAAAAACAAATTAAGAGAGGTGTTGTCTTAATTTTTCACATACAAGAACAAATGATCATTGTGTTTAATGAAATGACAGGAATTTGTTGTTTTTAAAACCCAATCAGCACTGCTGGATCTCATACAATCATATCACAGCCATTCTACATGATTCTGAGTGACATTTTATAAATAAGTCTCCATCATAATGTTAGTTCGGTGGCATGATTGGGATTCTATTTGGGGGAGCATTTGCTGTACTGTACAAGGATTTGTACATGTGCATATACACCCATTATCCATAATATTAACACCAACTGACTTTTATGCAGTTGGGCAGCCTTATACACAGCAAGCTGAAATACATTGAGTGTTCTGACATCTCTCTGTCATAATCAGCATTAATAGTTCCAGCAGTTTGTGCTACAGTAGTTCTTCTGTGGGATCAGAACAGATGTACTAGCCTTGACTTCCCACATGCTTCAGTGAGCCTTAAACACCCAAGACAGTCTTGCCAGTTCACTGGCTGCCCTTCCTTGAACCCCATTTGGTACTTCCCACCCTGGTTCACCCCACAAGACCTGCTGTTTTGGAAATGAACAGACCAAGTGTCCTAGTCACTCAGATCATTTGATAATTATTCCAGATTATAACACATTTGATGTAACTGTACACTTATGCTCATTACATCTCATCCACTCAGTGTGAGGTACTACAGTAATGAGATAATCAATTATTTACTTCATCTGTCACTGTATTTACTCTCTATACATACAGTATATTTGTTAGTTGTTTTTTTTTTTTTTTTGTGTGTGTGTGTGTGTGTGTGTGTGTGTGTGTGTGTGTGTATGGAGGCACACAAATTTGGTATAAAAAGAAGCGTAAAGGCATTGTCGGCCTTTATAACAAACCAATGAATCTAATTTGCAACAATTTTCATGTAGTATCCCTTTTCTCTCTGAGCAGACTGATTATTTTCACCTCAAACTAGTGATTGCTGTCAACAAACTTTGAACAGGCAAGGCAGAAATTTAGAATCAAAGTACTCTAGCCACAATCGATATTGGTTCTTGCTTTAAAATGTGCTCTGGGGTAAGTTCCCAAAATTGGTAGATGGATTGGTATTCCCTTTCCTGTAGACCTGTGAGCCAGCCAGTTGGAATGAAATAAGTTGGCTGCTTCATGGAGTGGCTGGCTTGCTGATTTACTCGTCATAGTAGAAGAAATAACTGGCTAAGAGAAAACGTGGCTGGTATTAGTGACTAAAGTTAAAAACGTGTCAAGTATATATCATTTGGCTGCACACACATAATTATATGCTAAATAATGTAAAACCAAAAATGTTAATGAATTTATGTAATCATGGCATTTATAAAGGCATTCATTTCAATCAAATTACCAGATACACACACAGACAGATTGGAATGTATGCACATTTTTAAAAGGCATGCTAGAGCAAAATTACCGCTCAAGCTCGAGAGCAGGGACAGATCAACTTTCGTGATATAAATGAGAAATCTAGAAATACTTTTTTCTTATCTGTACAATAGGCTAAGATGCTATTTTATATATATATATATATATATATATATATATATATATATATATATATATATATATATATATATATGTATATATATATGTATGTATACGTGTGTGTGTGTGTGTGTGTGTGTGTGTGTGTGTGTGTGTGTGTGTGTGTGTGTGTGTGGCCGAATGGTTAGTGAAGAACCTTTGGGACTGAAAGGTTGCTGGTTTGATTTCCTGGCAGGAAAAGTGTGTGGCAGTGGGGGCGTGAGCAGCACCTTCTCTTTCTCCACATAAATGGCTGAACTGCTCTTGAGCAAGGCACCTAACCCCTAACTGCTTTACGGGTGCTTTCTGGGTGCCCCCAAGGTGTGTTTTAGGGGCGCCTCTAAGTGTGTGTGTGTGTGTTCACTTTGGAGGGGTTAAATGCAGAGAACACAATTTCCTTTATGGGATTAATACAGTATTCATTCACTGTTTTATTTTCTAGAGTAAACAGGACTACTGGGAGACACAGCGTAAGGAGAAGGTAGCGGTGTCAAAGGCCAAACAGAAGGCGTATGATGACTTGTATGCTAGGTTGGACAGTAAAGAGGGAGAAAATGATTTATACAAGTTGGCACAGCAGAGAAATAGAGATGGGAAGGATGTACAGCAAGTGAACAGAGTGATTAAGGACAGAAAGGTAACTGTATTGACTGATGACAGAAGTGTGCTGGGAAGATGAAAAGAGTTCTTTGAAGAGCTGATGAATGAAGAAAATGAGAGAGAGAAAAAAAGAGTAGAGGAGGTGACCGTTGAGGACCAGGAAGTAGAAAAGATTAGTAAGGGTGAAGTGAGGAGGGCATTGAAGAGGATGAAGAATAGAAAGGCAGTTGGTCCTGATGACATACCAGTGGAGGTATGGAAGTGTCTAGGAGAGGTAGCAGTAGACTTTCTGACAAGAACATTCAACAAGGTCTTAGAGAGTGAGACGATGCCGGAGGAATGGAAGAGAAGTGTGCTGGTGCCCATTTTTAAGAACAAGGGAGAGAGTTGATGCAGAGTTGTGGCAACTACAGAGGGATAAAGTTCATGAGCCATATGATGAAGTTATGGGAAAGAGTAGTGGAAGCTAGACTAAGGGCAGATGTCAGCATTTGTGAATTGCCAAGAAATAACACCACAGAGGCAGTGTTTGCTTTGAGGATGTTAATAGAGAAGTACAGAGAAGGTCAGAAGGAGCTGCATTTTGCCTTTGTGGATCTGGAGAAAGCATATGACAGGGTGCCGAGAGAGGAACTGTGGTATTGCGTGAGGAAGTCTGGAGTGGCAGAGAAGTATGTTGCAGGACATGTATGAGACAGTCGTGAAGTGTACTGTCGGTGTGACAGAAGAGTTCAAGGTGGAGGTGGGACTGCATCAAGGGTCAGCTCTGAGCCCTTCTTGTTTGCTTTGGTGATAGACAGGCTGACACACAAGGTTAGACAAGATTCCCCATGGATTATAATGTTTGCAGATGACATTGTGATCTGCAGTGAGAGCAGAGAACAAGTGCAGGAAAATCTAGAGAGGTGGAGGTATGCCCTGCAAAGGAGAAGAATGAACATTAGACTCAGTAAAACAGAATACATGTGTATGAACGACAAGCACCCAAGAGGAACAGTGATGTTACAGGGAGCAGAGATAAAGAAGGTGGAGGATTTTAAGTACTTAGGCTCAACAATCCAGAGCAATGGAGAGTGTGGAAAAGAGGTGAAGAAACGTGTGCAGGCAGGTTGGAATGGTTGGAGAAAAGTGCCCAGTGTGATGTGTGATAAGAAGGTATCGGCAAGAATGAAAGGAAAAATGTACAAGGCGGTGTTGAGGCCAGCGATGTTGTAAGGTTTAGAAACAGTGGCCCTGGGGAAAAGACAGGAGGCAGCGCTGGAGGTAGCAGAGATGAAAATGTTGAGGTTCTCTTTGGGAGTAACAAGGATGGATAGGATCAGGAATGAGTACATCAGAGGGACAGCCATGTAAGAGGCTTTGGAGCCAAAGTCAGAGAGGCTCGATTGAGATGGTTTGGACATTTACAGAGGAGGGCTCGTGAAAATATTGGTAATAGGATGCTGAGGTTGGAAATACCAGGCAGAAGGCCAAGAGGAAGACCAAAGAGAAGATTCATTGATGTGGTGAAGGAGGACATGAAGGTAGTTAGTGTAAGAGAAGAAGATGCAAAGGATAGGGTGAGATGGAGGCAGATGATTCGCTGTGGCGACCACTGAAGGGAACAGCCGAAAGGAAAAGAAGAAGATTCACTGTTTTATTTTCTAACCACTTCATCCCCAGGCAGTGGTGGCCTGGTGGTAAGGTGCTGGATTACTGATCCCAAGATTCAGGGTTCAAGCCCCACTGTCAATGGGGTGTCATTGCCCCCTCAGTGCAGCTAAGTGGGTTATCAAAGGCTGGCCATGTCTTTCACTCTCTATGGTGAGAGGCAAGGAAAAGAACCATTTCTGACTTTTGTCAAGAGTCGGATACTTAGCTGTTGGTGTGCTTCTGCCCTGTGATGCCCTGGCAAGCTGTCCAGTGTGTACTCTTCCCTCAACCAGAGTCAACTGAGATGCCCACCAGCCTACCCGAATTAGGATTAAGCGGTTACAGATGATGACCTGATGAACTGGTTCAGAGAGAAGACTAAGGGGCTCATGCACACAATATCACACTCTCATAGATACAGTGTTTTCAATTAATACAGGGAAAAACAATAGCCTGTTCTAGGCACGCCTGCAGTCAGCACTTGCCACGGCATGTCTGGTATTTGGTTTTGGCTTTTGTGTGCAAGTGAAAGAACATCATCAGACTAATTACAGTGCTGCAGCTGCACGCGCCTTCCTCGGTGTCATGACACAAGCCAGAACGTTGGTTCTGAAATTAAAAGTGTTTATATATGCACACTTTGCTGCTTACTGCTTTCCAGTTGATCTCTCTCTCTCTCTCTCTCTCTCTCTCTCTCTCTCTCTCTCTGTCTCTGTCTCTCTGTCTCTGTCTCTCTGTCTTTCTCTGACATGCACACACATTTTGCACATCAAGTGAAAGGCAACAGTTTGGAAAAAGTAATCCACTGCTGCAGGGGCTTGGGTGGCTCTGATCAATGGTTGCAGTCTACATGTGCTTCATCACATTACTCATCTTCAGACATGAACATCAATATGCAAAGTACAAAACTCCAAGAGCTTCCCCTGATATTTATCAAGTGTATATGTGGAATTTCTGCATAATCACAAGGCTGACTACCTTGCAGAGCTGCTTCACGCTTTATCATCCTTTGCATAAGTACCAATGCGTTGCCTGGAGCAGTCTCCTGAGACTTTTAGAGATCTCATCCAAATTACGCTTTTTGAGTTACCTATTTATCGTAGTTATGCGGGGAGAGCTTCATTACTGAAGTCTCTTAATAGTGCCCTACGTAATATATAAAATTGATTCTAGATGTTGCTTAATGATTTATTTATTCTACCATTCATCTGCCGAATGCTATTAGGGTTGGGGGAACCTATATCAACCAAATTCTGGGAAAAGGCAAGGTAAAGCCCGAACAGCTCACCAGCCCATTGCAGGGCCAATACATACAAAACCATTCACACTCACACCTTGGGGCAATTTGGAACAGCTAGTTAGTCTCATGTGCTTGTCTTTGTACTGTGCAAGGAAACTGGAGTACCTTGAGTAAACTTGCAGAAGTATAAGAAGAACATGCAAACTCCACACAAACACCCTAGCTAAACCTAACAGTTACTTCCATACAGTCTGTCTGTCTTCCTTTCGGCTTTTTCCCTTTTACTTGGGAGTCGCCACAACGAATCATCTTGATTCGCACGTTTGATTTGGTAGAGGTTTTTACGTCGGATGCCCTTCCTGTCACAACCCTTTTAGCAAGGGACAGAAACACGCTGACGACTTTGCAGCTACTCTTTACGAAAGTCAGCAATGGTTCTTTTACATGCCTCACACCGTAGACAGTGAGAGACATGGCCCGTCTTTGATAACCCAGTTCGCTCAGACGGTCTGGATAATGGCTATGGAAATTTCTTACATGTCTTGCTTGTAAATACAGCTAAAACTATTTTAAAAAGACAAATAATCAAAAAATGAAGCACATGGGGATCCAAGATATCAGGAAAGTGCAACTGGTGTAATGATATTCAACTAATGATAATTTGTAGAGCAGTTGAGCATATATGTTTTTAATGGTTAGTTTATTTTGTCCCTCAGTGAAGTTAACTGGGTTATCAAAGGTCATCCATGTCCGCCACTGTCTATGGTGAAAAGGCATGTAAAAGAACCATTGCTGACTTTCGTCAAGAGTAGGTTGCATAGCCGTTGCTGTCTTTCTGCCTTGAGATGGCCTTGTAAGCTTTGCAGGATGTACTTTGCCCTCGTCCAGAGCTGGCTGAGACGGGTGTGAGCCTTTCTCCGCAACTCTAATAAGGATTAAATGATTCAGAAAATGAATGAATAAACGAGTTTATTGTACAACAATGTAGCACAACCTTGCTTAAGCTATAAATTTAATTCATTAGAAATGTTTTTATACTTATATGTTAATGTTTTTATATATATATATATATATATATATATATATATATATATATATATATATATATATATATATATATATATATATATAAATTAATAATACATTATAGCATAGGGAGAACCATCATGTTGCTGGACATTGCTTGTTGCATGCACATATGTTTATGTATAACTTTTTGCCCCAGTGCAAAATGAAAAAAGTAAATATCCTGCCACATAAGTATATCTGACAGAAGAGGACACTTATCCCAAAGAATAAAAAGGAAGTGATTGTCAGGTGAAATTATTGTATTGTGAAGCCAAATTATATAGATGCATTGAGGATTTTTGTTCAAGATTATTTTATGGTTTTGCTAATGGAAACACAAATTGGGACATCTTGTCTAAATTTTCAAATAAAATAAAATAAAATAAGATCTAAATCATACCATTTTATAAGTCGAAACCATCCATCAAAATGATGCACAGGTTTTATGGCCCAAGTATGTGTACATTAAAATCAGCAGGTTTTAGTCTGCTCAAAAATATTCGTGACTTTCATGGTGAGTTTCATGGTGTCCAGCTCCATAAAAGTTTTTGGAAAGCACATAATTTTGTGATATATGAATGTGGAAGAGATTGAAATTTGTTCTGTCTGCTACAAGTATTCTGTAGGTAGGTTTTTACACCCAAGCCTTGTGGCTCATCAGGCCAGTTCTTATCCCCGGTTTCTGTGGCATGAAGCGACGAGGAGTTCAGCTCCCCCTGGATGGGATGCTAGTCCATCGCAGGTTACCTTCCCAATATATTTTTACTGGTACCCATTTATACTGCTGGGTGAACAGAGGCACACTTGTGGTTGAGACCTTGCCCAGGGGTCTTAGCACAGTGAGGGTATCAGTGGGATTCGAACTCACAACCTCCTGATCATGAGCACAGCACCCTAACCACTATGCCACCGGCCCCTAAAGTATTCTGTAGCATGTGCAAAATCCTAAATCACAAGTTCAAAGAGATAGATTTAGAGGGGTTCTTACAGACACCAAAACTAAAAAAAAACTATGGTTCCATTAGCGAAAGCGGTACTTTTATACAACTGTCAACTCACAACGAGAAAGTTTTCAATTAAAAAATTTCTACAAAAAGTATTAGTAAAAACACAACAGATTAACACTTGCTTTGGGAAGAAATCACTTAATACCAGAAAATTGTCCTTGTTGCATGGACAGATCATTGACTTGACAAAAAAATCTTGGCATAAAATAGTTCCAGTCAAGAAATAGGATTTATGATCTCCAATATCATATCATAAAATCTTACAATAAGAAATGCTCGATCATTTTGACTATATTCAAGATATTTCAACTAGTCTGTCATTTTTTAATGTTGGCCAGACTGCGAGGAGTGTGCATATTCTATCCATCCTTCCCTGGGTTTTCTCCAAGTGCAGTTAACGTTGTAATAGAATGGCAACAGGCTTAGGGTCTCCCCTGACTCTCATTTGAAGTCACCTTGGATCGGCTCACACTTCATCATGATCGATGATGGATTTAAATGTTCCAAAAACAAGACACTCAGTTCAAATTAGGATCCTTAAATTAAACCCTCCACTAATGTATCAAATAAACTCTATTTTGGCTGGTCTTTTACTTGTTTCCACACATCAAAATATACACATTATTCTACATTAGTTGAGTGGTTGAGCGAAAATATTAAATTATGGTGAGACCACTAGAGTTCAAGTGCACCGTTTCTTTAGGGTTAATCTACTGATTTTAATTAGTGGTGATTAGTTGAGGTCCGAAAACATAAGTATAAGTATAGTTTCAGAGAAAAGATGAAGAAGTACTTATTAGTATGAACATAGAGTCCTACTACTTTAGGTGGGGAGGAATCTCCCAATCAAATCGATGTGAGTAATGAGTTATGCTTCTGCGTACGATGGCTTAAAAATTTGATTTCAAATTTTGACGAAGTTGTAAATACTTTACAGCACAATATCTATTCCTCCACATACAAATCATAAAAAGGTAGATGATGCTGGAATATTTATGAATGCAGACTGGAATACACTCATTATTTTAATAATACCATAAATTATATTTTTAAATCTATCTTTATTTTACCATATTTAGTAGGAATACACTAATCCCAAACTGAACAGTAATGTTATAGCTTTTTCTTTCATGTCCCGTGAGAACAAACATCATGTGATTATGCTTGTTTTTCTGTTCCTCAATAATGTACCATTAATGACATAGAGTAACATCTCAGGAACCTGTAGACGCTTGGCTCTTTTTCATAATTTTTTGTGCATTTGTTTTGACAACCTTAATTACTAAAAGCTCAGATCAATTAAAATGAGGGCTTTAAATTGCTGAAATGGGATAAGGGGCCTTTTTCTGGGTTGTCTACTTAACCTGATCTTGACCGATATCAACTATCAAAATATAGACCAAGATCAAACCTTTCATTTAACTTTTAGATCTTGTTCATATCATTGTAGGAACAACATTCATGAAAGGTATCAGACAGGTCACCGTAGCACAGAGATAGCACTTATTAAGGTGACCTAATGATGGCCTCAAACCATGACGGTTTCCCTTTTTGTGTTACTTGACCATTAGTGCAACCTTTGACACTATTGATCATATGATTCTCTTTGACAGAAGGAAAATGTTGTTGGAGTTAAGGAAATGAACCTCTCCTGGTTGAAATCTTATTTAGCTGATCATTATCAGTCTGTAGATGTAAATAGTGATTTCTCTGTACATTCTAATGTTAAGTTTGGTGTTCCACAATGTTCTGTCCTAGGCCCGTTGCGTTTTTTTTCTCAATACATGCTTCTTTTGTGTAATGTTATTTGTAATCATTGTACTGGCTTTTAATGTTATGCAGATGATGCGCATTTATACATTTCAGCAAAGCTGGATGAGAGATATCAGCTCAATAAAGTTGAGGAATGTGTAAAGGATATTGACACTGGATGCTTACTAACCTCGTCTTATTAAACCCTGAAAAGACAGAAATACTTGTGCTCACATCACAGTCTGCTTGAAATAAGGTTTCTGATTATGTAATAAGTTTAGATGGTGTTTCAGCTCCATCATGTGTAGCATTAAAGGACCTTGGAGTGATTATTCACCCTGATCTTACATTTGAAGCTCATGTAGATAATATTACTCAGGCAGCCTTCTTTCCTTTCATGAATACTGCTAAAATAAGAAATATTATGTCAGTGTATGGGTAGAGGTGGCCTGGTGGTAAAAGGTGTTGGATCACTGATCCCAAGGTTGGGGGTTCAAGCCCCACTCTCAATGAGTTGCCACTGTCCCCCCAGTGCAGCTAACTTGGTTATCAAAGGCCGGCCATGTCTCTTACTGTCTATGGTGTGAGGCATGTAAAAGAACCATTGCTAACTTTTGACAAGAGTAGGCTACATAGCTGTCAGCGTGTTTCCGCCATATGATCGTCTGGCAAGCTGTCCAAGGTGTACTCTGTCCATGCCTGGAGTTGGCTGGGATGGGCGCCATTCTCCTCGAGATCCTAATTAGGATTAAGTGGTTACAGAAAATGAATGGATGTCACTGTATGATGTGGAAAACTTGTTCATGCTTTAGTTAATTCAAGATTGCAATATTGTAATGTGTTCCTGTCTGAATGTTCAAATAAGTGCATAAACAAGCTCCAGTTAGTCTAGAATACAGCAGCAGGAGTCCCAACTAGAACCAGAAGACATGAGCATGTTCCCCTGATTTTATTTACACTGCACTGACTCTCAGTTAAATTTTGAATTGAATATAAAATACTACTTTTAACCTATAAACCACTTAATGGTCTCGCCCCACATTATCTTAGTGAACTTCTTATCCTTTATAATCCAGCACACCCCCTGAGATCAAAAGGTGCAAGATGCTTAGTAATACTGTACCTCAAATAAAGAAGACTACTGCAGGGTGCAGAGCTTTCTCTTACAAAGCTCTAACGGGGTGCATTCATGTCTGCCTTACTTCTGGTTCTCTCTTTTAGCTATGCTGCCATAGTGAATCATGCCAGAGTCCCTGTTTGCATTCAGCAATAATAAATTCTTATATTCCATGACACTATTATGAATATACAATCTCTCTCTCTCTCTCTCTCTCTCTCTCTCCTCTCCACCTCTCTATCTCTACCCCCCCCCCCTCTGTGTTTTTGCTGAGGTACACATGCTTCTTCTGGGATGTTGGTGATATGCTGATCCTTTTGATCCTTTGGCTTATTGATTCCTGTGGTCTGCACTGGAATGCTGATTATGGATGAAGTTCTCATTTTGGAAGCCCGTCCCTCCTGTTGATGAAGATCCATATCTTCTTCTTGTCCTTTCGGCTTTTTCCTTCAGGGGTTGCCACAGCGAATCATCATGTGCCGTCCCACTGATGTGCTCATTACTGATCCTATCCATCCTCATTACTCCCAAAGAGAACCTCAACATTTTCATCTCTGCTACCTGCAGCTCTGACTCCTGTCTTTTCCCCAGGGCCACTGTTTCTAAACCATACAACATCGCTGGCCTCAACACTGTCTTGTAAACTTTTCCTTTCATTCTTGCCGATACCTTCCTATCACACATCACTTCCTCATTCCACCACCAAGTCTCCTTATCTCCTCTCCTTCCAGATGACACACCAAGTATTCTCCTACCTGTCTCCCTGATCACATTAGCTGTAGTTGTCCAGTCATCTGGAAGCACTTCCTGACCACCCAAAGCCTGTTTCAACTCCTCCTTGAAGACAACACAACACTCCTCCTTTTTCAGCTTCCACCACTTTGTCTTCTGCTCTGCCTTTGCCTTCTTGTTATGTTTGGCAACACTCTCACCCGCTACTACTTTGCAGTCACTGACTTCCTTCAAATTCCATCGCCTACACAAGATGTAGTCTACCTGTGTGCTCTTACCTCCACTTTTATAAGTCACTCTATGCTCCTCTCTCTTCTGGAAGAAAGTATTCACCACAACCATTTCCATCCTTTTTGCAAAATCTACCAACAGCTGTCCTTCTGCGTTCCTGTCCTGGATACCAAACCTGCCCATCACTTCCTCGTCCCCTCTGTTTCCTGCACCAACATGTCCATTGAAGTTTGCCCCAATGACTACTTTTTCATCTTTGGGGGTATTCTGCATCACTTCATCTAACTCACTCCAGAATCTCTCCTTCTCTTCTAGCTCACATCCTGCCTGTGGGGCATAAGCACTAACAACATTGAACATCACACCTTCAATTTCTAACTTGAGACTCATCACTCTGTCTGACACTCTTTTCACTTCTAGAACATTCCTGACAAACCCCTCCTTCAAGATGACGCCTACTCCAGTTCTCTTCCCATCCACACCGTGAAAAAACAGCTTAAAACCTGCTCCTAAGCTTCTAGCCTTGCTACCTTTCCACCTGGTCTCCTGAACACACCATATGTCCACCTTCCTCCTCTGCATCATGTCAGCCAGCTCTCTACCTTTTCCTGTCATAGTTCCAACATTCAAAGTCCCTAATTTCAGTTCTAGACTCCTGCCTTTCCTCTTCTCTCTCTGGCAACGGACACACCTCCCGCCTCTCCTTCTTCGACGTCTTCGACCAACAGTAGTCCAATTTCCACCAGCACCCTGTTGGTTGACAGCACTGATGGCGGTCGTTGTTAACCCGGGCCTCGACTGATCCGGTGTGAATTTTCTTGATATGACTCGCATGTTTTATTTGGCATTTGTTTTACGCCGGATGCCCTTCCTGACGCAACCCTCTGCATTTATCCGGGCTTGGGACCGGCCTGAGGGAGAGACACTGGCTTGTGCCCCTCCCTCACGGCTGCATTGATGAAGATCCATATGAACTTGGATATTCACCAATAGACTATGAAGCTGACCTTTTACTACTGGAGATATAAACTCTTTCCCCACAATAATTTAGGACTTACAGTTGAGGTATAACAAACAATTCTGGACTATAATGAAGTTTCTCTTATATGGTATGTATTTTTATGGTTCCACCCAAATTAGGATGGGTTTTCCATAAGCTAGCTGCAATCAAATTCGGATGCAAACTAATCTTACAGGACTATGTTCATCAGTGACATTTAATACCTAGCCTATATAAGCAATGTGTTCAGAGACAGTCATACTGTTTTTTCATTAAAAATATAGAGGAGTAATGTTAATATTTCTTAAAACAATGCAAATGTATTACAAAACAAATTCATTACCTTTACCTTTTATCCTCTGCAGACGATACTATGCATACTACTATGTATTTTTGTATTTCATTGCCACCTATCTGACTGTTACAAGTTTTGTCTTTATGTCATTAGAACATTGTCTTTACATTTTATCGGTGTACATAGTTACATTTTTTGTTGTTGTTGTTACTGTTGTGTGCTTGAGTATTTTGAGCATCTCTATGATTTACAATTATTACAATATTTTGCAGCTGTCTTACCTGCAATCCTGTCGGGGTTTGGCCACATAACCAGGGTATGTTCCGTCTTTGATGTATCTGCACATCTTGCTGTCTCGATCAGAGGGAAGTAGAGTGCCTGCCCTGATCAACAGGCCTAGGCAGTGCTCAAATGTGTTTCTCTCCTCTGGGCCATCCTCAGTAAAGAAACAGTGGCCTAAAGTGTCGTAGCCTACCACATCCTTTACCTAGAACAAAGATGAAGATGCCAGGGTTGGTAACATTCTCTGATAAGTGTTTACCCCTATCAGAAAATATTTATATCCTCATTGTCCAGCCATCTGAGTTCAGGAGTCCAGTAGAGTATACCTGGAATTGCTCTCTTGGAAAGATGGCATACCCTCTCCTGTAAGGTTGTGTACTACACATGAACCATTTAGAAAAGGAGTGTTGGTAAATCTGCACCTTGTCTCAGAGTAAGCAGCTTTTACTCTCTGTTGGCCATTGTGGTATGATGTCAGGTAATGGGTAGAGCTATCTAGAGGTGGTAATTGACCAAACTGTGAGAAAATGGTTTTAAAAACCATCATCATCTTCTTCCTTCGCTTAATCTGGGGTGAGATCACAGGGCAGGAGCCTAACAAATGAGGTCCAGATATCCCTCTCCCTAGTGACTTTCTCCAGCTCTTCCAGGGGGACACCAAGGCATTTTGAGACCAACCAAGAGACATAATCCCATGTTCTGGGTCGACTCTGGGGTGTCTTCTCAGTTGGACATGCCGGAAATACCACAACAGAGAGGCGTTCAGGAGGCATTCTAACCAAATGCCCATGCCACCTCAACTGGCTCCTCTGAACGTGGGGGAGCAATGGCTCTCCTGGATGGCTCAGCTTCTCATCCTATCTCTAAAGGAGAGTCCCACCATCCTGTAAAGGAAGCTCATTTCAGCCACTTGTATCTCCTATCTTGTTCTTTCAACCACTACCCAAAGCTCGTGACCATAGTTGATGGTTAGAACGTAGCTCGACTGGTCAGTTGAGAGCTTTGCTTTGCGGCTCACTCCCTCTTCAAAGCAAAGGACCAACAAAAGCTTTAGAGGTTTCGGCCTGTCCTGACTGGTTTCAACCGGTCCCACGGGACCAAACCAGACCAGACCAGTCCTGACCAGACCAGATAAGTTCCAATCGGACCAGACCAAGTCCGACTGGACCAGACTGGTTCCGACTGGTTCTGACTAGTTTGAACCGGTTCTGACCAGTTTGAACCAGTTCCGACCAGTTTGGACCAGTTCCGACCAGTTTGGACCAGTTCCGAAATGTTCAAACTGGTTCCAACCAGGGAGAAAGCTCTGCCTCCAGTGATACAAAAACCAAATGGCATGTAGCAATGAGTATGGCAAGCCATACTCCAGGAGCACACCTCACAAAATGTCCCGTGGGACACAGTCGAATGCGGATACGGTTCTCTCAATCCACAAAACACATGTGGACAGATTGGGCAAACTCCCGTGCCCGCTCTGGGATCATGTAGTGTATAGAGCTGGTCGAGATGGACTGCTGCTCAATAATGGAGGAACGAAACATAGCCCATTCGGATTCCATGCCCCATGTTTCCTTCAGGATGTGGTTGTAGCTCTGCTAGAGATGGAAGTTATAGACCCCTCTGACAGGAGACTCCATCAAACGTTCCCAGGAAACCCTGACTACACGCTTGTGCCTGAAAGGTCTGGGGGGCAGCCTCCCTCGCCATCGGAGCCAGTTCACTACTGGTAATGATCGGTTGATAGCTCATTTCTTCTCTTATCCCGTGTCTAGAACATGTGGCCGCAAGTCTGGTGACACGACTACAAAGTTGATCATCAAAATGTGGCCTAGGGTGTCCTGGTGCCAAGTGCACCTCTAGACTCCCTTATGTTCAAGCATGGTGTTCGTGATGGACAAACCATGATGAGCAGAGAAGTCCAACAACGAAACACCATTCGTGTTCAGATTGGAGGGGCCATAAATACCGATCACACCCTTCCAGATCACACTGTCGTTGCCCACATGGGTGTTGATGTCTCCCAGACAACAAGGGAGTGCCTGGGGGAAGGGCTCTCCAACACACCCCTTAAAGACTCAAAAAAAAAAAAAAAAAAAAAAAAAAACCTCATTCAAATAAGAAATCAACTAAACAATGACAGCTTATTACATGATGCATATTCGAAATTTGGCAGCTGTTCCACCTATAGCTAACTTCCACCTATAGCTAAGATCTCGCATTCAGTTTAAATGCAGAGGTTGTTTTATTCCCTTATTGGATTATATAAACCTATGACTATCATGACTTGCTATAATATGAAAAACACTATCACCACTGCAGTTAAGTATCCTACCACACATTATGCACCATCTGCTGAGGTGATAAGGAACCTGTAAATTCGTATCACCAAGATTAACACTCAGCCTGCTACTGACTGGTGCAGCCTGTCACAGTGAACTGCATCGTTCAAGAATCCTTTGATTCAGAATGAGGAATTCAGCTACTGCTGTCTCTAGACAGATGATAAATGATGAAATAACCAAAAAGCAAATGTTGTTTTGCAAATGATGCACCTGAAAAACAATCTGTGAGTCAATGTGTGTGGTATAGAATGTGTGGTGAAGCTTGTTAGAAAGGCAGAGGGGCGGTAACAGATAACAGTGTGATTGTATGGTAAATGGAGGAAATTGTCAGGCCAGACAACACTACTTTTCTAGCATACCTGGTGTTTAGTGTGTGGAGGCATATGCAAATCCAAGTGAACTATCTTAACCTTTCTGGATAGGCATGATTGGAAAAACAACCACATAAATAATAATAATAATAATAAAAACCCCTGCATACTACAGTCTATGCACATTCTTTCTTGCGTTCCTTGCTGTTTATGGCTACAGTTCACAGCAGTTCACTTTCTGCCTGTTGTGTGTACTTAGTATTGGTGCATAACAAATTAAACAGAAAAAAGATGTCCAACTGATATATCCACCACTGGATTTAACAGAATACAGATTTAGAGCATACAATCAGCACAAAGGCAGTGAACACAAGAATCTCCACAATAGTGATTTATTTTTAAATCCAGTATCTTAAATTATTTATCTGATCATCAGGTTTTTGGAGCCTTGACTCGGGTTCAGCTTATGGTCTTATCACAAGTCTTGTTAATTAGCAGATGATCAGTAAGAGTTGTGTGACTTACGAGTAGACCATTCGTTCCATGTATGGTGACACAGCGAGAGAAACTCTGATGAATGGATAGGTCCTTTAAATAGGTGGGTGGGTCATAACCTCCTTTCTCATCAACATCTCCATTCATGTGGAAGTGCACAGGGTAGTGACCTAGAGACTGCTGTCCCATATGCATGAACTCCACCCCTTCGATATGCACTGCTTTAAAATAGCGCTCCACCTGAAAGGAAGAGAATTATAGGTAAGCTGCAAGAAAGCAGTGCGCAACTCCAACAGAGCCTCAATAACACTAGAATATTTAGCTGCACAATAAGTTTGTACCCTTTTTGTTAAGCTTTTGGTCAAACAGTGACTAAACTACAACAGCATGTTTGTGTCAAAAAGATTTTATGAGCGATTAGAGCCAGGTTTTGGCATAGATTACATAGACATCATCTAAAGTTCCTTTTACTCAGTCAATCATTTGTCAAATCACATATTCCTAACTCCTATTAGGGTCGCAGTGAGGCTGCAGCCTATCTCAGCAGAGACTCCAAATGCTTGAAACACTCTGAACAACCTACCAGACCATTGCATGGCAAACACCTGCAACCATTCACACTCACGTCTACATATAGGGGCAATGAGAAACAGTCAATTAACCTAATTTGTACAGTCGGCCCACAACTTACGAATACCCCTGTGTACGAAAGCCCAATGTTACAAAAACCAATGTTACATTTCCGTCCCCGAGATACGAAACATCCTCCTCTTACGAAAAGAAATTCAAAATTCAAACGGGCCAATCAAAATTTCACATGCCGCATGAGTTGCTCTCTCATTGGCTGTCTCTCAACATCCCGCCCTGCTGGCCTCCCAGATAGAGACAGAAGGAAGCTTCACTCTTTAGTTTTTAGTTTAGTTTTTAAGTTGCTTAATTCAGTAAATGTTTAATAAATGTGGGCGCATTTGAGCTCATCTGGAATTCCGATCCCTCAAAGAATCAAATTAAAGTTGAGTTTGTTAAGCAGGGAACGCACTTTGAATTCCACATCTTGTGGGCATGGCCCGCAGCGCACGTGAGAGAGAGAGAGAGAGAGAGAGAGAGAGAGAGAGAAAGAGGTGTGTGTGTGTGTGTGTGTGTGTGTGTGTGTGTGTTAATAAAAAATGTTTAATAATGGTTTAATTAATAATTATGTTAATAAAATGGTTTAATATGTTAATACAATGTTTAAATGGTTTACTGAATAATTTTCTTTTACTTTTAACACATATTTCATACAAAATTAGTGTACTTTTATCATATTTAAAGGGTTTATGGGTTTATCCAGTCCAAGGACTGGAGTCTTGGAAGTAATTAGGTATTTAACATGTAAAATGCGACCCCTCCTTACGAAATCCCCGCTGTACGAAAAGGGCTCTGAAACGGATTAATTTCGTAAATTGGGGGCCGACTGTATGTCTTTTTAACCGTGGGAGGAAACAGGAACACTTAGTAGAAACCCACATGCAGCCGTTACACAGGAATGCCTGAGCATGGTACCTGAACTCAAAACCCTCTTACTGTGAGGGGGGCATGCTAACTATTATTGTCACCATGCCAACTTTCCTTTCACTAACTTTTGTATACATATAAATATAATGCCTATCACCGTGCAGTGTAAAGTTATTGTTGATAATGAAAGTGAATGAACTGCTGCTGAACATGTTGAAATGCTGTTATATGTACATTCCTCAAGGACTTGTGCACAACAATGCTTTGACATTGTCGAGTTTTTGAAAGCTTATGCTGTTGAATGAATCTATTTTGTTCCCCTGATATCTGCTATTAAACTTTTCCACACATCCCTACTTACTAGAAATAGGTAATACTGCATGAGTCTTCCCCCAGTGCAGTTAACTTGCTTATCAAAGGCCAGCTATGTCTCTCACTGTCTATGGTGAGAAGCATGTAAAAGAACCATTGCTGACTTTCATCAAGAATAGCTGCATAGCTGTCACCTGCGATGGCCTGGCGAGCCAGGTGTACTCTGCCCTCACCCAGAGTCGGCTGAGACGGGCGCCAGCCTCCTTGTGACCCTAATTAGCATTAGGAGGTTCAGAAAATGAATGAATGAATGTATGACTCTTTGAAAAGAGTGATGCATTTTATCTATAGAAACATTTAATGTAAAAGTTGTTTAAGTTGTACGATAAAAATGGTGAGTGGAATTTAAATACTTTCATAAAATAGGAGTAATTTAAAATGTAAAAAATAATTTTACTTTTTTTATTTTGTTTTTTCAAAAGTCAGAATAGCGTCACATTTCATTCATGCTGCAATAAATCCTGGAAAAAGGTTGTTGTTGTTGTTGTTGTGTTGTTGTTGTGTTCTTCTTCTTCTTCTTATTGTCATAATTACAAGAGTGGATCAATATAGACGGCTCTGGAGAGAAGACAGGAATTCTTCTTTTTTTTTTATTGCTCATGAAATCTTTTGAAAAATTTTCAGTACTAAATTTATTTGCTGATTAAAGGTGTCCCTTAAAAACCACACTAAGATTTTATACCTAGTATTCAATATTTATTGTCAATGTATACTGTATACAGAAATTTTATACCAGTTACAATTAATGGATCATAGTGAATCAAAAAATAATTACCTTAAGTGTGCTTTCATGCACAAGAAAATGACTATCCACTGTTAAATATCCTCTAAAAATAAATATCAGCAAGCCATCAACAAGCATGGATCATTGCATTTGAAAGGTAGATACATCCTTTTTTTTGGGGGGGTCACAAGAGATGTGAGAGGGTAGAGGGATATGAGACATAAAACGAGAGCATGTGTGAGAAGAGCTAGTATAAAAAAGACAGCAATATTGGCAGGTCATGAGTAATAAGCAGGAAAAAAAAATGGCCAATGGGGTCATGCACTAATAAGGGGAAAGGATATTCGTGAGAAATGTGTCTTTACTGTGCTGTTTGCATATTAAATAAATCATAAATGCATGAAGTTGTGATCTGGACCTTGTGTCAACTCTTTTGAAAGAAAACGTGAGATCCAGGATTTATTTGTTGGCCAGAGCAATCAGAATGCATGAAGAGAACTGATGGTTCCTGGGGAACGATGGACGAAAGGACAATGTGTGTCTGAATTCCTTTCCTCGGCTGATGATATGACCTATCCCCCACAAGAGCTTCAAACCAATATCTAGTTCCAGACAAGTTATACGTCGAGACATGTCTGCTTTACTGTAACACTGATGTGCACTGTCTATAAACGACGCTCTGAAAATGTTTACATTTATTTAGGGTAAAGAAACAAGCCAACAGAATTCACCCTAAATAAAATAATTTAAAATTGTTCTTTGATATTGTTTCAGTAAAATGTGCATTCTCATATAGCAGCATTTTGGAGCAGATAATTCGACTAATGTGCACGTTTCTGGACTATGGGAAGAAACCGGAGTACTTGGAGGAAACCCACACAAGGATGAGTAGAACATGCAAACTCCACACAGAATCACCTTCACTGAGCAGAGAACATGAATGCAGGACTTTCCTGCTGTGAGGCAGACACGCAAACCACTAGACCACTTTTTCATAAATTAATCTTATTATTTATGTGTTTAAATCGATACTTTGCCTATGACACCTTTTCCTCAGACAGAGAACATCGTGTCTAAACCAGAACCACTACACTATAATATTGAACCTTCAGACGCCAATTTGTCTTTTTTTTTTATCTCTTTTTCTACATGCTTGCATTGTGATACTGTTTTTAATATGTCCTTGATAACTTGGCCCTACTGCTCCCTCCTGATTGAATCCCTTCTGCCAACTTACGGTAATAGCAGCTTCATCATATTAATTAGTTCAGCTGAAGTTTCCCGGATGATCAAAGACTTTGTGAATATGGCTGAAGACTTCAGGAGCAGGAATTAACCAGAACCACTGAGAATTGACTTCTGTTTCGAAACTGTGGCCAAAGCTGCTTATAATAGGATGCACCATAACATAAAATATATAGGACATTAAACCACACAGTATAACACAGTATATCAGAATTGGTGCAACTATGCAGTGGTATATGTAGACAACTACTCCTGGCATGACCTCTGGTATCACTACATTACTTTCTATACTGTTCTAGTAACTATTTAAAAAAACATTTCGCAAGGGAGTCACCATAAGACAAAAAAAAAAAAAAAAAAAAACACTTCCTGAATAACTCTTCCAATTGGGCTGCACTTCCAAGATGTGAGAGAAGCGAATAAAGCTGCATTACAGATGGCTGAAGGAGAATAGGAGAAGATACAGATATATTCAGGGTGATGTGCTTATTCCTCAGTACCAATGTGGCAGTGGTAGCCTGGTAGTAATGTTGGCTGGATCACTGATCCTAAGGTTGGGGGTTCAAGCCCCACTCTCACCAAGTTGCCACTGCCCCCCCCATACAGCTAACTGGGTTATCAAAGGCTGGCCATGTCTCTTACTGTCTATGGTGTGAGGCATGTAAAAAAAAAACATTGCTGACTTTCATCAAAAGTAGCTGCATAGCCGTCAGCGTGTTTCTAATCTGGAGTTGGAGTTCCCCGAGGCAGTTTGTTCACAGCAACGTTCTGGCAACTCCTGCAGCACCACTGGAACCCAGTCGATTTGGCTTCTGCCCTTCCATTGGATCCTTCCGGTGGCACCGAGAGGGGGGGACTTGCTGCTTGGGTAACAACCTGTCCTCCATATTTCCTACCCAGGCTCTGCGCACTGGAGAGTATCACCAGCCGAGATACCAGCCAGAGCGCAGCTCCATAGTCCTTCAAGACTGACAGAGGCCTACTACTATTACTACTACTATTATTACTACTACTACTACTACCTCAGTACCTGTTTATATGAATGTAGACTTTCCCAGGTTGCACCTGACTTTGGAATTGATGGGTGACCTGGAGAGCTTTTCTGCCTACTGTTACAAACTAGTCAAAGATCAGACAAATTGGAATTACAGTTATGTTCCCCAAGACAAAAACTGATATTCTGCCATTAATCTAATTATGCCAGCATTTTTTTTTATTTAATACAAGGATCAAAGTGTGGTAGTGCACTAAACTCTAAATTTAAAGAAGTGCACTAACTGTATTTTAAGGTACTAGAATCTATTTTGAAGTAACCACTACCACAACCAGATATGACCTAGTAAGGTGTCCACATATCAATGAACCTACCAGTTGTTTGAATGCTGCTCAAGTGGGAAAAATACATGCCAGCCAAATAAAGTAAAGTCTCTATTATTTTATCTCTAGTCTTTGTTCTCTGGATAAAAACAATTTCATCCTTACATTATTTTAATTCAGTGAGACCTTGGTTTACTGCTTGAGGCAAACCTTGAGGGCTGCCAACTCGGAATAGTTCAGCTGATTAAATATTGTGCAACAGCTATTTAAAAGAAGAAACATGATAATTGGATAATTACAGTATAGTCACATATTTTATGGATATCTAGAAAACAGATGGACGAGTAGATCAGTTTACTTATTTAAAAAAAAAAATTTCACTTTAATCTACTTTCACTGTAGACTCACTGTTTATTTATGTGTGCACCTTGAGAAAGATAATTTGTTGAACATTTGAAAATAAGTATTTATAAAAGGTGGGAAGTGTTGCTTTGACTGGAGCAAATTCTTGTTTGGCAGTCTAAAATATGTAGCCTGTAACCACTCGTGATTTAGTTCTATGTATCTGAACATCATGACTAGATGGTCAGGAAAATAGAGTGAGAGGAAGAGACAGAGAGAGAGGAAGAGACAGAGAGAGAGAGAGAGAGAGAGAGAGAGAGAGCGAGCGAGAGAGATATGTATATCTAGACACTCTGCTGCCAAAGTAGAATAGTCATTTTGATTTAAATGACTAAATAGTAAAGAACCTTTGATTGGATAAATACTGCAGTGATTAATGTGTCTGCTGGCAACAACTGATCCAGTGAGTATCTTTTCATTTCCAAAGCAACCATGTCAGAAAACATGTCCTGTGCTAAATGTAAAATATTTCCCAGTGTTTTGGAAGGGTCAAAATATTGGCCTCTATCAAGCAAATGAAACAACTAAGGAGTTTGATGACGTAGTTGGAATTGTGCTAAGAAATGTCAGTGGCGTTATTAAAAGCTGAAAGGATCCATCATCACACGAGGTAAAATGTAGTCGAAAACCCTCCAAAACATTTTGTGGTCAAGCGATCTCAAATCACTGTGGCTGGCGAACACCTACAAAAATTAGGGGGAAATTATCAGAAGAATTTGTGCTTACCCTTCACAGAGAAAGTAAAATAATGAACTCGCAAGGATTGGAATGAAACGGCTGTGTAACTTCAAGAAAGAAAGAAAGAGAGAGAGAGAGAGAGAGAGAGAAGAGAGAGAAAGAAAGAGAAAGAAAGAAAGAGAGAAAGAGAAAGAGAGAAAGAAAGCGAGGAAGAGAGGGAGAGAAAGGAAGAAAGAGAAAGAGAGAGAAAGAAAGAAAGAGAGAGAAAGACAGAGAGAAAGAGAGAAAGAGAGAGAGAAAGAGAGAAAGAAAGAGAGAGAGAAAGAAACACAGAGAGAGAAAGAAAGACAGAGAAAGAGAGAAAGAAAGATATAGAGAAAGAGAGCGAGAGAGAGAGAGAGAGTGAGAGAGAGAAAGAAAGAAGAGAGAGAAAGAAAGGAGAGAAAGCAAGATCAAGAAAGAAAGACAGAAAGAAAGAGAGAGAGAGATGTTCAATGTTGCTGGAGACGGCTTCAGTCAGTTGGATAACTTGTGCCCAATCCATTTCATGTTTGAATAAAATATGTTTAATCAATTTTAATCAAAGAGAGAAAGAAAAAGAGAAAGAGAAAGACAGAAAGAAAGAGAGAAAGTGTGAATGAGAATGAGAGAGAGAAAGAGAGAGAAAGACAGAGTGGAGAGAGAGAGAGAAAGAGAGAAAGAGAAAGACAGAGAGTGAGAGAGATAGAAAGAAAGAGAGAAAGAAAGAAAGACACAGAGAGAAAGAGAGAGAAAGAGAGAGAAAGAAGCAAGAGAGAAAGAAAGAAGCGAGAGAAAGAAAAAGAGAAAGAAAGACAGAAATAAAGAGAGAAAGCGAGAGAGAGAGAGAGAGATAGAAAGACAGAGAAAGACAGCAAGAGAGAGAGAGAAAGAGAGAGAGAGAAAGAGAGAGAAAGATGGAGAAAGACAGAACAACAGAGAGAACACAGAGAGAGGGACAGAAAGACCGAGAGAAGAGAGAGAGACAGAAAGACAGACAACAAGAGAGAGAGATAAAGAGAGAAAGAGAGAAAGAGAAAGAAAGAGCGATAGAGAAAGACAGAGAGAGAGAGAGAGAGAGAAAGAGAGAGCGAGAGAGAGAAAGAAAAAGAACGAGAGAGAGAGAGAAAGAGCGATAGAGAAAGACAGAGAGAGAGAGAGAGAGAAAGAAAGAAGAGAGAGAGAGAGAGAGAGAGAGAAAGAAAGAGAAAGAAAAAGAACAAGAGAGAGAGAAAGAAAGAGAAAGAAAAAGAACAAGAGAGAGAGAAAGAAAGACAGAAAGAAAGAGAAAGCGAGAAAGAGAGTGGGACAGAGAGAGAGAAAGAGAGAGAGATAAAGAAAGAGAGAGAGAGAAAGACACAGCGAGAGAGAGAGAGAGAGAGAGAGAGAGAGAGAGAGAGAGAAAAGTAACAAAGGGCCTCGGTTGGCAGTAAGTGTTGGATTCGGGAGCAATGAAAAAAGGTGATGTAGTCTGAAGAGTCCAGATCTGCTCGTCCAGAGTGATAAGTGCTGCAATGTCTCCATCATGCACTGTGGCACCGCTGAAGTTCAACTCCAATCCTCAATGTTGTTCAATGTTGTTCAATCCTCATTGTGTTGAAAAATCAATACAAGTCTGGACTTAAATAAGTGATGTGACGTTGCATAAATTCATCAAAAGAATGTCACAATGAATACATGAAGCAATCGCGGTTGAAGCAGCCCAACGAAATATGAATGTGCAACATTTCATGGCAGGGAAGTGTCCATTATTATACGTGTCTGGTAATGTCACAAAAACGAGAAAAACCTGGGTTCTTAACCTTCAAGCTACCTTCCTGCACGGTTGATCTTGAACTAAAAGTCATCACATCTTTCAGTTAATCAAGATTCTTCAGGCAGTAATCAAATTGTCAGATGGAATAATTAGAATTGGAGTCTCTCAATCAACAAGGTTGGAGACCTTTGCAGCAAATCAAAATCTGTCTACTAAGAGTGAAAAACCCTCCCAGAAATAATATATACTCATTCGTTCATTTTCATCCATTTATTCATTTTCTGAACCGCTTAATCCCAATTAGGGCCTCGGGGAGGCTGGCGCCCATCTGAGCCAATTCTGGGTGAGGGCAGAGCACACCCTGAACAGCTTGCCAGGCCATTGAAACATGTTGAGGGCTAAGCAGTCGACTCTTGGTGAAAGTCAGTAATGGTTATTTTACATGCAGACGATGCTTCTACTTCGTGTTAAGAGGAGCCAGTTGAGGTGTTTTGAGCATCTACTTAGAATGCCTCCCCAGTGTAGTGTTTCAGGCATGTGAACTGGGAAGAGACCCCGGGGTTGACCTAAAACACGCTTATGTCACTTGGGAAGGTAAGGTGGGTACGGTAAGTCTGTTGGGTTTTTATTCCCGAGCAGAGTGGCTCATCAGGCCGGTGCTTATCCCCGGTTTCCGTAGAGTGAAGGGACCAGGAGTTCAACTCCTCTTGGATGGGACGCTAGTCCATCGCAGGTGACCTTCCCAGTATATTTTTACTGGTACCCATTTATACTGCTGGGTGAACAGAGGCACACTTGTGGTTGAGCCCTTGCCCAGGGGTCTTAGCACAGTGGGGGTCTGAATGGGATTTGAACTCACAACCTCCCGATCATGAGCCCAGCACTCTAACCACTACACCACCGGCCCCGCTTATGTCACTTGGCTGGTTTGGCAACACCTTGGTATCCCTGTGGAAGAGCTGAGGGTAGTGCCTGGGGACAGGGATGTTTTTCTAGCTCACCGCTTAGGCTGCTGTCCCCATGACCCAAGCCCGGATTAAGTGGAGGAAGATTATGATGCTGATGCTGATGCTGATGATGATGTTGATGATATAGTAAAGCTAACAGAAAAATCTATTTCTTTAACTGAGCAAAATAAATGCTTAGTTGCTATGGGATTTTAATTGTGTATATTATATCTAAATTAATTATTTAATGGGGATTACTTATTCCAAGGTTGGGGGTTCAAGCTTCACTATCAACAGTTGTCACTTGCTGTGCACCGAGTGAAGCTAACTGAGTTATCAAAGGCCATCTATACCTCTCACTGTTATGGTGGAAGGTATGTAAAAGAACCATCACTGGGTTTCTTCAAGAGTAGGCTGCATACCCGTCAGTGTGTTTCTGCCCTGCAATGGCCTGACGAGCTGTCCAGGGTGTACTTTCCCCTAATCCCAAAGTCGGGGGTTCAAGCCCCACCATCAACTGCTGATATATATATATATATATATATATATATATATATATATATATATATATATATATATATATATACTAGTATATGTGTGTGTGTGTGTGTGTGTGTGTGTGTGTGTGTGTGTGTGTGTGTGTGTGTGTGTGTGTGTGTGTGTGTGTGTGTGTGTGTGTGTGTGTGCACTTAAAGGAAAGTGCTTGTCTTTAAAGGAGGTATTCTACATGCAAATATGTACAGAAAATACACAGAAATATACACAGAAAATAATTCTTAATGATGCAACAATCTGATTATTCATGCCGCTTTAATAACCTGAAAGTACTAGCCCAAATTTCAAACGGAGGTCCTGACCAACTTTCTTTCCTGCCAACTCTTTAATATTGTTGACTTGTCCAGTGGCCTACTTTCAGCAGACCTCATTACCTCTGGGTCATTAGCAGGTGGAGTTGTGGCCTAGTTGTGCTACGAAGCACGATGTTGGGTAACCACCTCCAATCCATAAGGAAAAGCAACCTTCTTGGTGACAGCTAAGGTGAGGAGGGAACAGGAGCAGCAAGATACAGAGCAATTACTGCAAAAACCAGCTGCCTCTGTGACCCTTTAACATACACATTCACACATCTAGACTCAAACAAATTCACTCAGAGTATCTCGCCAGTTTTGGCATTGAAAGCTTTCAAGACAACGTGTGAGATGGTGTGCTGATGTCGAGCTTACCTGCCATCTTGAGGCCCCCACTCCATGAACTGAAATGCACTATTTCTCCCACCCTTTTCCCGAACATGTCAAGCATCAAACAACAGCAGAACATACCCTTGATGTTGTGAAAGAATGTTTGTACCTTGAGGTGACCGCCAAAAGTGTCGAAGCTGAAGAACTTGCAGGATTCGGAGCCATAGCAAGCAACCTCCATTTCCCCTCGGATAAGGACATTGCGGCTCAGGAGACCCACCTCTGCTCGCATGTCCACCCCATCCAACATTTCCCCCACGTGCAGGAACATGGGTTTACCTATACACACACAGAGAGAGAGAGAGAGAGAGAGAGAGAGAGAGAGAGAGAGAGAGAGAGAGAGAGAGAGAGAGAATGATTTTCCAGGAATGATTCTGATACCAAGAGGTCTAGCACTTATTTGCTTCAAATTCCATAAAATGTATGTTTATCATATCTGGATCAATGCACAGTTCATGCAGTGTAAAAACAAAGCTTAAGCAGCATTCACACAGATGATGGGAAAGTGAATCGCATCATGAGGCAAGAAAGTCACTTCATTACTCAAATGTCTCCAGCTCTTTTGGTCAAGGTCACCCTCTTGTATATATCCGGTTGACCTGTGAGCATCATCAAGTTGGTTCCCTACAGTAGACCCTTGATAGCTTTATTATTATTATTATTATTATTATTATTATTATTATTATAAATAGCTTATTTTTTTACCATTGTTATTATCATCATTATTAAAAAGTATAGAAGGGACACTCTTGTGTATCATAAACATATATAGACTCACAGGAAATGACAGCTGTTTCAGAAATGTTGACTCAAGAGTCATGTTTCCAGTTATATACTTCCTGTCAAATTTCTATGAGCTTTCATAAACCACTGGAATTTTAGACATATAATATAGCTGCTCTTCCATGATGATATATGCGGCACACTGAAACTCATGTGTGATGTTCCCTATCAGAAATATTTTGTGGTGTTTGCCGGCATCTATCAACCAACATTTAGGCTGTAATGGTTCTTGCTCTTATGTCACACAGATGTTTTGCTCAGTCTTCTTTCTTCTTTTCCTTTCGGCTGTTCCCTTCAGGGGTCGCCACAGCAAATGACCTGCCTCCATCTCGCCCTATCCTCTGCATCTTCTACTCTTACTCCAACGACCTTCATGTCCGCCTTCACCGCATCCATAAATCTTCTCTTTGGTCTTCCTCTGGGCCTTTTGCCTGGTAGTTCCAACCTCAGCATCCTACGACCAATATACTCACTATCCCTCCTCTGTACATGTCCAAACCATCTCAATCTAGCCTCTCTGACTTTGTCTCCAAAACATCTATCATGTGCTGTCCCTCTGATGTACTCATTTCTGATCCTATCCATCCTCGTTACTCCCAAAGAGAACCTCAACATTTTCATCTCTGCTACCTCCAACTCTGACTCCTGTCTTTTCCCCAGGGCCACTGTCTCTAAACCATACAACATTGCTGGCCTCATCACCATCTTGTACACTTTTCCCTTCATTCTTGCCGATACTCTCCTATCACACATCACACCGGACACTTTTCTCCATCCATTCCAACCTGCCTGCACGCGCTTCTTCACCTCTTTTCCACACTCTCCATTGCTCTGGATTGTTGAGCCTAAGTACTTAAAATCCTCCACCTTCTTTATCTCTGCCCCCTGTAACCTCAAAGTTCCTCTTGGGTCCTTGTCGTTCACACATATGTATTCTGTCTTACTAAGACTAACCTTCAATCCCCTCCTTTCCAGGGCATACCTCCACCTCTCTAGATTTTCCTCCACTTGGTCTCTGCTCTCACTACAGATCACGATGTCATCTGCAAACATCATAGTCCATGGAGATTCTTGTCTAACCTCGTCTGTTAGCCTGTCCATCACCATAGCAAACAAGAAGGGGCTGAGAGCTGACCCTTGATGCAGTCCCACCTCCACCTTGAACTCTTCTGTCACACCAACAGCACACCTCACCACTGTCTTACATCTCTCATACATGTCCTGCACCACTCGAACATACTTCTCTGTCACTCCAGACTTCCTCATACAATACCACAGTTCTTCTCTCGGCACCCTGTCATATGCTTTCTCCAGATCCACAAAGGCACAATGCAGCTCCCTCTGACCTTCTCTGTACTTCTCTATTAACATCCTCAAAGCAAACACTGCATCTGTGGTGCTCTTTCTTGGCATGAAACCAAACTGTTGTTCACAAATGCTGACCTCTGCCCTTAGTCTTGCTTCCACTATTCTTTCCCATAGCTTCATTGTATGGCTCATCAACTTTATCCCTCTGTAGTTGCCACAACTCTGTACATCTCCCTTGTTCTTAAAGATGGGCACAAGCACACTTCTCCTCCATTCCTCTGGCATCTGCTCACTTTCTAAGACCTTGTTGAATATTCTTGTCAGAAAATCTACTGCTACCTCCCCTAGACACTTCCATACCTCAACTGGTATGTCATCAGGGCCAACTGCCTTTCCACTCTTCATCCTCTTCAATGCCCTCCTCACTTCTCCCTTACTAATCTTTGCTACTTCCTGCTCCTCAACGGTCACCCCTTCTACTCTTTTTTCTCTCTCATTTTCTTCATTCATCAGCTCTTCAAAGTACTCTATACTCAGTGGAACTCTGTATCTGTCCACATAACATGGCATAAGATAATTTTGCCTCTCATTTCACTGGCATGTCGCTCACTGCTTCCTGTGTGAAATCCTTTATGCTCTTTCATTCACCACTTATTTTTGAAATAATGCAGTAACAAGAACTTCGTAAAAATAAACAGACTGATTGTAAAAATCTTTGATAGTTGTAAAACAGGCCTCGCATCTCAGTTCAGTTCATTTTCTGTAACCGCTTCATCCTAATTAGGGTCACGGGGAGAATGGTGCCCATCTCAGCCAACTCAGGGCGAGGGCAGAGTACACCCTGGACAGCTCGCCAGGCCATCACAGGGTGGAAACACGCTGACGGCTTTGCAGCTACTCTTTACGAAAGTCAGCAATGGTTCTTTTACATGCCTCACACCATTGACAGTGAGAGACATGGCCGGCCTTTGATAACCCAGTAAGCTGCACTGGGGGGGACAGTGACCACCTTGTGGAGAGTGGGACTCGAACCCCCAACCTTTGGATCAGCGATCCGGTGCCTTATACCACTGGACCACCACTGCCCCTTGTTAGTTGCATCTATTTATGATAAATAGAAAGGAAAAACTGAAGAAAAGTATTTGATCATTCTTCAGCCTGGTTAAATCAATTTCAATTTCATTTTCTGGTTACATCATAATTACCTATAAATCCAATGAACATTCAACCACTCATTCTTGAGATATCTTACTCACAATCATCCTGGACACAGCTCAATGGCCTGGAGGTCGTTTATAGATCATATTGTTTTTCTTCAGAATATTTCTCAGTATTTAAAAATGTAGTATGAAATATGTTTAATGTGATCCAATTACACTGTAAGGCTGCCAATGAGGCAGTTGAGAACAATTGGACATAATTATTATAGTAGAACCCTAAATCATAAGAAAAAACTGTTTAGTTTCATTGTAGGTAAAAATGATTCCTGGACATTTCATTTTTGTCAGGTCAACTTTATTTAATTTGTTAGTACTGTATACATCCATTTCTGCATTTTACATCTGTAACCCACTTCAACAAATGTTTGGAAAAGGGCATAGTATCATGAATCTAGGCGGCACGGTGGCGTAGTGGTTAGCACGTCTGCCTCACAGCAAGAAGGCCTGGGTTCGATTCCCGGCCTGGGCGTTTCTGTGTGGAGTTTGCATGTTCTCCCCGTGCTTGCGTGGGTTTCCTCTGGGTGCTCTGGTTTCCTCCCACAATCCAAAGACATGTACAGTAGGTTAATTGGCTGTTCTAAATTGCCTGTAGGTTTGCATTGTGCAGAAAGCAATGGTAAACCACTGCACTCATCCTGCCAAGAAAATCTTCATGAAGATGATAACCAGGGCGTTATCCTTCATGGTGGGTCGCCAATGGTTGTTCTATGACTCAGGCACTAGATAGATAGATAGATAGATAATGAATCTGAAGGAATTCTGATGAGTATATGAATAGTAAAGGCACTAGCTTAAGCAGAACGCAGATGATCTCTGGTCCCTCAGATAGACAGCACTGCATAAAAACCATCATGAATTCATTTATTTTTTTTTAGTTTTAATTTTGCTGTAATTATTTTTCATTCATTTAATCTATCGCTTAAGACAAATTAGCGTTCTGGGGAGGCTGGCGAACTCTCACAATTTTTTTTTAAATTTGGGGTTGTACTGAATTGCCTTGATTAACTCAT
The DNA here is from genome assembly GCA_024760905.1 of Plotosus lineatus. Taxonomy (NCBI): domain Eukaryota; kingdom Metazoa; phylum Chordata; class Actinopteri; order Siluriformes; family Plotosidae; genus Plotosus; species Plotosus lineatus. The sequence continues at coordinate 30,981,558 of CM045737.1, read as the reverse complement.
ATGTTTCAGGATGATATGGTGGGTACTGCTAGTGCATCCAAGTGCCAGATTCAAGGTTTGTTTCATACCTCGGGTGATATCAAAGTTGAATTGTATTTTAGTGCTTTAAAAACATATTGGGTGTATAAAAATTCTGTTGGTGTTACTCATCTATCTGGTGCCTGAGTCATAGGACGACCATTGGAGACCTGCCATGAAGGAAAACGCCCTGGTTATCATCTTCATGGAGGTTTTCTTGGCAGGATGAGTGCAGTGGTTTGCCATTGCCTTCTGCACGATGCGAACCTATGGGCACTTTAGAGCGGCCAATTAACCTACTATGCATGTCTTTTGGATTGTGGGAGGAAACCGGAGCACCCGGAGGAAACCCATGCAAGCACGGGGAGAACATGCAAACTCCACACAGAAACGCCCAGGCCGGGAATCGAACCCAGGCCTTCTTGCTGTGAGGCGGACGTGCTAACCACTACCTCATCGTGCCGCCCGGTGTTACTCATATGGAATTAATAAACACAGTTAAATGAAAATTGATCCATAATTTGTTGCAGTGTATTATTCAGGCATCAGATGAATTCTATGCAAGATGGTATATGCATTGGATTCCTACCATTGTAGGTAAAATTACCACAACATATATACAGTGTGATCATCTCAAATGCTTTCATTAGCAGAAACAGTTTCTCACCACTCTAAAATAAGAGCTGACGTAAATGCAACTGCCAAGTGTGATTGCCATGATAGGTTGAGAAGAACTTTTGCGTAGACATTGTAAGCTACAGAGACACACACACGATGACATCCACGCATACATCCGTTTGCACTGCAGTTGTACTGCATAATCAATCATCCAGTGATGCGTGCTGTCTTTCCGCTGTCTTCCAGCGATGCACCAGTAAGAGATGCAGGTGACACCTCATAACCATTAAAACTTAAAATCTGTCTCTTGGTCTCTTTCTATGCATGCATGACACTTTCTGCCAAAACAGAGTCTTCAAACAGAGTGATGCAATGTGACAGCAGAACACTGCTATATGGTGTGTGTTTGTGGGTGTGTGAGAATTAAAGTGTGAGGGAACAAGCGACATGAGCCAATGATAGAAGTGAAGTATTGAAATAATGATATGTAGCTCATGGACATTTCTTGGCTTCAAATTGGAGTGAGAGGCAGAGGTCAGGAATGAGAAGGAGGTATATGAAGAGACTAAGAGATGTAGAGAAAATGTCATGGCTTGGCAGAAAGTAGGAAGAGAGTGAGAATATAAAATTGCTTCTTTATGTGCATACTGTGTCTATATAGAGAGATAAAGATGAATTAATATATAGAGGGATAGATGAACAGATAGCTTGATCATGTAGCCCCCATATAATGTTAATCAATGAAAAATACAACATCATTTGAATGGGCTCAGTTTAACATTATTTCTTTCAACCAGAAAACAAAATGAATCACTGAACAACTGAAAAACTAAACAAATCTGACATTTGCTGTGATCTTCTCATTATACACAATAAAGTTAGCACTATAACTATCTGCATGTGATTGACCACGGCCTGAAGTAGACAACTGATTTACAACTGTAAAACTGTTTCAATATACTAGCGTCAGCAAATCTACTATAAAGCCAAAAGTTTTTGGACACTTGACCATCATACCCTTATGATGAAACAGTTTCCACAAAGATAGAAGCACAATATGTACATGATGTCTTTGTATTCTGTAGCATTTTTCTTTTCCCTTCACTGAAACTGACAGCCCAAAACCTGTTCCAACACGTTCACAAACCAGATGAGAATGATGGGTAAGATGTCTACAGCCTTGAGACATTTTATAAAAAAATATTTCTGTTATTTTTTTGATTTTGCTCTACTGTATTAATCCCACAATTACTCCACATTTTACCCATCCAAAATGAGCGCACACACACACACACACACACACACACACACACACACACACACACACACACACACACACACACACACACACACACACACACACACACACAACCACTGAGCCCACATGTTTGCAGCAATAGGCTATGGCACAAATTGGGAGTTCCTGGAGAGCAGTTGGGAGTAGGTGCCTTGCTCAACTGCACTTCAGCCATGAATATAGAGGAAGGAAAAGTGGAACTCACTACTCCACCACCACACATTTTCCCTGCAGGTCTTGGAAATGAACCAGTGAATCAACAGAAGTTTGTGGTATTATAGTGAACTTAAATGGAATTAATTGTCTCCTTTGCCTCACTAGATTGCATGGACTTCATCGAGTTTAAAAATGTTGATTTAAGATTCACACATATAACTATAATTAGTGTATACTACACCTGATTGACATGATATGCATGGTCTGCTTTCTGGGGATTAAGAGACATTATTTCCAGTGGATAGTGCTTGAATTAAAACATTTCATGTATGTCATGTCATTCCTCCTTTAGTAGGCTTATAGGGAGACTGGAGCCCATTCCATTCCCAGGCAAAAATCAGGGTACACCTTTAACAGACCATTGCAGGAACCCACTCACCTGCCCGCACACATGCACGGGGAGGATAAGCACACAGAAACGCCCTCTCCAGACACTCGGCTTGAACACAGCCCATACTAAGCACTATACACCTGAGCTGCCCCTAAAGTTTAGATAACGTTACATACATATAACTTTTCATTCATTCATTTTCTAAGCCGATTATTCCTAATTTGGCTCGCGGGGAGGTTAGCGCCCAACTCGACTGACTCTGACGAAGGCGGAGTATACCCTCGACGGCTTGCCAGGCCATCGTAGGGCCAACATCCATTCACACTCACACTCTCACATAGGAGTGATTTGGAGCAGACAATTACCCCACTGTGCATGTTTATGGGCCATGGAAGGAAACTGTGGGGGTGAGTACGTGGGGGAAACCCATGTAAGCATGGGGAGGACATGCAAATTCCACACTGAAATTCCCTGCTCTGGAATCGAATCCAGGCTTTCTTGCTGTGAGACGGACGTACTGACCACCATGCCACCATGCCTTCCTTACATATCACTTCACTAATATAATTTTTTACATTTATTTTTATATACTGCATTACTGTATTCCCACAAGGGCAATTATTTCCTCTGATTTTAACCCATCCACAGTGAGCACATACGTAAACAATGAGCGCATACACACTCGGACCAGTGGTCCGCCACACACATTTAGGGCGCCTGGAGAGCTGTTGGGTGATAGGTGCCTTGCTCAAGGGCATTTCAGCTGCTAATATTCACATTCACATTTACTGGATATGTATTAACATACTTTTACTTAAGTGACAAGATTTTTGACAGGATAATTATATATGCTTTCACTGATATGTAATTTGTCAGTATTTTTTTCACCACTGGTTTTGATAGTTTTGACCTTATTAGTATGGCTACCTACTAGTTAGAGCAATAGCCTTAGTTAGTAGTTAACTCATGCACGGTGTTTATATTTCCCAGTTTCCTAGCAACAGTGTTCACACCATGTTGACCTCAGGAATGGCAGGGTGGAATGTGTTCAGCATGTGAAACAGTGAGCAATAATAGTTTGGCTTCCCTAAACATCCTTTGGTTTCCAGCTCTGGCTAGATTATTGACAAATTAGCCAAGGCTCAGTTGGTTACCACAGGTGCATTAACATGTTGGTGTGAGTGTCTGAACTTGCCCTGACAGACATAGGACGCTTCATAACAAATGCTTAGCCGTTGTCTGGTGTATCTACCACTTTTCGCCCAGGCATGAGTACACACACACACACACACACACACACACACACACACACACACACACACACAGAGCCTCTCTTTCTCACTCTATTTCTGTCTCTTACTCTCTCACACCCAGAGACACACACACACTGCAAAGCCTAGGTGAAATCTTTCCAAATTCGTAATAATTACTGCTAAATTAGCATGATAACTCAGTTTATATTACATATTACAGAAAAGTAAGTGTGTACATATATGTTCATAAAACTCAACATGACCCCCCCCCCCCCCCCCATAAAAATAAACCACAAAAAGGCCTACCACATTTTAAACGTAAATTTAAAAAGTTAAATGTAATCAAATTTTTATTTCCACTCATAAAACTTAAAGGGCCAGGAAAGGCGAAGATAAGGTCTGTTTGTAGCCCAACCCCAGCTGTCCTAAATTACATACATGGCATAGTCGAGAGCAAATCATGCATTTTCTGTTGAAGCATTCTATACAAGTAACCAACTCCGTGCTCGCCATACAAAGGCCCTTTTGAAGATGTTTCGGTATTCCATGAAACAAACATGTTCCAGGTTAGAAAACCATCTTCCAGTGAGCCTAGAATTTTAGAGCAGCAAGCTCAGCTTTGAAAAGAAAATCACCAGGTCGGTCTAAGAGTGCTTATACACCTGAGAATATTGAAGCATAGATGTGATCTATTGTGCAGTCTCCAAAATGTATGCATGAAAGCATGCTTTAGCTGTAGGGCTTTCCCAGGAAACTGCAAGGAGAATCTTAAATGAAGACCTCCACTTCCATCCATACAAAAACTGTATTAAATAAGGTTTCACATGTGAAAATAATAAATTCATTCATTTATTTTCTTAACCGCTTAATCCCAATTAGGATCACAGGGAGACTGGTACCCGTCTCAATCGGCTCTAGGCGAGGGCAGAGTACACCCTGGATAGCTCGCCAGGCCATCGCATGGCAGAAACACGCTGATGGCTATGCAGCCTACTCTTGTCAAAAGTCAGCAATGGTTCTTTTACATGCCTCTCACCATAGACTTGGCCAGCCTTTGAGAACCCAGTTCCCTGCACTGGGGTTACAGCAGTGACAACCGTTGACAGTGGGACTGGAACCCCCAACCTTAGGATCGGAAATCCAGCACATTACCACTGAGCCACCACTGCTAATTTGATAATAATAATAATAATAATAATAATAATAAAATATGGAAGGCTTTATTTTGGTTACCCTCATACTGTATGTACCCACACACACTCTCACATTGCAGTGGTCACTAAAATCACATTATTAATATACTAATTAGTGCATGCATACTTGCAGAATTAAACACAACATTCTGCAGCTATGTATGTATATATTGTATATATATATATATATATATATATATATATATATATATATATATATATATATATATATATATATATATATATATATATATATACATACATATATACTTTTTTGTAATGATTTTTGAATTTAATTGGTGTAAAAAATGTAATGCTCTGTGAGATTTTTAAGATTTCTAATATATTGTCTAACTTCTCCACAGATTTTAAATAATTATTATTTTTAACATTATTAAAAATTTTACATATATACATATACATATACATATAATGGGGTAGTGGTGGCCTAGTGGTATAGAGTGCTGGATCGCTGATCCAAAGGTTGGGGGTTCGAGTCCCACTCTCCACAAGGTTGTCACTGTCCCCCCAGTGCAGCTAACTGGGTTATCAAAGGCCGGCCATGTCTCTCACCGTCTATGGTGAGAGGCAGCTGACTTTCGTCAAGAATAGGCTGCAAAGCCGTCAGCATGTTTCTTGTACAAAAAACACTTTTGATTTACAGGCTATAGGTTTCAACCACAAAATAAATTAAAATAAAAAACGTTAGTACAGTATGCCAATAAAAAAGAAGCATATTATGTATAAGAGAGAACCTTTCAGACAAAAATATAATGAAGGCTGCTGAGATTTACATGTAAATAACATTTCCAGGAAAACTGTAGCTGGTTTTGTAGAGACAAATAGATATTATACTTATAAAACTGCACAACTGTCCCTGATACTATTCTATTTTTAAACAGGATCATCACATCTAATATTGAATTAGTTTAATTTATTACTCTTCACTGTGTTTTATAGAACTTTTATGAAGAGATCTTTAATTTAGTGGCATTATTTGTGTGTGTGTGTGTGTTTGTTTAGTGGGACCTGTGGTGGCATGGTGACTAGCACGTCTGCCTCAGCGCAAGAAGGTCTGGGTTTGATTCCCAGCTCAGGTATTTCTCTGGGGTGTTTGCATGTTCTCCCCATGCTTGTGTGGGTTTCATCTACTAGTAGATAGTCTGGTTTCCTCCTATAGTCCAAAAACATGCACAATAGGCTAATTGGCTGTTCCAAATTGCCACTAGGTGTGAGTGTGAATGGTTGTGTGAGTGTTTTCCCTGAGAAGATGGCCTGGCAAGCTGTCTAGGGTGTACCCCTTTGGGCTTTTTTACACCCAAGCCATAGGGACTCATCAGGCCGGTGCTTATCCCCGGTTTCTGTAGCGTGAAGCAACTAGGAGTTCAACTCCTCCTGGATGGGACGCTAGTCCATCCAGGTTACCTTCCTGGTATATTTTTACTGGTACCCATTTATACTGCTGGGTGAACAGAAGCACACTTGTGGTAAAGACCTTACTCAGGGGTCTTAGCACAGTGAGGGCCTCAGTGGGATTTGAACTCACAGCCTCCTGATCATGAGCGCAGCACCCTAACTACTACACCACCGGCCCCACACTAGGGTGTACCCCACTTCACATAAAGTCTATCGAGATGGGCACCAGCCTCCCCATGACTCTAATTAGGATGAAGCAGTTTAGAAAAGGAATGCATGAATGTATATTTATATATATATATATATATATATGTGTGTGTGTGTGTGTGTGTGTGTGTGTGTGTGTGTGTATTCATAGAGGCCACAGCCGAGCTGCACGCCTGGCAATCCAATTCTGCCTGTTGTCCATGCAGCTGGCCAGCTCGTTTGTGGTTGTAGCCCCCACATCTCTCCTTAAGGTGTTAATAAAGGTCGAGGAAGGGCGACCTCAGTTTCCACGACCGTGTCGAGGCTCCCACAGAACAAGGTCCCCAGGCAAGCTATAATGCCTGAAGCAATGGTGGCAAGTCCAAGGCGACTCCATGCAATCTTGTCGGAGATGCGTGGGAGAAGGCCATACAGAACATTGTTTTTTGTATGACTCTGCCAATTGATGCCCAGGCCTGCATAGAGCATTCAGGTATAGCTCCCGTCAATGGATCTCTCAAGGGTAGATGTGAGCAACCAGGTTTCGCAGATGGATAACAAGACTGACTCCACGGTGACAACAAAGAGTCTGCGTTTCAGGTCTTGTGATATGCCAGACTTCCAGACTTTACTCATGCTGTTGAGAGCTGTCCAGGCTAGAGCTTTGCGGATTTTGATGGCATGCTCAGTTGAGCTCACCCAGCACTCAAGGTATTTAAATTCATGAACTTGTTCCAGGATGTTCCCTCTACTTATGGCAAGAGTGCTCGATGAGGAAATATTGCAGACAAGAATTGGTCTTACTGGCATTGGGATGGAGTCCAATGCGTTTGCACTCTTCCTTGACATTTGTTAGGAGTCTCAATCATACATCAGTTCATTTTCTGTATCCGCTTAATGCTAATTTGGATCGCGGGGAGGCTGGTTTGGACAGCTCACCAGGCCATCGCAGGGCGGAAACACGCCGACGGCTTTGCAGCCTACTCTTTACGAAAGTCAGCAATGGTTCTTTTACATGCCTCACACCATAGACAGTGGGAAACATAGCTAACCTTTGATAACCCAGTTAGCTGCACTTGGGGGCAGTGACAACCTTATGGAGAGTGGGACTCGAACCCCCAACTTTTGTATCAGCGATCCAGCGCCCTATACCACTAGGCCACCACTGCCCTCCACCCACTAGGCCACCACTGCCTTCCACTCAATCATACATACATACATTTTATATATATATATATATATATATATATATATATATATATATATATATATATATATATCATACTAAACACACACATACATAGTCTCTCTTTTACTATATTAACTACAGTGGTATTTGTATATAATTCATGTGTGTAGGATAAACACAATGTATCAGAGAGACATATGCTCCTGCTCTCTCTGACTTCTTGAAACCACAGTGTGTAAAATGAGTTGCTTCAGGCTCGCTTCACAACGTCTAATGACTCTCATTACAACTACCATGTTTTTAAAATGAGACAAAAGGGAAAATCACAATAATAACACTCTCAGGCATAATACAAAACTGGAGCTGTCACCTCCCTATCACCCTCTGACACATAAATCCTTGGTGGTGTAACTCTATATTGCGCACCCACAACTTGACAGTTATGCAGATATATGATGAACAACACAACAAAAGTGTGTGTGTGTGTGTCTGTGTGTGTGCGTGTGCGTGTGTGTGGCTTGTCCTGCTAATTTTTTCGTCATCTTTTACACATATGATACACTCAATGTGACAGTGTTACGTGCCCTCATCTCAAGACAAATTACAGCATGCAGATAATGAAGGCATGACCTTTGAACTTTGCTGTCAAGTAAAGATTTCAAGTATGCAGACACAGGTGAATGTCTTTCTGCATGTTTGTGCAAGCCGGGATACATATGACCCAAGTCATTTGGCATCTCCCATGCCTGAGACGTCATTATAGCTCCTAAGGAGGACACACACACACACGTGCACACACGCGTGCACACACACACACACACACAACCTCTATGCTGATGAGATGTAAGAGAAGAGAATGGTATTTCAGTTAAATGAGCACTCCTTATGTTTAATGAATCTGTGTGTGTTTGACCTGTGTGCTCTCAGCCTGAGCAGTGCATGGGTCTCATTACACACTCTTCAGCTCACATTCAGGTTTGTAATGAAAGGTCTGAGAAGTAGGAGCAGAGATTTGCAGATGCACTTTGAAGTGACCTTTTTTTCTTTATTAAAAATTCTGGTGGACACGTTTATTCAAACCGAAGTCCTTGCTCAAGGGCTTAGTAGTTGTACTCTGAACTGAAACTTGAACTTCTCTTTTTGGTCTGAAACTTAAGTACTGTACAGTACTTAGGGATCATATGTAGGATCTTAAGGCCCTTTCATATAGGCATTCCTTATACCCTGGGTCTCTTCCACTGTGTGTGTAAGCATATGACAGGGTGCCAAGAGAAGAAATGTGGTATTGCATGAGGAAGTCTGGAGTGGCAGAGAAATATGCTAGAGTGGTGCAGGACATGTATGAGAGATGTAAGACAGTGGTGAGGTGTGCTGTCGGTGTGACCGACGAATTCAAGGTGGAGGTGGGACTGCATCAAGGGTCAGCTCTGAGCCCCTTCTTGTTTGCTATGGTGATGGACAGGCTGACAGACGAGGTGAGACAAGAATCTCCATGGACTATGATGTTTGCAGATGACATTGTGATCTGTAGTGAGAGCAGAGAACAAGTGCAGGAAAATCTAGAGAGATGGAGGTATGCCCTGGAAAGGAGAGGAATGAAGGTTAGCCTCAGAAAATCAGAATACATGTGTGTGAATGAGAAGGACCCAGGAGGAACGGTGATGTTACAGGGAGCAGAGATAACGAAGGTGGAGGATTTTAAGTACTTAGGCTCAACAATCCAGAGCAATGGAGAGTGTGGAAAAGAGGTGAAGAAGCGTGTGCAGGCAGGCTGGAATGGTTGGAGAAAAGTGTCCGGTGTGATGTGCGATAGGAGAGTGTCAGCAAGAATGAAGGGAAAAGTGTACAAGACGGTGGTGAAGCCAGCGATGTTGTATGGCTTAGAAACAGTGGCGCTGAGGAAAAGGCAGGAGGCAGAACTGGATATAGTGGCGATGAAAATGTTGAGGTTCTCTCTGGGAGTAACGAGGATGGATAGGATCAGAAATGAGTATATCAGATGGACAGCCCACGTAAGATGTTTTGGAGACAAAGTCAGAGAGGCTAGATTGAGATGGTTTGGACATGTACAGAGGAGGGATAGTGAGTATATTGGCAGTAGGATGCTGAGGTTGGAACTACCAGGCAGAAGGCCTCGAGGAGGACCAAAGAAGAGATTTATGGATGTGGTGAAGGAAGACATGAAGGTCGTTGGAGTCAGAAAAGAAGATGCGGAGGACAGGGTGAGGTGGAGGCGGATGATTTGCTGTGGCGACCCCTGAAGGGAGCAGCCGAAAGTAAAAGAAGAAAGAAGAAGATACTCTATATAAAAAGAACGCCCACAACACCTCTCCCCATGAGCAACTCCAGAATAGAATAAGTCCAGCCTCTCGAGATGGATGGTTCCAGAGCCCAAGCTATGCATTGAGGTGAGCCCAACTATATCTAGACGGTATCTCTCCATCTCACGCACCAGATCAGGCTCCTTCCCCGCCAAAGAGGTGACATTCCGTGTCCTGAGGGTCAGAGTAAGTAGCCGAGGATCGGTCCGACAGAACCCTTTGGCTGCCACCCAACTCACACTGCACCCGACCCCTAAAACTCCTCCCACGGGTGGTGGGTCCATGGGAGGTAAGAAATAATACATTTTTAATTATTTTTTTTTAAATCACCTGTTCCATAATTATTGATATTCCTAACAATTCCTAGGAAATAAATGTAACAAGTATTTCTGTCATTTCTACAGTCGTTTACAAAGTTGATCAGTGTATCCAGGAACATTGAATTGGTAACTTTTCACTTCCTGTTTCCCTGGGGTATAAATATGACTTTGACCCAGAAGCCATTTATCGTATCCACTCTTCAACATGGGAACAGCAAAGAAACACACCATTCAAGTAACACAGATGTGTGTTAACCTTCACAAGTCAGGCAATCGCAAGAAAATAACTATTTGCCCATAGCTGCCCATATTTACTGTTAGAGGAATCATTAAGAAGTTTAAAACAACTGGAACAGTGGTAAACAATTCTGGACGAGGACGCAAGGCTATTTTTTTCCACCATGCACACTGAGGAGGATGGTAAGAGAAATAAAAAGTGGTCCAAAGATCACATTTTAACGAGGGGTGCTAATAATTATGGAGGGGCAGTGTAATTATGTATGTATATATGTGTCTTGTATTTTATATATATATATATATATATATATATATATATATATATATATATATATATATATATATATATATATATATATATATACACACACACATATACAGTAAAAATACTGTACAATACATTTAAAAATAAAAGGACAAAGGACAGGACAAAGACTTTCTATTGAAACGCCATTTATCACTACAGATCTGTTTCGAGGGGTGGTGAAACCATCCTCTCTCTTCAGGTGATTATAGAAGAACTTTTATTTTTATTATTATTATTTGCTCTACCAAAAAGTACTGAGCACTCTCCTATGGAAGGATCTACTCAGAAAATCCTCTCTCTCTCTCTCTCTCTCTCTCTCTCTCTCTCTCTATATATATATATATATATATATATATATATATATATATATATATATATATATATATATATATATATATATATATATATATATATATATACACACACACACACACACACACACACACACACACACACACACACACAGTATATTGACAGACTCACACAAAGTACAATCCAGTGTGGTCTTTTTATTATTAATTTATTTTTATTTTGATGTTCTGGTACTATATTAATCTCAGAATGGAAATTTAGCTTTTGCATTTAGCCCATCTAAAGTGAGCACACACATGTAAACGGTGAGCATGCATTTGAAGCAGTGGGCTGCCACACATTGCAGTGCCCAGACAGTAGTTCGGGGTTAGGTGTCTTGTTCAAGGGCACTTCAGCCATAAAAGTGAAGGAAGAGGAGGAGCAGCTCACACATTTATCCTGTTGGTTTGGGAATTGAACCAGTGACTTTTTGGTTCCAAACCCACTCCTCTAACCATTAGGTCATGGTGGCTCCTTATTCAAGGTTCAGAATGTTATGCATCCCAAGATACGTTCTGCACACTTCTTGTCAGCTTGAAATGATCTGTGCATTTGTCTACTTTCCTCTTTCCATTTTTCTAATCAACAAGATGTTTCTGCCCAGAATGTTGTTTTATATTTCCGCCCCTCACATTCTGGGCAAACTCGAGGGACAGTGCAGTGTGTGATGATCTTAGAGATTTATAAGTTTTTGAAATAATCACATCATCCAGTCTGCTACCAAAATCCATGCAAAGATTAAGTCACATCTCCCCAAGCCTGATGTTTAATGTGAAAAAACTTAAACTCAACCTGTAGCTGTATGCATTATGCTGCTGCCACATGCTTGTTATTGTTGTTTGTCCCTTGAGGTTGAAGATGACAATAACTTCATATCAGATCAATGATCAGCAGTATGGATGAAGTCATGCCTTGGATTTAAGTGAGAGAGAGTTGTGTAGATTGTCAGCCTCACTCTTTCATCCTGGTCTATCTGAGTCCAATGGCACGACATAGTCGAGACACCTAAAGATAGGTCAGGATGCAGTGGATGGCCAGCAGTGTCCTGTATGTCTCACTGTGCCCTGGTTGCACTCCACAACGGTTTTGTGGGTCCGCCTTCTTGACCACTGAAACAATTTGGTGGTTTCTTCCACACAATCAGTTTGACCCACTCTTTGCATGCGTAGGTAGACAGGTCCTACTCTTACCAACTGTCTTTTGACATGCATACATGACAGTGGAGACTCGTGGTGGCTTGGACACCTAACCCCATCACAGGTCCAAAAGACCTTCCTGCTTCCCTTGTCACATGCTCCACTGAATGGTTAATTGCATGTAAGAGCAGATGTACAAATAGGGGCAGTGGTGGCCTGGTGGTAAGGTGCTGGGTCACCAATCCCAAGGTTGAGGGTTCAAGCCCCACTCGCAACGAGTTATCACTGTCCCACCAGTTGTAGCTAACTGGGCTATCAATGGCTCACTTTCTATGGTGTGAGGCATGTAAAAGAACCCTAGCTGACTTTTGTTGAGAGTAGGCTGCAGAGCTGTCAACATGTTTCTGCCATGCAATGGCCTGGCGAGCCAAAGTACAGGGTGTACTTTGCCTTCGCCCAGAGTCAGCTGCAATGGGCACTATCCTCCCCATGACCGTAAATAGGATTAGGTGATTCAGAAAATTAATGAATGAGAAGTACAGTACAACTATTCCAAATAATGTGGAGATGACTACAATTGCCTGATTATTCAAGTAGCACCAGCTCTATTTTTTATGCTTATGATCCTTTTAATTAATAATTAAATAATTTTTATACTTTTATATATATATATATATATATATATATATATATATATATATATATATATAAAATACCTAAATACCTTTTTAACCTATGTCAGGACTATGGTTTGCATTCAGTTTGTATGTGTGTTATCAGCAGGATTATGCAAAACTGCAAAACATTACAGACAGATCTTCATAAAATTACTACCAGAAGTGGGGTTTTGGATGACTTCATTAGATAGTGGAGATGATCTGGATCAAATTATTTCCCCCCCGCTTTTTAAAGGTTTGCGCTCCCCAAGTGCTTTAGTTTGGTAACTCTATTTCTAACTAATGAAAAGGTTTGACGACATACACAGCCTTATATCCCTCTGTTGATCATTTAGTTAATGGATGTGCACTGTAAAAACTAAACTAAACCAAATAGCTACTATAAAAAGGTCACTTTTGCATTGATTGAGACGCAAAAAAAAAAAAAAATTATATAAAAGGGGGCATGATTTTTGTTATTAGTTCAAGGCTTCATAGCCTTCTACTTTACAACCACCATAAATCACATAACCTCCATAAATCAACAGTTGACAACTTACTCTGAAGGGTTTTTTTGTGTACAGTGTATTAACATTACTGACACATAATGATGAAATGAATCCCATTCACTAAACAAACATATTGAATAAACATAAAATGCAGTGTTACTTCTCGCAAATAAAATGTAATTAATCACCATGTCTTTCTGAAGTCATTAACTTGCTTTTGAACATGAGGAGCAATAACCTTTCAACCTGAAACATCACCATCCTGGGACGAACAAGGGCGCAAAACACTATGTCTGTGACATTTCTACTTTCTGTTAAGCAATGTTGTGCGGCAAACTTATCATGCATACACATTGTTCCTTCGGCCATGAGGTCTTACTGTCAATGTACTGTACATAAATACAGAACCAAAACCAGATGTAAAACAGCTGAATAAGAGATACTAAGCCCATGATCTATGGTGGCTTCACCAGGAAATCTTTTCATTCAGCCAAAATGATCTGACAATAGAAGATAAAGCACACAGGTTTCTCAATAGTGAATGGGCACTTTTATGTAGGCTATAATCTAAGATAGATTGATAGAGTGTCTAGGGGTAATCATACACATTGTAAATATCGATATAATAATAAATATTATGAACGTGATGGCTGCCAATTCTCCAACTGTGTGCTACCTGGGAAAACATGACAACCAGCAGTAACTCAAAAACCCCAATTTGAAGGATGAGCTGGGAAAGCGCTGCTGACATGGGAAAGAAACTTAAGCTAAAATAATTTTGAAACCATACCTAATTCTTGTTGTCAAACTGAATCCATCACAGTGGTAATGCAAACCGATCATTATAAACGGATTACAAATAAGCAGGCATCAAATCAAAGCCAGCCTTCCCTCACCTGCATTAGACTGGCATAGCCAGTGATAGCAAATGCTTTTAATTCCACCACTCTTCAGAGCCAGGAATAGACCTGATGAGGTTTTAATGTAATTGTCAGCGTGAGCATGTGTGCGCTGTTTAGCAGTGATGAATCACGATGGGGTAGAATAAAAATCTTCTACATGCTCAAAATAGAGATACAGCAGGCAGAAGCACAAGAAAAACATAAGGAAGTCTAAAAATATTCTGAGGTTATAAAGGAGAGACAAAATTTAAGAGGATGGGGTTCCTTACATTCCAACAGAATGTCCATTTAAATGTATAATAAATGATAATGAGTGATTTTATTAAAATGTGGAAAAATTCTGAATTGAAGCAACAAGATAATGTCATAAAAAGAGCACCAGATGATATTGTACCAAACTCTCCTGTTACACATTAACATGCATACATGTTTTCATTGTAACGTGGTTTTTACTTATATTTTCAAATTTGGAAACTTCTAAAATTCATGAATTAGTTTGCATTAGCCACTTTAAAAAGACTGCAGTTTCATTCTTGTGACTGTGCAAAGTAATACATGAACAATTCAGATTTTTGGAATAAATTTAAATCAGGCAGATCTACACATAGTATGTTTACATGCATCAGGCAAACATCAGCTCAGGTACATGTTTGAATGGTATAACCAGCCATTTTTATTACTGGTTTACTTGTTTTAGCACACCTTTCCTGCTAAGGTGTGTCACAAACACTATGGATTAAAAATAACATAAGTTCAGAGATATCTACAATGGATTGAAAAACTTATAATGGATTCAGTCTAGTTCTTTAGCCCTACAAATCAATACGCAACAGCTGCTGAAAAATATGTGCATAGACCTGATGTGGGCACCAATACACATAAGAACAGCTACTAGAAAATGATAACTGCAACCAATTTATAGGTAGATGACACTCTGCTGGCTAGAAGCTGAATTATCCGTTGGCAGGATATCATGTAGAATTAATTAATGCACTAATAGCTATGCAGGGGAGTAGCTGTGCTCATACAACCTTTACCTATTCAATTCAATCAGAGTATTAATTCTGAGTTACTACAAATCATCACACTATCAAATTTTTAGTGTTAGCAGTGATGGCCCAAAGTTTAAGGCTTTGAGTTATTGATTTGAACAATGAGGGGTTCAAGTACCAATACCACCAAGCTGCCACTGTTGAGCCCTTGAACAAAGTCCATTACCTCCAACTACTCAGTTGTATAAATAACAGGGAAAACATGCAAGTTGCTTTGGATAAGGGTGTTTGTCAATGCCATAAATGTATGCTACTTTTGGAATAATGGTCTGTGCTAAAGTCACATTTAAATAATCTATCTATCTAGTGCCTGAGTCGTAGATGACCATTGGCGACCCACCATGAAGGATAACACCCTGGTTATCATCTTCATGGAGGTTTTCTTGGCAGGAGTAGCGCAGTGGTTTGCCATTGCCTTCTGCAAGATGCGAACCTAAGGGCAATTTAGAACGGCCAATGAACCTACTGTGCATGTCTTTGGATTGTGGGAGGAAACCGGAGCACCCGGAGGAAACCCACGCAAGCACGGGGAGAACATGCAAACTCCACACAGAAACGCCCAGGCCGGGAATCAACCCAGGCCTTCTTGCTGTGAGGCGGACGTGCTAACCACTACGCTATCGTGCTGCCATTTAAATAATAAACATCTTCAAATTCAGGAAAGTAAAACCAGACAATCTATTGGATGTATTCTAGCATTCTTAAACTGTATGGTGTAGGATAGATCATAATTATCTCCAAAGCACCACTGTCATCTTTATCCACATGTCAGCATCTTTTCTACACACTCCCCCACACCCCCACCCTCAGGTGCCAAAAATCTTGGCATTTCTACATATGATTTTTCCACATGGACAAATATACTACACAAACTTTAGTAGCACCCAAGCACTAAGAGAGAGGGAGATGGATGAAAGTACACTAGAGTGATGAGATGGACTAATACAAAAACAGAGATAGACAACACAGAAATCATATGGAAGAATGTTCTTTAAAAGTCAGACTTCTTCCTTCAGGATGTCTTCAATATTAGGCCTTAAATGAGGAAAAAAAAAATCTTGATAGCACTTTTAGTCAAACAACTACCAGATGAACACTGCATTCTCTGTCCTGCAGGTGAAAAAGCGGCAAATTGAGTAGTGACCAGGAGGGAGAGTCTGAAAACATTCTTTCGGCTTGGCCTAAAAGCTTCTTCTATGCTGAAAAAGAAATCATTCCCTTCCACCTGACAGTTTGCACTCCCTCCATGCAAAGAATTCAAATCCCTTAATGATTATGGCTATTTCTTATCAGATTTCACACTGATACAAATAAATTCTTTCCACGTTCCATCACCCACAATCCTCCTGATCCTGTAATTCTTCTTCTGTTTATTAATTATTAATATTTGGTAAAACATGACATTCCTCACTTTCCCGTTTGCTAGTGGTTTCCTGTAGGTGTGATTTTTAAGGTGAAATATAAGGCAGTTTGGAGGTGAAATTAAAAAAAAAAAAACAGCCAAAACCAAAGCCCTTTCAGATGTTGACGTGTAGAGCATCAATGAAGATCTTAGGCAATGAATACCAGGTGATGAATTGCATGCGCCGTTACATAACAAAATGAGTGCATGCACCGAAAATGGTAGTAACCAAATTAATCCCACTGAAAAAATGTGAGTGAAAAGCACTATCTGTCTTACTCTGCATGCATGAGCCAACAAACCATCGTGATTGACTAGCTTCACTCAGAAGACAATGGCTATTACCATTCAGCTGAGAGTTAAATTTCCCCCAGGGATCTCGTCTTCAGAATGTAAGGGTTTTTGGTCTTATGGTAGTATAATAGTAGTAGTAGTATGATAAGTTGCATTATAAAGAAAACTGTTCTAATATTCAATGCATTCTGACCAATCAGGACAAGAACAATCAACAGCATGTTACTATAAAAGTGCATACTTACGAATGAATTGCTTATGACTATTACTAATTATTTTGAGTTCATTTGGACTGAAGACTTGGCTGAAGATTTTGGCTGATGTTTCCTCAGCTAACCACCCCAGCTCATGAATTTTATTCATTTGTCTTACATCTTGTTTTGATTCTCTGTCTGTTTACTATCACAAGACCACAGAGGAAAGATGTGCATGTGTCATTACTGGGCAGTGCCACACGGTTCCACTGAAAGTCCAACATCAAGTGTTAAGTAAAGGAAGATGGCAAAGAATACCAAATAAAATACCAAAAAACTAGCAGATCCCTATCTCTCTCTGTCTCTCTCTGTCTCTCTCTCTCTCATGAGACAATAATTCTGAGCTCTCACTTGCACCAAGATAACACTGTAAGCGAATATTATTATTGGGGTTATTAAGACTTGCATAAAGGTCCAGAGTGTTTTATAAAGTCATCATAGCCTATTCCATTTTATTTCTAAGAGATACAATTATATTTCAAGTTGATTTAATATGTCTGGTAAGTAAATATGCCCCTTTAAGTACATTTAACCTATGGGATTTATTAAATATTAATAACCGCCTGACTGGGATACTTAATCATAATGTAAGATTCCATAATGAATATAATGGAAGATGCACTAACAAATATTGAATCAAAACAATTCTGTGAAAATGCAAAAGACTACAAGTTTAAATTCTATAATTTCTACAGTATAGAGTACAGGCTTTTATCTCTAAATAATAATCCGAAAAGTGAGCAGGTGTAAATATAACTGTAAGACATGGACATGTCACTTAATAACAGTTGCTAAAAGGAAACAAATAAATAATGTTTTTGTGCTGAAAAGAAATGAACCAATGCTTATTCTTGCAAAAGGTACAGATTCCTTAGTACAATACATCTTCGATTTTCAGCCAAGGCTCACACAATTACTTCTCCTCAGTCCACAGAAAAAGAAATTGAAGTTGATATGTTAGAAAAAGGAACAGAAAGGAACAGATGTCAGAAAACTTTCAGCATGGATGGCGAAGCAAATTGACAAGTCTGAGTCATCATTTACCAGCTAACTTAGTTAAAAACTACAAGAAGCATGTCAGGTTCTACAAAACCAAAAGGTCATGAAAGGTATGTAATAGGAGAAGGGTATTTTTGACCCAGGTACCTTGAGGCCATAGCTATTATCGGTGTTGTTTTACCAGTGCCGCTCCATCAGGATGGCGGATCTTGGGTTGATGACAGAGGTCGCGTGTTTGTTTTCTGTGGTTTTGAAACCCAAAGAATTCTAATCAAGGAAGGAATAAAAAGAGAGTAGCTCTTGGAAGCTCTTGGCGGTGTTGAAGAAATATGTAGCAACACCCATGAGAACACGGTATGTCAGAGTTAGAGGCACGCACTCCACAACTCAATAGGTAAGAATCTGTATGTGTTTCATTATAAAACCACAGAGAGTGATTACAAAGTCATGAGCCATCATGTCTATTCAAACTGAGGTGAAGACAAACCCAGTCTTCTGATCTTGTCTTTTTTGCTGTACTAGTAATTTCAATAAGCAAGCAAAGTAAAGCAAGGAAGCAAATTAACTAGCTGTACATTTCAAATTGATTATCTAGTAAATTTAATGTAATTAATTGAAAGAGAATATGGTATAAGTTTATTTAGGGGCAGTGATGGTCTAGTGGTATAAGGTGCTGGATCGCTGATCCAAAGGTTGGGGGTTCGAGTCCCACTCTCCACAAGATTGTCACTGTCCCTCCCCAGTGCAGCTAACTGGGTTATCAAAGGCAGGCCATGTCTCTCACTGTCTATGGTGAGAGGCATGTAAAAGAACCATTGCTGACTTTCGTAAAGAGTAGCTGCAAAGTCGTCAGCGTGTTTCTGTCCCTTGCTAAAAGGGTTGTTTGTGACAGGAAGGGCATCCGACGTAAAAACCTCTGCCAAATCAAACGTGCGAATCAGATGATTCGCTGTGGCGACTCCCGAGTAAAAGGGAAAAAGCCGAAAGGAAGACAGACAGACATGGTATAAGTTTATTTGTCAAACAATATTTTCACATTCATGAATATATAAAAATTAGCTTATTAATCACCAAACGGAATAAATTAAATTCATCCTTGCTTTGCTAGCTGGCTACAGACTACATTGCTTGTCTATACGATAGTGATCCTAAAGTGTTCACTCATGCCTTCTATACTACAAAACAGCATATAAAAGTGACGTTTGCCACTTCAGACACATAAGAAAGAAACTTGAACTCATGGCACAACCTGCACCAAATTTGTCTCTAGAATGATTGCTGACTTTTAATCCTCCATGTATTCGTGTGTAAGGATATTTCATCTCTATGAGTCAATAATATTAAAAGAATACTGAGCTCTTAAATCTCAAAACAAACAGTGTCTATTCTAATTCAGTTCCTTTCATTAAGCCAACATATAAACCTGGCTCAACACAGACAGTATGTGTGTATTTAGAATTCTCTCAGTCAGATTAATTCTCTCAGTCAATTAGATTCTCATTCCTGAATATATATATATATATATATATATATATATATATATATATATATATATATATATATATGGTATAGTTAAAGTTGATGAGCCATACAATGAAGTTATGGGAAAGAATAGTGGAAGCTAGACTAAGAGCAGAGGTCAGCATTTGTGAACAACAGTTTGGTTTCATGCCAAGAAAGAGCACCACAGATGTAGTGTTTGCTTTGAGGATGTTAATAGAGAAGTACAGAGAAGGTCAGACGGAGCTGCATTGTGCCTTTGTGGATCTGGAGAAAGCATATGACAGGGTTCCAAGAGAGGAACTGTGGTATTGCATGAGAAAGTCTGGAGTGGCAGAGGAGTATGTTAGAGTGGTGCAAGACATGTATAAGAGATGTAAGACAGTGGTGAGGTGTGCTTATGGTCTCTTTTGTGAGGGACTCTGGTTTTGGCACTTCTATCTCTCTCTCTGCATGCAGTGCTGAAGAGGGGCGTGGCTGTTACACGTGGGTGGAGTGCTAAGCACACACACCTGATTCAACTTAGCTATCACCAGACTTCTCTAACAGTGACTATGATTTCCCCATACTCTAGTGCCTTCCCTGTGAATAATAAATTTCCTCCATCACACTTTGTCTCCTGCATTTTTGAGTCCGGCTGAATGATCCTGGCGTCACAGAATCTTCTAGCCCTTCTGTGACACCAGGACCATTCAGCCAGACCCAAAACTGCAGGAGACAGGGTGTGATGAAAACGGATGAGCTTTATTGTTCACAGGGAAGGCACTAGAGCACGGGGAAATTGTAGTCACTGTTAGAGAAGCCCTGTGGTTGCTAAGTGGAATCAGATGTGTGTGCTTAGCACCCCACCACCGTGTGACAGCCACGCCCCTCTTCAGCATGCATGGAGAGAGAGAAAGAGAGAGAGAGAGAGAGAGAGAGAGAATGAGAGAGAGAGAGAGAGAGTTAGAGCCACCAAAACCGGAGTCTCTCACAACACAGACCATAACACAGTGTACTGTACAGTGGTACCTCACCTTACGAAAGTCCCAACACATGAAAAATCCAGGTTACGAAATGCATTTTCCTAAAATTTTTGTCTCTGGATACGAAACAAGTTCATATTACGAAAGCATGATCTCAAAAATTTAAACAATGCATCAGTTGCTCTCCCATTGACTATCTCCCAACATCCCGCCCAGCTGGCCTCCCATTGGCTATCTTTCAACATCCTGCCCCGCTGGCCTCCCATTGGCTAGGAGGGATGATGCAGCTCCCTCCTATTGGCTATTATGGAGCTGCCTCTCCATAATACCCATGATACTTTTCGTGTAAAGGACAGAGTTACTGTTGTTTTGTGAGTTTTTCAAGTGTGCTCATTGCAACTTTATTTTTTGGCTGTTTTAACCTTGCATAAACATTTGTAAGATTATAACTCTGTTAAGAAGACATGGTCAAGTCAACACACACACACGCGCACACGCACACACACACACACACACACACACACACACACACACACACACACACACACACACACACACACACACACACACACACACGTGTGTGATTCCCAGTGAGAATGAAAAGAAGAAGTGGGCTTGTGGCATGCAGTTGATTGATATCGCAAAGGAATATGGCCAAACCCGTCGACCATCTGCGATATTGAAGCAGAAGGAGGCCTTAAAAGGTATACTTTTATAATGTTTAAAGGGTTTGGGGGGTAGTATTGGGAGCCTTGGAATGAATTACATCTTTTACATGTAAAATGCGGTTCAACTTACGAAAAATCCAGGTTACGAAAGCACTTCTGAAACAGATTAATTTCGTAAGGTGAGGTACCACTGCATTCAATAATTTTTTCACTTAATTTGAGGACCTATGGTATGAGTCATGGCACTCTTAACTCCTGTTCAAAAGACAAGGGAACGGATTAAGACCATTTACATTATTTGTAATGGGAAAAGCGGATTCGTAATTCGACCAAATCGGAATTCAACCAGCCGTCAGGAATTAATTATGGTCGAGTACAGAGGCACAACTGTAATTAAAATATAATTAAGCTGTGAGTCCCTATCCCCACCTATCACTGAGTGGGCAATATAATGAAGTAGGGAGTGGCCTTTGGAAATTGACTGCAAAATGAACCAGATCAGGACACAATAATAAATAAGAACATGCCATGAATGTTCCAAACATTCACTCATATTCAGAAAGCATTGATTCTTC
Organism: Plotosus lineatus; assembly: GCA_024760905.1. Classification (NCBI taxonomy): domain Eukaryota; kingdom Metazoa; phylum Chordata; class Actinopteri; order Siluriformes; family Plotosidae; genus Plotosus; species Plotosus lineatus. Next base: position 30,959,393 of record CM045737.1, on the reverse strand, counting down.
AATTTCAAATAATGATCATGAAAATTTTGTGTTCTGTATTCCAGCAGTTTTATTCAAAAAAAAAAAAAAAGTTGCTTCTCTACTTTTCATCTGGATGTGGTATCATGACTTAAAACGTTCTTAGGTCCTGAACCTTCTACAAGGGTTTGCAAAGACAAATCACTGGTTTCCTCAGTTTCACATTAGCCATTGCCTCCAGTATTGCATGTGGTGCTACCAAACTTCCATGATAAGTTCCACAGCTACAACTGTGAAAGTGTAGCAAAGTGGCAACATCAAATTGTTGAACCACTGGAAGTATATAAATGATGGGATATGGAGGACATGATTTTCATTTTTCTATACTTTATTAATTCCGCATGGGAAATTACTGCCTCTGTATTTAGCCCCTAAACAGTGAGCACACTCGGAGCAGTGAGCTGCCACTCACACATTGGTGCCTGGAGAGAAGTTGGGGTTAGGAGCGTTGCTCAAGGGCACTTCAGGCATGAATGTGTAGAAAGAGAAGGTGCAGCTCATTCCCACATAACTAGGGGAAGGAAAGAAAACTTTGTTCCATATTTCCACAAAAAACAAGGAAGAAATGAAGCTGTATGTGATACTTAAAGGTATTCGAGCCTTTGGATTCTGTTTTGAGTTTGCATTTTCTGCCTTTGCTTGCATGGGCTTCTTGCGGGTACCCATGATTTCCAGTGACATACTGTGTGGTTGACAGCTGGTGAGGCACTGATTCTTTTAGAGCCAGATTTACGTATATAAATGAAGTTAAAAAGGTATATTATTCATCATTTCATTCAGAACAGGCATCACATCAATACAAAAAAGAGAGGCAATGACAGAACTGTCCACACATTTCATGTGTAGTGTAAGGCAATCACATATCATGTTTCCTTCTATTTTAGTACCTTTAATACCTTTTAAAATAAATGAGATTCTTTTGAGAAAATGTGTTGTGTTTTATAGCTCAGATCAGCATTCTTTACACAAACATGTGTCACATATTTCATTTGAAGTTAAGAATTATTCCAACTCTGTTGGTCTTAATTTAATTATTAGATCTTGTTTTGATTAAAAGTCCAGATTTGTGAATTTTCTCATCTTGGAAATGTAATCCTCTATGTTGATAGAGTTGATTGGAAATATGACAACAAACGTAGTAGATTGCAGGTTGCACAAGAATCCATGGGCTCACAAGAGCCCTTTTGCCATGAGTCAGAGGTACTGCTCGCCTCACCGTGGAACTTTTCTTTTACTAGGTTTTATGATTAATGTGCCGCCTAAACAAATTACAAAAATACATTTTATACATTATCCAGATTATGAAAAGACATAGCCTATAATCTGAGTGTTTGAAAGCTTTTCATCTGGGATGTATAGAACAAGCCAAACACTATTTTCATTTCACCATCCACTGAGTGGCACAACAGCTACTTCCTGTATTTGAAAAGAACGTATAGAAATTTCTATTATTCTTTAATGAAAAAAATATTTTAATATTGGATTCAGATGGTAAAAGAGTTTGCAATACGTACATACTAGCTAATAACACTGACAATTTCTGCCCACAGTCCAATAAAACATGCACATAAGGCCAATTGTTCCAAATTCCCCCTGGATGTGGGTGAATATTTGTGTGTTGCCATCCGATTTACTTTCATGCTGTTCAGGGTGTACCCTGCCTTTGGCCAGTGTCAGGTGAGATCCAACCTCCCAATGACCCAGTAGAGTTAAGCAGTTCTGCAAATGATTAAATGAATGAATTAATGTGATATGTGAAAGTAATAAGATGAAAAGTTTAGCAGGCTACTGAAACTTCTGAAATGCTTAGAATAAATCAGGCTGCACATGCGTCGGCTATGTATGGGCTCATGGTAAATTATTAGAATAGCCATCAGAGTACAACCTCCATATAACCACTGTTTGCTTTGCAATTACTTCATACTGAACATGGATGCCAGAAGAATGCTTTTTCTACAAGAAGTATATGCTGAATACTTTTGAGTTGATGTGTTTAACAATAAGAGTATGTACATTATGACAGTGTCTGCACAGTAGTAGTAAACTGTGTCAAATTCTGAACATTGCCAACAACAGTGCAACAGTCATAAGCTACTGACTCAACTTGCACACTTCTAAAGTCAACCAACAGGGAATGTAGATCTGCTGTTAAAAATAGTGCAATAACCATCACCTGATCTTTGGGTGGTCTCTATTTGTAAACAAATTGCATTTTGCAATATGACCTACAATGTGTATTACTATACTGTATTGAAAATTCCGGTAAGTGTTGGCAGTTCATTTTTGTGTCCAGATGACCTTCCAAAGTGACCTCTCATCCTTAATTTTTAATTTCTACCAAATAAAAAAAATCTTGTTTTCATTTGATAATTTGTAAATGAATCAATTGCTCAAACAGAACAGGGTATGGGCTCTGAAACATTTATTTCAAGGCCAGCCAATACACTTTACCTCTGAGACAAATTAGCACGGATAAGCTGAAAATCTCTGAAAAGCACATGTAAGAGGTTTTGGAGACAAAGTCAGAGAGGCTAGATTGAGATGGTTTGGACATGTACAGAGGAGGGATAGTGAATATATTGGTAGTAGGATGCTGAGGTTGGAACTACCAGGCAGAAGGCCTAGAGGAAGACCAAAGAGGAGATTTATGGATGTGGTGAAGGAGGACATGAAGGTAGTTCTTTTAAGAGAAGATTCAGAGGATAGGGTGAGATGGAGGCAGATGATTTGCTATGGCGACCCATTAAGGGAACAGCCGAAAGAAAAGAAGAAGCTGAAAATCTCTGAACAGTTCTTGAGGGAAAGCCTTTTGGTTTGAGGCAATCATAACACATATTTTTTAATTGTAGATTTACAGTCCTATCAGTGATGTAAATGGGTTTCATAAAAACTCAGTTTTTGTTTTAGTTTATTCACAATCTAAAAAAATTGAAGACACAATGAAATTTTGTATATGCTATTTCTGACATAAACAACACACTCAGGTTAGTCAGTAATTAGTCTTCAGTAACAGCGTGATCCTGCTCAGATTGTCATTAAACCCAAAGCTGGGAACACTGAGAATGTGACAAACACAGTTGAAGCTCATGTCCAACAGAGGGCACCATGCATGTCCAACACACACACCCACATACACACCCACACACACACACACACACACACACACACACACACACACACACGCACACGCACACATACACACACACACACACACACACACACACACACACATTCCTTGTCAACTGTGGAAATTTATCGTATGCAGTTCAAATGGTGGTTTAAATGTTTTTGAATGGGTGTTGGAGCAAACTCGTGGAAACCAGGAACATTGGCTTCGTGAGATGGCAAAACTTCTCATTGCATCAAATTACTCCACCGTGCCACCTTATTTTTGATCAGTTGCAAATGTTTAAAGCACAAAATTTCCTTTCGTCTGTATTCCATACATGCATCATCACTTATACATTCTGAGGTATTTCTGGCTGTTTGTCTGTCTGTCTTGTCATCTTGTTTCATTTTTATGACCTGTAGAAAAGACGTATGCCTGTACTTTCTCACATTCTCTCCCCCATGCAGAGAGTCATTGAGGATCCATTCCAGAGTGTATGAGCAAAAAGATTCCTTTCCAGCAAACAGAACCTATTTGCTGCTTGATGAATGCAATTTGATGGTCTTTGGCACCTATTGACTGCCATGGTGTTGTAGTATACAATTCCTTTAAACGTCAGCCAGGGATGGAAAACATGCATTGAAAAAACACACAGGAAAATTTCCAACACTTCGACCACAGAGTCTGACAAACCCTAACTATCTATTCTTGTAAGCCTTGCTAAGTGTGACATAATGCAATTCATAACTGAAAAATCCTCAGAGATGAATGAGAAGATTCTACATGACATGTGTAATGTAACTCAGAGTGAGATGATGCCAAAATCTGGCATAAAATACCTTACAATTACTGGCGGATAATTTTTGACATTTGATCATTTGACCTTTTTTTTTGCAGTTTTCCCCCCATGAAAATATCCCAGTGGAATGCAAACAGGCAGATTTGTCAAAACAACAGCATAAACCACTTTCACTTATATCTGTTCCACTGAATCTTTTAGATGGTGTTACATATTTCTGACAAAGCAGGATAAACTTAGATATTCTCTTCATTACTCTGTACCCGATGTCCCTCTGATGTAGGCCATTAATGGATTTTAATGCAATAGAACTGTAAACGTGACCTGCACATCAAATTTACCACACTGTGCAAAAGTCTTAAGCACCTACACACTTAGACCCTATAATGTTTGCACACACACACACACACACACACACACACACACACACACACACACATACACATATATATATAAATGTGTATGTGTGTGTGTGTGTGTGTGTGTGTGTGTGTGTGTGTATATATACACTCAGTCTGTCGTTTATAAACAATGAATGCAGCGTCATTGCGTCATTACGTCAGCGTACTACGTAGATACGTCTAAACTCAAAATTTGACTTTAAAAAAAAAAAAAAAAAACATAAAATTGAAAAACCGTAAAACGGATGAACGTAAGTCGGGGAGCGTCTGTGTATTATTTTTTTAACGCTTTCAATCTATAGTTTTACAACACAAAATTAAATGTTGCAAATTAAGGTTTGTGGTATAGAAATCTCGCAAATAATCAAATAAATAAAATGCCCAAGACACTACTTTTCATTAAAATTACATTAATGTTGACCTGGTTAAATTTATTCCCGTTTACTGTAGTTAAAAGTCTTCACAGTATTGTATACTGATCAGCTTTAAAGTTAAAACAAGTGACTCACAGAGTGAATAACATGTGCTCCTTGGAGACTGGAAGTGCAGAAAGGTTTTATTTAGCTGAAGGCAGTGACACCGTTAGAAAAGAGAATAAGACAAAAGGAGAGGATAAGTTCTGTTCAAGCTTCATTATTCTTCACTCGTACCTTCTGTGGAAGACACTACCACTACAGAGTGAGGATCTAAAGCCACTTCAGAAATGCTTGAGTATTAAAAAATAGCCATTTTTGGTATTCTATATCACTGTTGCCAATGACAAAGTGATGAATGGAGAAATAGAAATAACTTGCTACAGTAGCATGCATCACAGGATGTATTAAGCAGCAAATGGACAGTTGATTCTTAGAGGAAGCAGGAAAAATAGGCAAGAGTAAGGATCTGTGCTACTTTGACAAATGCCATATTGTTCTCTCTAGACAACTGGGACACAGCATCTCCAAAACAGGAAGGCATCCATACAATGAATCCAACAATGCTGTTGTGATTATCATCATTTTCTGTAACCACTTAATCCTAATTAGGGTCACACGGAGGCTGGCGCCCAGTCAAGTCTGGGCGAGGGCAGAGAACACCCTGGACAGCTCGCCAGGCTATCGCAGAGCGGAAACATGCTGATGGCTTTGCAGCCTACTCTTGTCAAAAGTTAGCAATGGTTCCTCACACCAGAGGCACTGACATGGTCGACCTTTGATAACCCAGTTGGCTGCACTGGGGATCACAGTGACAACCTTGTGGAGAGTGGGGCATGAACCTCCAACCGTAGGATCAGTAATCCAGCACCTATACCACTAGGCCACCACTGCCCCGTGTGTTGTGATAAATTAATATAAACCTGTGACTTGCTTTACAGTTGGTACTATTGTTGGAGCTGCTGTTAGAGAAACTCAATCAATACCTGTGCACTGTGCAATAACAAATAATAGTAACTGATTCAATTTGGTGATATGATGTTTCTTTCTGAAGCCCTTTGTACTGTACTAGATTTGCTCATATTTCTCAATATCAACACACTGCAGTTATATTTCTTTAAATTGTCTTGAGTAGGACAATGTGTATGTGTGTGTGTGTGTGTGTGTGTGTGTGTGTGTGTGTGTGTATGTATGTATATATATATATATATATATATATATATATATATATATATATATATATATATATATATATATATATATATATATATATATATATATATATATATAAATTTATGTGAAACACTGTGAACCAGGTTAGGACACACTTGAGTAGCTGAGTAGCTGAGCTGCAAAAGATGGCTATTTAATAGAATAGATCATTTAGAAGTAGTTATAGTGAGCAATCAAAACTTCTTAAAAATTGACAGATTTATGAAATTTATAGGAGGTGCTGTTTGCAAAGACTTTAAAAAGCAAAAACTGACCTTCTACTTTGACTTGATGTGCAGTACAGGTGGCACAGGGTAAGATGGTGAACTCTTCGGCCTGATACATGGAGTAATCTGTGCTAGCCACAACTAAGTGATCTCCGGGCCTCCATCCAATTGCTGCATCCACCAGGGACAACACACTGGAGTTCGAGATGATTTCTACTGAGACGGAGGCCTTTGGACTCACTATAAACACACATAATACACAGTTTATTAACACACAGTATATGTAGGGCAGTGGTAGCTCAGTGGTAAAGGCTCAAAATACATAATTTCGTGGTTGTTTCTCAAAAAACACAAACTAGCACATGATTAGCTACACTACAAGATGACCAAAACCACTCAATTCGAAAACCAGGCCACTAATGCCGCTAATATGAATTAAACCCTTCCTTTCCTGCAATAACAACATTGACTCTTTTGGTAAGGCTTTCCACAGTCATGTGGGGATTTGTGGTCCATTCAGGCACAAAGAATTACAGAAGGACTGCATTGATGTGAGATGAGGAATCCTAAATCAGTTTTTCCAGTTCATCCTGAAGGTGTTTAATGGGGTTAAGCTCTGGGTTTTTTGATGGCCACTCAAGTTTTTCCACTCCTAATTTTGGCAAATTGTGTCTTTATGGACCTCACTTTGTGCAGAAGAGCATCATCATTCCGCAACCGCTTTGGCCCTATCAGATCCAGTGAAAGGAATTCTAATGAATACACAACACCCTGTACATAAAGACATCCTTTGTAATTATGTGCTTCCCAATTTGTGGCAAATGTTGGGGAACACTACCATACAACCATACATAAGGCTCTTCAAGATACATATAGCTCTGGAAAATATGAGACCACTTTGAACGGGGATACAGAAAGATTTTTTGGTCAACTTGTAAAAATGACTGTTTATCTACATTTCTTTTGTACTTGTTGGTTTTCTGTGCTACTTAGCATGGTATGCACGCTGTAATACTGTAGGACTACTCTCTTGGTTGGAAAGCCCACAGCTTTATGTAAAACCAGACACTATTCTCGTCCACCACACTGGAGTTCACCTAGTGATTGTGAAAAGACCTATTCCTGTACGGTTGCGAGGAGGCTGGTGCTTATCTCAGCTGACCCTGGGTGAAGGCGAGGTAAAACCTATACAACTCACCAGAACATTGCAGGGCCAGACTGGAGTTTTATATAGAGTACTCAATTCTGATTTGTCAGTTTTTGCAGTGGCGGGGGGGGGACATTAAAGGTGATAAAATATCGCAGAGGAATATGGCCAAACCCGTCTACCATCAGTACAATATTGAAGCAGAAGGAGGTCTTAAAAGGTATGCTTTTATCATTTTTAAAGGGTTTAGGGAGTAGTATTGCGGGCTTTGGAATGAATCACGTAAATTGTGTCATGTAAAATGTGGTTCAATTACGAAAAATCCAGGTTAAGAAAAAGGCTTTGGAACGGATTAATTTCGGAAGGTATTTTAGTCCAAACTTTCCAACTTCTCTTCAATCCGTAAACTTTACCAAACACTCATGTCATGTACCTAAGGATGTTATCTATACCCAAAAATATATCATGAACTATTTAAATGTGTAAATAGTGCTTACACATTTCACCAGTTATCATAGAAACGCTTTATGTAGACATATTCATACACACAAACACCGGTGCTTGACCTTTATTGGCATTTGAAAGTCCAGACAGGAAATGAATAGCAGAGGAATAAATGTTGCTCTGTGGGGGTAAGTCATAAAGCCTAATCACCAAGATTAAGTGAAGTAGGACTATGGCATGGTTTCTGGGCACAAAGTGCTAGGGAGATGTATTGTAGACTCGTTCAGACCCAGATTCTCTCAAGAAACGTTCCCTTTTGTAATTACTGCCCTTTCCTCTCACTGCCAGCACTCATTATTTGGGGTCCTTGTGTGACTGATTCAATTTGTCTCCATCCTGCTGGCTAGTCCTTTCTCTGAAGACCTCACATGCAATTGTTCACTAGCTGTGTGGTCAATTAGCTACATTCATTCGTGGCGAATGGACAGGTTTGACCCTGCAGAGCCATTCAGTGTCTAAAGACTATTTCTTAATAATCAGCAGTACGATCTGTTTAAATAGAAAAGGTCTTTATGAGTAGCAATTCAGGGTCAGACAATGACACTTATAGGAGAAGGCAAAACTTCAAGATGCTGAACTTCATTGTAATAAAAATGCTGAAATTTTGATGCAGCTGGTTTTCTGCAATTTTGATACTTATAAAGGACAACATGGTAGTGCAGCTGTTAGCAGGTCCACCTCACAACTAAAAGGTTTTGGGTTTGAGTCCTGGGCATGGGCATTTTTGTCTGGAGTTTAGTCCACATGCTTGAGTGAGTTTCCTTTGGGTACTTCGGTTTCCTTCCACTATCAAAAAACATGCACATTGAGCTAATTGCTGTTCCAAATTGCTCCAAGTGTGTGTGTGTGTGTGTGTGTGTGTGTGTGTGTGTGTGTGTGTGTGTGTGTGTGTGTGTGTGTGTGTGTGTGCAGACGTGTGTGTGTGTGTGTGTGTGTGTGTGCCTTGTGCCTTGCTGGCCATGCAAAGCTCTGGGGTTTAGCTGTTCGGGGTGTCTACCCCACCTTGTGTCAGCTGAAATAGATTCCAGCCTCCCTGCATCCCTTAAATGGTCTGGAAATTGAGTGAGAGAGTGAGTGAGTGAGTGAGTGAGTGAGTGAGTGAGTGAGTGAGTGAGTGAGTAAATGAGAATACCTATCAGCAAACCCAGTGTAGTTGGTGAACACAGATTTAAGTCATGCTACATAACTAGCTACTTTAAGTTATGTCAGAAGAATGTTGCTGAGCTTATTCTGATGTTTTTTACTGGCATATCAGATATGAAGATATTTCTTAATTTTTATATCATTATCTTAAAGACACAGTAAAAATTTGATACGTTAGCCAGCACTGCAGTATTTTTAACCAACTAATTCGGCTAGAATTCATTTAAAACCTTGCCAGTAGTAATTAGGCAACCGTTACCCCAGTAGCCAACCAAAAGCTAGCTGTTAGCTGAACTGTTGTTTTGATGAAATACTTGCAAATAGCGGACCAATTGAGCATAAACGATACACTCGTTCATGTATTTTAGACAGCCAAATATATAAGCAGGCCTGAAAATACTGAAGGTAAAAAAACAACAACAACAACAACAAAAAAAAACACTGGTATTCCTTACAGCAAATATCAGACAACACTATAACTCATTTCTGTTTCTTTCTTTCTTTCTTGTAGTAAAATTTCCTTTCTCTGCCTTTAGAGTGTCCATGAAATGAGTTATGCTATATGAATATATGTGTTATACAGACGCTCCCCGACTTACGTTTTTAATTTGTTCCAGATGGCTGAACGTAAGTTGAAAGTGAACATAAGTAGTGACGTATGACATATGACGTGTGACGTATGACGCTCATACTGCAGTATACATCCATAAATACCATTACCGTATCTCATTAAACACCCCTAAATCAATTATTATGAATATAACATTGGAAAATAATATCAAATATATCAAATAATACCAACGTTAATTTCAAATAAATTAAATTCAAGCAGAATAATTTCAAATAGATACATTTTAATCAAATTCACTCATCAAATATCAAATACAATATCAAATACAACCTTTACCATTCTCTATGACGCGATCTTTCTGCTTGTAAATGGTTCCGATGGTCGATGGATGGTCACCTTACATGAAGCTGAGCCGAGTCACATTAATATGTGAGGCGCTCAAAACCGAAAGTAGTGTAATTGCTGTGCTTGGGACAAAGCGCGGGTTATACAGACTTCCGGTCTTTCAAGTGAGCAAGGGCACCGTTGAACTCATTTAGTACTCAGCCTGCACTGATGTGAATCACCTGCAGAGCGGAGAGTTCTGTTTCTTTTCTGGATTCGGGTTTTCATTCATTTTACAACTCTCTTTGCTTAACTGAGTATGCATGGTAGATTGCGCCGATTCGAGCAGATAGTTAATTCATCTCTGTGTATGAGACTTGCACCCATGCTAGTAGGCTTACGCTTCTGACCAACCATATTTGCTTAGGGTTACAAAAGTCCACAAAACAGTGTAAAAACAGATCACAGAGACAACGTCTTAACACAAGGGTAACACGCTATATAACGTATATATATATATATATATATATATATATATATATATATATATATATATATATATATATATAACTGAACTGGGAAGAAGGAGGGGCACGTTCAGTCTGTCGATTGTAAACAATGGGCGCAGTGTCATTGCGTCATTATGTCAGCGTACTAAATAGGTACATCTGAACTCAAAATTTGACTTTAAAAAGAAAAAAGTAAAATCGAACAAACGTAAAACAGATGAACATAAGTCGGGGAGCGTCTGTAATTCATTGGTAATGAAAGGATATAATGTGGTGTGGCCATATAAACCTCCAAGTATGTTTTTACCTGAGAAACAATAATGTATTAAAACCAGTTCATGACTGAAAATGTGATTTCTCTTGCAGCTACAGATACTGGAGGTTTTCCTTAATCCAGTATTTTGGGTTCATCAGCAGTGGAACAGAACCTCACCAGCTAAAGGTGACTCCCATCTGGTACTCAAGCACAGAGGAAGTAAATTAAAAAAAAACATTCTGAGGGGAAGAAAGGTTTCTGGGGGAATTTGTTCAGCATGTATTGACAACAATGGTGATGAGTACATTAATACAAAGGAGCAAATAAATGTGGAACACAAACATGAACTTATGTGGCATGTTTAGAGACTCAGATCCACTTTGCCTTGACTCTAAATATGATGAAGAACACCTTGCATAAGCCAGAACTGACCAAATGAGACCTTGAAGTCTGAACTGACCTTGCATTTGGAAACATTTAAGGAATGTGTAAACCAGCTGGGAGTATGAGTGAACTTTATCTCTGCTGTCTTCTTTTTGCTTCATAACTGATAATTTCATTTTTAATTTGTCTGCATGTTCAGAGCTTAGCAAACCAATAAAGTTTCAAAACAGAATTTCTAAAGTTAATGCATGCTTCTTTATAGAGAAATTGGTACTTTTATCACCCCTAAGACTTTTAAATGTATATATGTTCCTCTTCTCTATGCACAATCCTATAATACACATTATTTCCTTTTAAAAAAGCTTTAAACAAAAGTCCTTTGGCCCTACAACCATTAACCACTATATTTTTACACCTGATTTTTGTTGCCTGATGTCAAGAGCTCTTGATCAAATATCTGAAGAGGTGTTAAAAGGAGTGTACAACACATTGTATACATACCTAATTTGCCACAAAGGAATCGGACACGGTAGTTTCGGCAAATCCCTTCCTTCTGGTCCTTATTTAGGCACACGAGGCCATAATTCTTGTCCAGTCTGGAGAAGACATCACCAGTCATATTTGCAGGGACCCCACTGACAGTTTCAGCCTGAGGAGAGACATGCATAAAGACATTAAAAAAAAAAAAAAAAAAAAAAAAACGCGATTAAGTGTTTCAACCGAGAACATGCCTGAAAATGGTTGGGTTCTAAAATGTTTTTAAGAGGGAAAATGTAGGCTGAAGACAGCGGAAATTATTATGTTGCGTGCACATGGATTTAGTGTCCTGAGACAGGATAGATAGCACAAATTTCAAAACAAGTCAGTGCATAAAAAAGTATAACACCAGGGTAGACAAAGTGAGGAGCCTGTTTTTTGTCTGGGGAACAAAAGCATATTCAAAGACCATTTTCTCTTAAATTGATGTGATCACTTAATTTCTACTTTTATTCCTTAGACATCACTGAATATAGTGATAAGCTGTGACAAAATCTATCAATTCTGTTTGTTTTTTGACAATTGCAGGATGCTGTGCTGGAAATGTGTCAAATTCACAGGTCTTATTTTAATAAACCTGTAACATCATTTCTACTCTTTTTGCTTAATTTATCTCAAAATAGTAAATAACAAACCTTCATTTTTTAAAATTTGACACTGCATTATGATGTTTTGGTTGTGCATTTTATCCATCCAAAGTGAGCGCACAGGTAAACAGTCAGCCAACACTCAGAGTAGTGTGCATTGCGTGTGCATTTGGGGGTTAGGTGCCTTGCCCAAGTGTATTTTAGCCATGAAAGTGGAAAAACGGAATGTGCTGCTCACGACCTCCACTACCACATTTTTCTTCTGGTTCCGGAATCAAACCAGTGACCTTGCGACCCCAAGCCTACTCCTCTAACTATTCGGTAACAGGTACACCAGCTACCGTTAGGCACAGAAATTCACAGACAGAACTTTGGTGAATGAAGAAAATTGTGATGCTGACCCAAAGTGTAGTTTCTGTGTGTGTGTGTGTGTGTGTGTGTGTGTGTGTGTGTGTGTGTGTGTGTGTGTGCGTGTGTGTGTGCGTGTGTGTGTGTGCGTGTGTGTGTGTGTGTGTGTGTGTGTGTGTGTGTGTGTGTGTGTGTGTGTGTGCGCGCATGCCTGTGTGTGTGCGCATGCGTGTGTGTGTGTGTGTGTGTGTGTGTGTGTGTGTGTATACCTCAATATCTAGCGGACTACTGCACAGAGTTTCTGGAAAAGCTTTCCTATGGTCTGAAAGCTTCTCCCAATCTCCTGAGCCTTTCTCATTGTCATGATTAAACCACTCCGTCCACTCAGCATCTGCAAACCCAAAATACATGTGCACACTTAGGGTAAAGCCTTGACATGGAAAGCTCTTGAACTGGCTGAAAGGATAAGATATTAGAATTTTTTTACATCTAGTTTATCTCTCCTGCCTGTATTTGTATGAAGGTAATTAAAGCACACGGTAAACTCCAGTTCTCATATCAAATAAGACAATCACAAAGTGAACGTTCTGCAATTATTGCTATGTGGTTTTAGGAGAATTAAATAATAAAACACTAAAGAGCATACAGTCAGATCTTCATTCATTTATTTTCTGAACCGCTTTGTCCGCTGGTGCCCATCTCAGCCGATTTTGGATAAGGGCAGAGTACACCCTGGACAGGTCACCAGGCCATCACATGGTACAATCAGATCTGCAAAAACTTTTCTATTTTTTCTTCTTTTTCATGGAATGAGGGATGAATATCTGAGTTGCATCTGGCCTAGCTTATGATTTCTAAATTGCACCTCCACAATGCCATTCCTAGCTTTTCTTTTAGCCTTCTTATCTTTTCCTTTGAGGAAATAGAGAGAAGATGCAAGAAAGGGAAACAATGACAAGAGAAATCAAGAACAAACACATGCACTCGCTAAGACATTCTTGCTCACTGAAGCATCAGTGATGCATTTGCTTACTGATGTTCCCCAGCTGCATTAACTGCAGAATGAATCTGCCTACACAAAACAGTGATTACACAGTAAATTATCCTTAATTACAACATTATTGCACATCTACAGCACACACTTAAATATTGATTTGTTTTTAACCTAAACAAGATTCTACTCATCACCTTGCCTTTTATAAAGCAATGCACATAAACTGATTTCAGTGCAAGGTTGGTATTAATTAGGATAAATAATGCTTCTCCAAAGACATGTGAGGCCTGACAACTGCACCTTTTCAAACTACTGCTTGTGCTGCATCATAGGGCAGCCTAACACACTGCCATCTTCTGAATACAAGTTGACAGATATCTACTATTGGCTAAAGCTGCTAAGATTGACAAGAACACATAGTATTCCATCTCTCCCACCCACACAAGCACAGACACATTTGCTCCATTGGCTTTGATGGCTGAGGCATCATTTGGGAATTCAGCTTGTAATCTACTAATGATTGCCTGATTATTTTTTATTTCAACAAGGTTGTGCTCTGATGGGCTGTACTGTAACCACTAACTTGGAAAAAGCAACATGAATAGTTTTACAAATGTGAGCATATTTGCATACAGTTGCACAGTTGTAGGCTTGAAACTTCACACAGACATTGCGTCATGATCAAACCACGAACCCTGGAGCTATGAAGTGACAAAATTATTCATTGTGTCATAGTGTGGCTGGCTTATCAAATACACAGTTTTGTCAGGAACTTAAATCCAAAGTTTTGCTTGAGTCTTTCATTTTCAAATTACTATCAGATACAATGGCACTTCAGAAGTTATTCTAAGTTTATATAATGGAGTTGCACAAAAGTATCCCCAAAACTGTTGTGGTTGGCCAAGTGGCTGATATAGTGAAAGGAAACCAAGAACAATTTTAGGAGCTTAAAGAATATGCATTATGTAAACAACATGAACAGCTTTTATTTCTCTGGCACAAATTTTCAAATAATAGGTAGAGGACGGAAAGTAAGCAATCTGTTCTATTTTATTATCAAAGATGACTTAAGGATCCAAATTGTTGTGAAAGACTGTCACCTATTGTTGAATCATTTAGTAATTGGTTTGATTAAAATGGAAATTGCAATACTATATTACTACACTCTATTTGTTCTACTATTGTTTTAAGTATCTTGCTACACTGACACACATAATTCCCATAGCAATATAGTCAGGCCAGGTAAAGCTTGTTTTCAAATAATAACTTAAAGGGTATACACACAGGAAGCAATTTATTCATAACTTATTGAATTTACATGGACATGGACTTCCTGTATGTAGTTACCCTTAAGAACTTTACAAGATAGTCTTGTTTAATGTTACAACTGGGACTTAAAACTAAGCTGTTAAGAAAAAACAAGCTTGCATTACACATGTGTTAAAATTTAAAAAAAAAAAAAAAAAAAAAAAAAAAAAAAAGGACCAAAAAAATCTGCTGTACATACAGTTTGTGAATTTCTTCAGTGTTCCTATAATTATGAAACTGACCCGTTGTTACTGCATTGTAAACTATGGAAAATGGATAAATAAGCAATGTACTCTTATTTTTAGCTAATTGTTTATATGGTGGGCAAAAACAGTTTTTGAATTTTATCGTGTATTTTGGTTGTCGCAACGCTGGCACCCCTCGTAGCAAAATCTAGGCGAAGGCAGTGTATACTCTAAACAGCTTCCCAGTCCATTGCAGGGCCAGCATACATCACCATTCACACTCACACCTAAGTGCAAATGAAAATACCCATTTAGCCTAATGTGCATGTCTTTGGACTGTGGGAGGAAACTGCAGCACCCAGAGGAAACAGGCAGAAGCATAAGAAAAGCATTCCCAGGAAAGCAACCTCCAAAGGGACACACTATTGATGAGCATAGGCCTCAAACCCAGTAGCTTCCTGCTGTGAGATGCAAGAAATAACCCTATGCCACAAATATTTAATTAATGGTAATAAATAAAACTGTTATTTATGAAGTAGTTATATCATGTTTCATAATGAAATACAAGTTACCACTTTTGGTATTTCCTGTTTTGAATTTGAAGGAGCATAAACCATCCTTTCTTAATCCGTTAGGCTTTCATGGTTTGATTTTTAAAGTAAGTCGTGTTTGCTCATCAGATCAGGAAATGTAAACTTAATAAATAAATAAAATTGATGAAGAGTCCAAATTGTCTCCATATTTTCTTGGTAACCCTACCTTCAGCTAAATAATTTACATAAGGGGGCGGTGATGTAGTGGCTATGGTGCTGTGCTCATGATCGGGAGGTTGTGAGGTCGAATCCCACTGAGACCCTCACTGTGCTAAGACCCCTGGGCAAGGTCGCAACCACAAGTGTGCCTCTGTTCACTCAGCAGTATAAATGGGTACCAGTAAAAATATACTGGGAAGGTAACCTGAAATGGACTAGAGTCCCATCCAGGAGGCGTTGAACTCCTGGTCGCTTTTCACGCTACAGAAACCGAGGATAAGCACCGGCCTGATGAGTCACTATGGCTTGAGTGTAAAAAGCCCAACTGACTTTACCTTACCTTACCATATATCCTCTGCATATACATGATTTGAATAAGCTGCAACAGAGCCATTGGTTCAGTAAAACAAAACAAAGAAAGAAAGAAAATGTAGCTACTGAAGTATGTATTGGCTTTTTTTCATACCATTATCACCACTGCTACACTTGCTTTCAGTACCGGGTGCAGTGTAAATAAACATTTTTCTGGATCCCTATCTATCCCATGGTCCACCAATTTGAAGGATCTGTTTGTACATCATATTCGCTCTAGTGTGTATACCGTACATATTTAAGCCTATATAAAAGCTATTTTTACAATTATTTGTATAATTATTTAAATTGATTTTCAAACATATGACTGGGTGCAAGTGTTTATTGTGAACTATTGTTGAAACGTCATAAATTCATATTGAAAGGATGCTAGGCAACAATGGCCACATGTCAAAGTAATAATTGGACATGCTCTTAAGGTGAAAAAAAAACAGCCCTGATTACAATATATAATAAGCTTCTACCAGGGCAAGTAACACCTTTTACAAACATGTTCAGCTTCTCTGTGAAGTTACATGAGTAGCAGGCTGAAAGGACAGTAATGACAAGCTTCACAATACCTCACAGGAAGTACACTGGCCTTTCAGATTTCAGAAATGTAGCTGTCGTGCAATAAGGTGGAGTTAGCTATGAGTAAATTGGTGGTTATTGAGTGTAAGTGTGTTCAAATTCAACTATGATTCAAGTCACTATCATGGCTTGAATCGGTCTTGTCCATTAGCTTTGATGTTAAATGTGACCCAAATAAAAAAAAAGGAAGGTGATGGGATATAGAAGAATATTTAAAAGGATTCAAATGAATTATTCTCACCTTGCACCCACTGACTGACGATGGTGACGACAAACTGTTCTCCATCACTTGAGATAAAAGTACGGGAGCTCCTAGCCACTGATGATGCCTTGGTTCCTATATTTTAGGACAATACACACCAGAAGCAATGTCAGTGTTACCAAAGTTACCTCAGCAAATGTCACTAGAATTGATTTTCTACTGAGTCAATTCATGAAGAGCTTCACCTTGATAAATGGCATGATCCTCCACCACTGTTGATGTATTCCCTTTCACTGTAATAAAAGTCCATGGGTGCCTGGAGACACAGTGACCGATAAGGTAAGATGGGAACAAGAGAAAATAACAGAGGACCAAAAAATGATAATGAACATTACAGTATTGAGGTCAAAGAACATGAATGTAGTCAGACGGAAAGAGAGACAGGCATGGCTAGAATTGTGGTCTGAGAGCTATACATCAGTTTCTGAAGAGATCGGTAGATGGAGGGCTACACACAAGGACGTGCTTAGACTGTATGATCTAATCACAGGTTTGCAACATCGGACTATTCAAAAGTAATCATGGCTGTATCATATGGGAACTGTGAAAGTGCGATGATGATGAAATGTTTTTCACAAGCTGTGAGGGCTTCTCACAGGTTATATATATATATATATATATATATATATATATATATATATATATATATATATATATTTCTTGCTTTCGGCTTTTTTCCTTTTTCTCGGGAGTCGCTACAGCGAATCATCTGATTCGCACATTTGATTTGGCATAGGTTTTCACGTCGGATGCCCTTCCTGTCACAACCCTTTAGAAAGGGACAGAAACACGATGACGGCTTTGCAGCTACTGTTTACGAAGATCAGCAATGGTTACTTTACATGCCTCACACCATAGACAGTGAGAGACATGGCCCGCCTTTGATAACAGTTAGCTGCACTGGGGGGACAGTGACAACCATATATATATATATATATATATATATATATATATATATATATATATATATATATATGTGTGTGTGTATGTATGTGTGTATGTATGTGTGTGTGTGGGTGGGTGTGTGTGTGTGTGTGTGTGTGTGTGTGTGTGTGTGTGTGTGTGTGTGTGCCGACGTGTGTGTGTGTCAGAAGATGGTTGTTTTCGAATAAGGCCATGCTCATTTAAATTTAACGATCAACCAATTGCAAACCTGCCCATGTGGCAACACATCACCCATTGCTGTTTCTCATGAATTATTTTTATATAAAATTGGCTTGCTAATGATCTTCTTGCATTCTTCCATTTCTATTCCCTCCATCCATTCTTTGGGAAAAGTCATTATGCCCCGGTAGAATATGGGAGTTTGTTTCTTGGAGTGATACTGCTGTAAGAGCAAGAGCAATATTTCATTGGCTATGACAGGATTATTGCATATACATTGCATAAAATGGTCTCTGGCACACTGCCAATCTTTAAGATAAGATAAGATAAGATAAGATAAGATACAGCTTTATTAATCTCACAATGGAGAAATTCACTGTTACAGGCTCTTGAGGTACTATCAGTAGGGGGTGCAAAAATAGATACAAGTACGAACATACACACATACATATATATTATATAAGTAAATAAATAAATAAATAGATACATAAATAGTATAAATTACTAAACAATAAAAGAAAAGAAAAGAATGGAGCAACTTTATAGACTGGCCTATATTAAAGTGTAATGTATCTGAGGGCAGAGTAGATGGGTTGATATGGTTCACAGTCAGTGGGGTAGATGTGGTTGATTAAAGTGCACGGGGTTTTTATTGCACATAACCGGTATTTTCACAGACAGTTACAAAGTGGCGTTGTACAGTCTGACAGCGGTGGGAATGAACGACCTGCGGTAGCGCTCCTTCCTGCACTGAGGATGCCTCAGTCGTCCACTGAAGGAGCTGCTTAGCTCCTCTACAGTCTGGTGCAGTGGGTGAGAGCTGTTGGACAGGATGGATGTGAGCTTTGCTACCATCCTCCTCTCACTCACCTCCTCCACAGAGTCCAGTGGGCAGCCGAGGACAGAGCTGGCCCTCCTGACCAGCTTGTTCAGTCTCTTTCTGTCCCGCTCTGTGCTGCCCGGGCCCAGCAGATGGCAGCGTAGAGGATTGCAGAGGCTACCACAGAGTCATAAAATGTCCTGAGCAGAGGTCTGCATATGCCGAAGGACCTGAGTCTCCTCAGAAGGTGGAGGCGACTCTGGCCCTTCTTGTACAGGGCGTTGGTGTTGTGGGACCAGTCCAGTTTATTGTTAAGGTGAACACCCAGGTACTTGAAACTGTCCACTGTCTCAATGTCCTGTCCCTGGATGTTCACTAGTAAATGTGTGTGTGTGTGTGTTTGAGTGCTTCTCCTGAAGTCGACCACCATCTCCTTCGTCTTCCTAGTGTTCAAGCACAGGTGGTTGCGCTCACACCAGTCCACGAAGTCGTCGATGACCGACCGGTACTCCAGCTCGTTCCCCTCTGACACACGGCCCACGATGGCGGAGTCGTCCGAGAACTTCTGGAGGTGGCAGCTGTTTGTGTTATATATGAAGTCCGAGGTATAGATGTTAAAAAGGAAGGGTGAGAGGACGGTGCCCTGCGGTGCCCCGTGCTACAGACTACCACCTTTGACTTACAGCCAGCGCAGCCGCACGTACTGTGGACGGTTAGTAAGGTAGTCAATAATCCAGGCAGCAAGATGCCCGTCCACTCCCACGTCCTCCAGCTTCCCCGCAGGCGCTGGCCTGATGGTGTTGAAGGCGCTGGAGAAGTCAAAGAACATGACCCTCACAGCGCTGCCGGCGATCTCCAGGTGGGTGAGTGCCGCTGCAGAAGGTAGATGACGGCGTCTTCTACTCCGATGTTGGGCCTGTAGGCAAACTGCAGCGGGTCTAGGGTGGGGCTCACCATAGAGCGGAGGTGTTCAAGGAGGAGCCTTTCCATGATCTTAATGAGGTGGGAGGTCAGGGCGACAGGTCTGTAGTGGGCTGGTTCCTTCGCTTGTGCTGTTTTGGGAACCGGAACCACACAGGAGGTCTTCCAGAGGACTGGAACCTTCTCCAGGCTGAGGCTCAGGTTGTACAGGTAGCATAGTACCACACAGAGCTGGTCTTAGTATGGTGTGTCCAAGTGTGTGGCTTATAGAAAGATTGAAGTAATCCATCCATTATTTATTATTTTCTTCTCCTTGATTTTTTTCCAGTTGTAAATGTTTATCTGTTAGGTGAAAATACTTGGAAGAACTTCATGTACTCAGCACAGCAGTGAGGGAGTTTTACTGGGAAACTGTTTGAGAGGTGATCTTTGGTTTCGTTCCTGAGACATGCTAACATTCCTGATTCAACACCTCCAAGAATGTATTGGTTAAAAACATAGCTGCTCCTGTTCATTCAGAGAGTAAAAGAACATTAATTCTCATGAGATAACGAATGTTCTACCTTTGAAAAGACCTAATCCTGATCTATTGTTTAAGTTAAATATTTAAAACAACAAACATTTCAGTACAGAATACTGTATTATAACAAGTTCATTTTATGCAAGCATTTTAGGGGGCACTTTGCGAATTAGGAGGCCACACCTCCTTTTCTGAGATGGTTTGACTCAGAGTCCACACCTCCTTCATTATATTATTACTGGGTGGGATAACAAGAATGAGACAGAAACCCACGGTGAATTTCAACCAGTTTAAATTAGGTCTTGTGATTCCTCAAAGGTGTAGAGAAGGTCCTCGATTGGAGCAAAAACCATCTGCTCCCATTTATTAAATCCAGGCTCTGACTAGGCCTGGGATTCACACAGTAAACTGCATAAAATTTATTGAGAAGTGAGAGGCAGCTGCTATGAGACTTGGATGTGGACTGTCTGAGCTTATGAGCTCATGGAAATTGTAATTAGTAGAGAGGAATTGGGGAGTGTAATTAGGGAGTTTGCAGATCACAGACAGATAGAGGCGATGTGGTTCTTTATGGAGGAGCATCCAATTAAGGACATGGGTCTGGCAAAATGCTAACATTGTCCGTTTTTACAGAGATGTTGTAAATGAAGCAGAACCTAAAATAGCCTCTTCTTTGCTTCTAAAATGTGTTATTATTAATAACCGACTGTGTTTAATTATAAATGACGCATTAAGTGCATTGATGGGGGTATCTATTGCATTCAGTAAAATTAGGGAGGCCGGGGTCAACTCTGAGCGAGGGCAGAGTGCAATCTGGACAGCTCATAATCCCAATTATGTCCTGTAAAATTTTCAGGACAGGATTCTGCCATGTGAAGGGTAAATAAATATGCACATTGAATTTAATGGGAGTTAATTGTATATATTTTTTTCACTGCAATTGAACATTTATGGAGGCATGCATTTATTTCATGGAAATAATAGGGACACACAGTAAAAGCTTTCTTGAATGCTCGCTCAGTATTTCAGCCGGCAGCCCTACTGTAATTCACAGTGCTCTGGGATCTTTAAAAATTCCCACTTTGTGCTCCTGAGCTTAATATTTATAACCACAAGCTTCATATGTAGCTAGTCTCACCTGTCTCCATAAGAATAAAAGTGGCACTTTTGTTGAAATGATGATAAATGAATAATAATGTTTTACTATCTTTTTTTTTTGCATTTCTGTGAGATCCACGATAACCATCCAAATCTATACCACTTATCCACAAGGGTCGCTGGAGCCAAATCCCAGCTGACTGCAGGTGAAAGGCAGTGTATATTCTGAACATGTCACTAACCTTGCGTAAGACCAACATAAGGAAAAACAGCCCCAGGTGCTTCAGAGAATCGAGTTCACCCAATTTGCATGTAATTAAACAGTGGGAAAAAACTAATGCATCCAGTAGAAGTCCTCAAAAGCATGGTGAGGCAATATAAAGTCCATAGGGAAAGGCCACAAAAGCTCCACTGCAAAACCTTTTTGCTCTGAGGTGACAATGCCATCTAATACACTGTGCCACCAAATTTCTTGACCAGTTGAAGCACTAGGAATAAAAATAAATAAAAATGAAAACAAATAATATGTTTAATGCAAAAACTGACTCGCAATACTGGACCAGCTTGGATTTACAGATGGCACAAATATCAAAAGTTCCGGTCTGTTGTAGATCAGATTTTTTTTCCTGATGGCAGCCTAACAGTCTGCGGTGAACAGCCAATTTTGCTAACATTATATGTGCCTCATACTATATGGCTCACTACAACGATGAAAATTACTACTATTAGCAGAACAAAAGACATCACCATCACTCCCTCCGCTTAATCGAGGGTCAGATCTCAGGGCAGCAGAATAAACAGTGAGGTCCAAACATTCCTCTCCCCAGTCATTTCCTCCAGTTCTTACAGGTGAACACTGAGGCGTTCCCAGACCAGCCAAGAGACTTAATCCCTCCAGAGCGTTTTAGGTCGACCCCAGGGTCTCGTCCCGATTGGACATCACTGAAACACCGTGCCAGGGAGACATTCGAGAGGCATTCTAACCAGATGCCCAAGCCATGTCAACTGTTTCCTCTCAATACAGAGGAACAGCGGTTCTACTCCGAGCTCCTCCTGGATGGCTGACCTTCTCATCCTCTCTCTAATGCCCCCATTTCACTGGATGGCAGAATACAATTTCGTGGTGGAAAGACACGGAACGCAGTCTATGGAGGAGCTTCGGCATTTTTACATGGAAAATGGGTCAAAATCTTACGAAAATTGTACTTTCGGAACACTTTCAGAATGTTCACGGCATGTGCGGAACAGACGAGGAAAGACCGCAGTACATTTTAGGATATTACATGCAGAAAAGCACACAGATTAATTGTGGAACAAGTGCGAATAGCCACGGATTTCAAAGGAAGATTTTCAGATAATTCACGGAACGTTCACGGAAAGCACGGAACACTCAAGGAATGACTACAGCACTACTCCATTTTAGAAGGAAGACCTTCAGAATGATTGCGGAAACACACGAAATAAAAGCAGAACATTTACGTTCAACACGGAATGACTGAGGAATACCTGGCGTAACCACGTTTCATCACGGAAAAATCTGCAAAGATCAAAGGATTTGCTCCTGATTTCGCCTATAAACTTGCAGATTCGACCAGAAAAGCTCATTCTTTAATTGAACTACCATATTATATTCTGGTTTCTGTTGTTATTGATATAATTGTGTGTTGTTATTGACTCTTGTTTGTATTGTCCTTTTAAAATTTTTATATCAATTTGTCAATATGTTTATAATTTTCCATATGTTTATAATTTACAATATGTTTAGAATTTACAATAAATTTAAAATTTAACATATATTATGTTTAATATCAATAATGTCAATATGTTCCTTTTATTTGCACATTCAATAAATCATTCCAGACCACAAAAAATGCACACAAGTCAAAACCACAGTGATTATAAAGTCAAAACTTTATTACATGAACTTGAAAACAGAAAAAAATAAAGTGATTGAATTAAAATAATCGAATAAATTGAAATAAAAAAATAAAAAAAAGTCTCATGGGTCACTTGTGGAGTTTGAGTCTTCTAAGTCATCACAACACTGCCTGAGCACACTGGAAAGGTTGAACATGCTGGACTCACTTCCACTTGTGTCTCCAGCCGCAGGGTGCTTGCAGGCATCGATGTGCATGTAACCGAAGGGAAACTGACTGGTCTTCTGGGTTGTGGTTGCTGCTCTCCTATAGACGACGTCGATTGTTGTGGGCACGGTGGTATTGCCCACCTCACGTCTTGAGGTCCCCAAACAGGCATGATTGGACCAGACAGCTGCGTGATCTACGTGGTCAGTGGAGGCGGCCAGTAATGCTGCTGATGCCACTGGTGGTGCAGAGGTGGTGGTTGATGCTGCTGAGAAAGTTGCTAGTGGTGTTGTTGAGAATACTGCTGAGGAGGCTGGAGCTGCTGCGTCTGCTGCTGCATAGGAGGTGGTTGTTCCTGTGGCTGCACTTCCAAGGCTTCAGCTCTGTCCAAGCATTCAGTCAGCAGTTCTTGAATTTGCAACTTGGCATGACTCTACACAGATTTTGATAGATTCTGCATCACAGCTGCGGCCCAACGTTTGAAACTCACCCTCAAACTCATCGGCCATCCATACCTCCCTTCTCTGTCTCACCAGCTGTTCGGCTGCTGTGAGAATCCGGTCGGCTCTGTCGTCAAGGCTGGACGTTGCCGCTCCAGACCTTGCCAAGGTGGACCTGGATGCTGTGGTGACAGGCGTTGCGTCGAGGGGTGACGGGTGTTGCCTCTTCTGGCAGCTGTAGGTCGATAGCTGCACTGTCCTGTGACCCCTCCGACGTTGATAGCAGTGGAGGTTCTCCAGTGGTGGTGGGCGTGGAACTGCCGGAGCCAACTGCAGCAGCAATCTTTGCCTTCAGAGAGAAAACGTTCCTCCACTGTACCTCGACAATGTGTGGACATAGGAAGCTACAGCTGTCATATATCCACTGGTCCCTCTGAGACATGTTCCTCGTCCGCACACTATGGAACCATTGCTTCAGCTCCTCGTCGCTCTTCCCCATGCATGAACCCTGATAAGCTCAGAGCTTGGCCTTGTACGGTTTGTCCGTGCAGGATTGGAGTTTCTTGTTGTAAAGGCACTTGTTCGCCTGGATGAACTCTACCATGGCCTGCTCCTTATTGTCGGTGAGCTTGATGTATATGCGCGCCTTTTTGTTCGGGTCAGCGGCGATATCAGAAGTGACATCCAGCTCGGCGTTGACCTCGGCTTCTTGAGAAGGCTCTTCAACTGGGGTTTCCGGCATTGGAGACCATGGCCTCTTGGTGGTTGTCTTCCTCTTGGCTTTTGGCATTGTGGCATCTTTCGAAATAAATGGCTCTTTGTCTTGCGGGCCTGTATTTATAGTCGAAGTGAGTTCCGTGGGTGTTCTATAAGTTTTCCGTGCTATTTATAGTCATGGATAGCACGGAAATTTCGCGGTGTTTCTGTATTGTTCCGAATGCATTCCGTGCCTTCCGTGAGTATTCCGTGGGGATCCTTAGATGAATGCGACTGTTCCATGGCTGCTTTTGACCATACGGAAGGGGGGGGACTTGTGGAACAGTCACAAAACACATGTGGTATAAAAGGAAAGATCACGGACTGTTTGCGGAAATGACGGAATGTTTACAGAAGGAATGCGGAACCAAATGAAACACTCTCTGAAAATTTTTCCGTGAACGGGCTTTTGAACATGTTCAAAAGCACGTTCGTGGAAGATTTTGGTCTGCCGAAAGTGGAGGAACACATTCCGAATGACACATGACACAGAAAATGAGGGAATAACTGAGGAACGTTTGAGGATGACAACATTTTTGCTTCCGTAAGTCTGCCACGCTCCAGTGAAATGAGGGTGTAAGGGAAAGCCCTGCCACCCTCCAAATGAAGCTCATTTCGGCCGCTTGTACCCATGATCTTGTTCTTTTGGTTAATGCACAAAGCTCGTGACCATAGGTGGGGGTATAAACATAAATTGACTCGTAAATCGAGAGCATTGCCTTGCGGGCACTGCCTGACAGCACGGGCTTGCAGTGAGCCACCTGTTAATGTCCCACTCCATCCTTCACTCACCCATGAACAAGACCCCGAGATACTTAAACTCCTCCACTTGGGGCAGGACCTCATTCCAGACCCCGAGGGTACATTCCACCCTTGTCTGGCTGAGAACCATGGCCTTTGAATTGGAGGTGCTAATTCTTATCTTGGTTGCTTCACACTTGGCTGCAAATCGCTCCAATGAGAGCTGGAGGTCCTGGATTGATGAAAGGAAACATGTTCGTGGGATTGAGGAGGTCCTCAAAGTATTCCTTCCACCTCATGACAATATCCCCAGCTGAGGTGATCAGCTCCCATTTTCACTGTAAACAGTATTTGTAAAGAACCGATTCCCTTACTGAGGTGTCGGATGGTGGTCCTGAACCCTTTTGAGGCCAACCAATAATCACTTTCCAGGCCCTCACTGAAAAGATTTTGCATAGGGACCTATCTGATGCACCAATAAGACCTGATAGGGCTCCTTTGTCATCTCTACGTCCCCCTGCACCACAGATGTCCACTACCAGGTTTGGGAGTACCACCATAATAGGCACCGATAACCTTCCAGCCACAGCTATGGGTTGCTACCTCAATAACTGAGGCAAGAAACAGGGTCCAATCGGATGCCATGTCCCCTGCCTCCTACGGAACGTGGTTGTAGCTCTGCCGGATGTGGGAGTTATAAGCCCCACTGACAAGAGACTCCGCCAAATGTTCTCAGGAGACCTTAACCACACGCTTGGGTCTATCAGAGCTGGAGGACAGCCTCTCACATCATCAGAAGTCCAACAAAGGATCACCATTCGGGTTCAGTTTGGAGAGGCTATATCTACTAATCACACCCTTCCAGGTCACACTATCATTACCCACATGGCTGTTTAAGTCTCTATGGACAACAAGGGAATCCCCGGGGAGAGCATTCGCCAACACACCCCTAAACACTCCAAGAAGGATGGGTACATTGAACTGTCATTTGGCGCATAAGAACAGACAACAGTCAGGACTTGACCACCCACCCAAAGGCAGCGGGATGTTACCCTTTCATCAACCAGGAAGAAACCCAGCATGTGGGCACTGAGATGGGAGGCAACAATGATTCCCACACTGGCTCGCCACCTCTCCCCATGAGCAATTCCAGAATGGAATAAGGTCCATCTCCTTGCAAGATGAGTGGTCCCAGAGCCAAAGCTGTGCATTGAGGTGAGTCTAACTACATCTAGTCGATATCTCTCAACCTCATTTACCAGCTCAGGCTCCTTCTCCACCAGAGAGATGACATTCCATGTCCCAAGAGTGAGAGTCAGTAGCAGATTCAGTAGTCTGTCCTAAAGACAGCCTTTGGCTGCCACCTAACTCACTCTGCAACGACCCCTGTCACCCCTCCCACAGGTGTTGGGTCTATGGGAGAGCGGGCCATGTCTCCTTTTCGGGCTGGGCCCAGCCGGGCTCCATAGGCAGAGGCCCGACCACCAGGTGCTTGCCTGCTTGCCTTCGACCCCTCCCCCGCACCCGGCTCGAGGGGGGACCCCGATGTCCAACATCTAGGCAAGGGAAACCGTGTCCGTTTACGTTTCTCCATAGAGGTCTTTTGAACTGCGCTTCATCTGGACCTTCACCTTGGACCTATTTGCCTTGCGTGAATCTACCAGAGGCATGCCTGAGATAATATAGCTCCTAGGAGAATTAGGACATGCAGAACCCTCCACCACGAGAAGGTAGCAATTCAAGGAGGGTACAACAAAAAAAAGACACTGCATTTTTACATTACAAAACACACAGAAGCATGTAAATTTTAGCACAGCTAGAAACTTGGATAGTTCTAAAAACATCATTAGTCTTTCAAAAGTCTAATATTAAGAACATTTGTTTTGTGGATGCTTTCAATGGCATTCCATTCCTGTGATAGTTGCTGCTAGTTGGGGCATGCTCTGCTAATTAACATACTGTAGGACTGAATAACAGTGACACAGCATGAAGAAGGAAAAGAGGGACCACTTTTGAATTAATTAGCTCATTGCACTCACATTTCACTACATACTGCTTTAACTACCTACCAACATTAAAATACTCTGATAACAGGCAAATTAATCAGCCATATCTTACAGCACTTAACGTATAGGACGTATATGATGATTACGGAATATCACAATTATTTTGTAGTTCACTCAGGTAATTATGTGTTTTTACATGAACCATATGAGCATATTAAAGAACACGCCAGATTTACTAATTTTACTATTTATTAGGTTGCATGTTTAAGTAATGTCTGCATCCACTCAGTTTCATATGATTGTATGATATATATATATATATATATATATATATATATATATATATATATATATATATATCTTTTTCTTTTCCTTTCGGCTTTTTCCCTTTCTCGGGAGTCGCCACAGTGAGTCATCTGATTTGCACATTTGATTTGGCATGGGTTTTTACATCGGATGCCCTTCCTGTCACAACCCTTTAGCAAGGGACAGAAACACACTGACGGCTTTGCAGCCTACTCTTTACGAAAGTCAGCAATGGTTCTTTTACATGCCTCTCACCATATACAGTGAGAGACATGGCCCGCCTTTGATAACCCAGTTAGCTGCACTGGGGGGACAGTGACAAACTTGTGGGGACTCAAACCCCCAACCTTAGGATCAGCGATCCTGCGCCCTATCCACTAGACCATATATAGCTAGATAGATATATATCTATATAGATGGAGTATTATTCTCAGAAAGGCAATTTTTGGCTTTGTATTTAACCTATCCAAAGTGAGCACGCACACGTACATGCACATGCACAAACACACACACACACACACACACACACACACACACACACACTCACACACACACACACACTCACACACACTCACACACACTCACACTCACACACTCACACACTCACACTCACACACACACACACACACACACACACACACACACACACCCACACACACACACACAAACAAACACACACACACAAACAAACACACACACACACACACACACACACACACACTTGGAGCTTTGGGGGCCACACATTGGGATGCCCGGAGAGCAGTTGGGGGCTGACTTGCTCAAAGGCAGTTTCTTGAAGTTCCCATCTAAAAGTGCAAAACTTGTGGAGGAGATATTAAAATCAAGCATGCAAATTTATTTACTAAGGTTTGGGACACACAATTTACTGGTGATTGCAGCTATATTTACAGCTGAAAAAAAATCAAGTCTTATTTTTTCTTCTATGTTTATGGTATCTCATTTGTGGAGTGTTGTCGCAAACACCCTCACCACAACCTTTTCAAGGGCAGAAGTGCAGTGGGATCAAACACTTTTTATGCATATTTTGATTCTATTTTAACACTACTTAATGATTTTATTTCGTGTTTTATGTATACTGTATTTATTGATTGAATAACAATTGAATGGAGGATTGGTTGTTTAATGAGCTGCTGGATATTAGAGTTTCTCTTGCTTCACCATGGTATTTCATGAGAATGTCTATAATCTATGTTTATATACTTTTTTTCATTACAACCAACTAAACTTGTACCTGAAGCCAAGCTGATGAAAATGACGGCTGCCCAGCTTGGATAGAGCTTTCTTAGCTGAGTCTTCGAGGTTGTTTGAGCCCTCATCATTCACCATCATGGCCAGGATATGACCATCCTCCACTGCCTCCACATACTTGGCCAGGTTTCTGCTTTCGTTCTTACTCCGGTATGTGTCAAACCTGCAAAGTAGGTCAGGGAGAAATATCATTATCTAGCCATGGAAGATTCTAGAAGCCAAACAAACATTCCAGGCAAGTTGGAGTAAGTTGATGTTTTGAAGACAAAGTACAGCCAAAGGCCAGGTTATTCAGCTCTGATGAGAAAGTCATCGCAGGCCAATCATGCAGGGCTGGAAAGAAACTTTTGTTTTTACAATTGTTCTAAGGTTTGTGTTTCCTGGTTTGATGCCAACCAGTGAATAAATCAGTATTTTGTTGATGTAATCAACCACAATCTATTATATGGATAGACAATGGCTTTTTAAAAGATCATAGAAGAGGTAACCTCAAAAGAGACAGACATAGAAGAAGGATGGCTGGAGAAACGAAATGTTCATGATGTAGTGGCAAAGACATAGACATATAAACAGACAGATGGGTGGAGTTATATTAAGACAAATAAATAGACAGTTAGACTTAAGGAAGAGACAGCGGTAGAGTGGTGTCAAAGGGTAGGCAAGAAGGATATGTAGATGAACATTTTTACATGTAAAGCATTTTCAATTAGCATTATTCTTATGATTTTAATAATTTAAATTATATTATTATTAGTTTTAAATCAGAACCAGTTACAAATATTACACATCATGCTTGCTCAACCTTATTTATGAACCAAGCAAGAAAACCGACCTCTCAGTCTGTAGCACCTTTCCTGATGTGGGTTCGATGATATGGAGAATGATGCCTCGGCTGCCCCAGCTTTTCTCGAAAACATAGTCATTTTCATTTTCTTCTTCAGGATTTAATGTTTTATTAAGGAACGTCCAGGACAGCTTTTTCTCAGCATGAATCTCTAGTGTCCCTCCTGTTCCTACACCAATATACTTTCTCCCAAAATAACTGTGCTCATCATCGGTGTCATCAGATCTGTTATAAATATGGAAAATAATACAACATAGGCAATTATTTCAGTGAGACTACACTACAACCTTCTAGGCCTATAATAGTTAGTCCTTTCAATGACTGAACAAAAATAGCATCTGAAAAACTGCAGTGCAACAAATGGAATTGTTTTCTTACTGAATGCTATGATATCCTTAACTGCTGAAATGGGCAATAACTGAAGGTGGACACAATTTAATACTGTATTGTAAACAACCACAATATTTTTACTCTAGAGATATCAGTGTGCAACATAAACACCATGTGGACAAGCAAAAGGCTAAGCAGAAAACTTGACTGCACATGTACAGTGACTTGCAAAAGTAGTCACCCCTTGGCATTTTTCCTACTTTGTTATCTTTCAACCTGGGATTAAATTGATCTTGGGGGATATGAATCAATTTACACAACATGCCAACAACACTGAAGGGTCAAAATACCCACCCCACACTCCCAATTCAATACGTTGCAGAGCCACATACCTGATGCTTTCTTAAATTATGTCCTATGTGCTTTTCAGATATGGCCACTGGAATTTTTCCCAACTTGTTCTGAAGAATTTTATCCTTTTAGAAATTTGCTTCTATTTCTCACCATTCATCATTCCTTCAATCCTTTTCAGTGTCACAGTCACTGCCAATAAAAACATCCCTACAGCATAGTGCCACCTTTGGTCTGGGCATGGTGTTCTTGGAGTGATGAGAGGTTTTTGGTTTTGCACCAGGCAGTATTTTCTCTGATGACAAAAAGTTACAGTCTAGTCTCATTGACCAAAGGACCGTTATCCCTGTGTTCGTGGTTCTTCCACATGCCAACAATAAGGTTTTATTTTTATTAATTTATTTTATTTTTTGAAAGCAATGGCCTTTTTTGTGGCATGTCTTCTGTAATGTGTGGAGAGATACACCAGTCTCCATTGTGCAGCTTTTCAGTTCCTTTGGAGTAACATTTGCCTCTCAGATTAATGTCCTACATGCTTGGTCTGTGGGTTTTGGTGGGTGGCCCTCTCTAGGCAGGTTTGTTGTGATGTAGTGTATAGTAGGCCCTTGATCATTCGCGGTTTTGCACTCGCGCCCACGCATATTCGCGGATTGCCAACTGACCTGGAAGTAACTGTCACATGATTCAAATTCAGCCAATGGCTGTTCTCCCTCCTGCTGATTGGTTGAGATGATGCATACGCCCCTTTTTTCTCAGTCTCAGTCAATGTGCATTCTTTTAGTGTGTTTTAATTACCAGTTAAGCTCTATGATGCCACTCAAACACAGTGCATCTTCTCTGGCTAAGTGCCAGAAAAAGGTAATGATGTTGGATGTCTCTTCTGAAGAAATAAGACTTCTTCATTGCCTGAAGAGGAATAATCATCTGAACTGTTGTAAAGTACTGTAGTATTAAAGTATTTTTCAATTATTATTCCAGTACAGTACATAAGTTAGTGTTTAGAATGTTTGTGTGTGAGATTTTATGTACTGTGCTGTAGCATGTTTATCCTTTTGTTTTGTTTATCCAATTTATAAACACTTCATTTTCTTTTATGTTCTTTTTGTTATGGTCTGTGTTTTTGGGGGACTTTAATTTTGGTAGCTGTGTTCTCTAACTCTATTTTCTCCCCACGCCGGTTGAGGGGCATGGCTGACCTGCTTGGGCTGATTTCAGCAGCGCACACCTGAATTCACTCCTTTCATCTACTCCCGAGAAACACAACCCGCACGTTCATCTCTGCGCCAGAACATTGTGTTGCATCATGGCCCTATTTTCCGGTGTTCTCTCTGGCTCCTGGTTCCAGTAGTTTCCCAGTGCTTAATGATTATTGTGTTTCTATTCATCACCAGTACTGTAGTTACTGTGTGTGCACTCTGCTTAAGTGCTTCCCCTTCGGAAAATAAATTGACTCTGTGCCATCTCACACTGTCTCCTGGATTCTGGGTCCGGCTGAAAGCTCATTACATCATTACGTCACACTTATGTTCTCTCTCTCTCTCTCTCTCTCTCTCTTTTTAATTATTTATTTTAAATTTCATTTCACCAAACTAGAACTTTTAACTCCACACGAAAATAGCAAACATATCTTTATTGATTGAATGCTAACAAAAAAAACCCTGTCCATTTCATTTCTGTCCACCCATTGTAGCTGAGAACATGTTTAGCAATAAACCCTATTCTGATTATGATTACAAACAACACTTGAGGAGCATATTGCCTGGTATCTCTGCCACATGGCATGGATAACAAATATTTGGTTCTGGGTTTTCTTACCCATGCGCTCATTTTATAAAACCCCTGGCAAAAATTATGGAATCACCAGTCTCGGTAGATGTCCATTCAGTTTTTTAATTTTGCAGAAAAAAGCAGATCACAGACATGACACAAAACTAAAATCATTTCCAATGGCAACTTTCTGGTTTTAAGAAACACTAAAATAAATCAAGAAAAAATGTGGTAGTCAGTAACAGTTACTTTTTTAGACCTTGGGGGGATAAATTATAAAATCACTAAATTTTGAGGAAAAAATTATGGAATCACCCTGTAAATTTCCATTCCCAAAACTAGCACCTGCCTCAGATTAGATCTGCTCGTTAGTCGGCAGTTAAACGAGAGTGATTACACCTTGGAGAGCTGTTACACCAAGTGGACTGACATGAATCATGGCTCCAGAATGAGCAATGTCAATTGAAACAAAGAAGAGGATTATCAAACTTCTTAAAGAAGGTAAATCATCCCATAATGTGGCAAATGTTGATGCAGTCCATGACATTGACCTTATGTGTCTTTCTTCAAGGAATGTTTTAACAGTTTTTGCTCTATGGGACGATGCATTGTTCTTATTTTCCTTTTGGCTGTTCTCTTCAAGGGTCGCCACAGCAAATCATCTGCCTCCATCTCACCCTATCCTCTGCATCTTCTTCTCTTACACCAACTACCTTCATGTCTTCCTTCACCACATCCATAAATCTCCTCTTTGGTCTGTCTCTAGGCCTGGTACTTCCAACCTCAGCATTGTACTACCAATATACTCACTATCCCTCCTCTGTACATGTCCAAACCATCTCAATCTGGCCTCTCTGACTTTGTCTCCAAAACCTTTCACATATGCTGTCCCTCTGATGTACTCATTCCTGATCCTATCCTTCCTTGTTACTCCCAAAGACATTTTCATCTCTAATACCTCCAGCTCTGCCTCCTGTCTTTTCCTCAGCGCCACTGTTTCTAAACCATACAACATCGCTGGCCTCATCAACGTCTTGTACACTTTTCCTTTCATTCTTGCCGATGCATTATCATCTTGAAAAATGATTTCATCATCCCCAAACATCCTTTCAATTGATGGGATAAGAAAAGTGTCCAAAATTTCAATGTAAACTTGTGCATTTATTGAAGATGTAATGGCAGCCATCTCCCTAGTACCTTTCATTGACATGCAGCCCCATATCATCAATGACTGTGTAAATTTGCATATTTTCTTCAGGCAGTCGTATTCATTCATTCATTCACTCATTCATTCATTCATTTTTAGAACAACTTAATTCTAATTAGGGTCACAGGGAGGATGGTGCCCATCTCAGCCAACTCTAGGTGAGGGTGGGGTACACCCTGGATAGCTGGACCAGCCATCGCAGGACCAACACTCACACAACCATTCATACTCCCACTGACACCTAGGGGTCATCTGGAACAGCCAATTAACCTAGTAGTAAAAGTATCCAGAGAAAACTCACACAAGCATGGGGAGAACATGCAAACTCTGCACAGAAACCCTCAAGATGGGAATCAAATCCAGGGCCTTCTTGCTGTGAGGTGGACATGCTAACCACTGCACCACCGTGCTGTCACCTGGGAGCAATTTGAAATATCCAATTCACCTAATATGTGTATCACTGGACTGCAGAAGGAAACTGGACAAGGAAATGGAAGCCAGACAAGCACAGAAAGAACATGCACCCACACAAAAATGCCCTTGCTGGACACTGATCTCAAGACAAGAACCCTCTTGTTGTAAGGCAGAAGTACCAACCACCATACTGCGCAGTGGAAATATCTGCCTCCAAAACTTGTGGCCTTTAAAAATGAAATCATCTCTGTGGCATAGGTAAGGTAGTGTCTCCACCAAGCTGGTGAAAATTGAAGTAGTCAGGATTTTGATCACGGGCAAACTGACAAACAGACTTTCCAATGCCAGTGACAACAATATACCAGACAAAGCTGTTTTTAAACTAACAGTATCTGCATATTATAGTGAATGGTCTTATGAAGCCAGCATTACCTTCCGTATAGAGAGATAGTGAGGTTTCCTTTGTATGGACACTCAGGACTGCCAATATGCAGCTCACCATTGTTCCCAATGAAGATGTATTTGGTACGAAGTATGATGGGCTGGTTAGAGTCAGCAATCACAAGCTTTCCTGTAAAGAACACAGGACTCTTCCATGACTTGATCTCAAACCCAAGACATTAATGATCTTTCCTTTTAAGGCAATGGAGCTGCAGCATTACCCCAAACATGCTTTTTTTCTTGCAGGATATATGTGAACAGATTTCTTCTTCAAATTAAGCACATGAGCCTTTCAGATAAACACACTTTAAATCCACTGGGATTGATTTTAAGATGCTATAAGAAAGGTGGTAGAATAGAACAGTACCTCCATTGGAGATCTCAATGGATTTTACAGTGGCAGAGGACGTAAGAAGCAGTTTTTCGCCATAGCCGATGGTAATGCTGCGAGTTTCACTATATCCAGGAGTCCAGATCTGCAACCCGGGCATCTGATGTGGACAAGCTGGGAAGTGGAAAAAGATAGCACTTCAGTCACCAGACTCTCAAACCACAATTTATTGCAAAGTGTATAATATACATTATTTCTAACTCGGGATGCACACCTATATAACTTTTCCATATTTAGTATTGTCACAATCTGCAATCTAAATATTTAAACTGGATTTTGACACTTAATTTATACAATATATTGAAATATTTGAGGTTACCAGAAGCATTATTATTTACCCTGTTAGATCAGAATTTGAAAGTGTGACCTTTGTCTAAAGCCTTCTAGAATATGACTCACTGAATCATTGTAAGCACTGTACAATGCAAAATGAAAATACTGTGAGCATATTCATGTATATCAATATTTCCTTAACTGATTTAATGATGTCTAAGCAAAAATAATACACAGTTTCACTTTCTTGTATTGTGAAGCACTATGAATGCTCAAATAATCTAGACAAAACTGACCACTGTAAGCAAGTATTTAAGATTTTCACAAATATTTCTTATTTATTACTTTTGTCTTTTTTACCTAAATTTAAAATGACCAGTGTTGCGTGTCTACATAGGCTATGTAGACACGCAACACTGGCTTTATTATTTCTGCCTTTTTTACCTAAAATAAAATTACCAATGTTGCGTGTATACATGGGCTATGTAGATGCATATTTACAAATCATTACCTAAGCCAAATAAATATACCGTATACGACATGATAAGTGCCCAGAGCGCTTAAAAAATTGGATTGGGTGGGCACGTATTAAATTGTTACACCACAAGCTTTGCCTCGTCTCCTCTCTGCCTTTCTCTATTCAAGAGACTCTTTGTTGACCACTTGCTTTCCTGTACAGTTCGTTCCTGCTCCAGTTTTTTTTTTTCAGCACATCACCAAGAGTCATTATGAGCTCACCAAAGGAGTCAGCCCCCTCAGAAAGCTTTATTGTTCTATGAGATGCCACAGTACCCAGGTATATATGGTGTTACCAGTTGACCCCTGATTCTCTTGAACAGCCCATACCAATTTTTCCTTGACTCGATTCTTGTCAAGCCTCAAGACAAGGTTAAGCGAGTCCGTAAGTATGACAGCATGGTCCTCCTCCTTTGTCTCCCGGCGATGTCAAACTGTCCTCATAAGCTTCACACTCAGCAAAAACAGAGGAGGAGTGTCCCTCTCTTGCTGTGGACCATTCAAACACTTTGTCCATCTTTCCATACAGCTCCTCCCCACGCTGTAACATTTTCTCTGAGGGAGCCATCAGTGGTGATTATGATGTTGGCGCCCTGTTATCTATCCACTCCAAAGCAAAGGCTTGGTTCACACAGTCTGCTTTTTCTCAACACACTCCCTGTTGCCAATGGCATATGTGTTTATGATGATGGCATACACTGACATCCATCCCCGTACTGTGTTATCCACGAGCTCTGACTCTTCGATAAGTTTTATGTTTCATGTAAGAAACCAGTTTTTCATGAATTTTCGCAGACTTTGTGAATTCCTTGCTTCAGTACTCATCATTTGGTGAGGTTTGATTATTTTTATTGCAAAAATAATGTTTGTAAGCTAGGGTTTAATACTTCCCACACAGTGTAACATATCTGCTAAGAGGTAAAACTCACTCTGACAATCAGAAACCAACCAGGACAACAAAGCCTTGCAAACCCAACAAGGTTTCTCTTCATTTATCCATTGTAGTTATACTCACAATTTTTGCCTTCCTCAGTACCTTTGTGTTTTAACAAATAGAAATAATTAGAAAAACGTATACAAGATGGTATTGAGGCCAGCGATGTTGTATGGTTTAGAAACAGTGGCCCTGGGGAAAAGACAAGAGGCAGAGCTGGAGGTAGCAGAGAGCAAAAATGGTGAGGTTCTCTTTGGGAGTAACGAGGATGGATAGGATCAGGAATGAGTACATCAGAGGGACAGCACATGTAAGAGGATTTGGAGACAAGGTCAGAGAGGCTAGATTGAGATGGTTTG
Organism: Plotosus lineatus; assembly: GCA_024760905.1. Taxonomy (NCBI): domain Eukaryota; kingdom Metazoa; phylum Chordata; class Actinopteri; order Siluriformes; family Plotosidae; genus Plotosus; species Plotosus lineatus. The sequence goes on along the minus strand of CM045737.1, from coordinate 30,922,569 downwards.
GACATGTACAGAGGAGGAATAGTGAGTATACTAATAGTAGGATGCTGAGGTTGGAAGTATCAGGCAGAAGACCTAGAGGAAGACCAAAGAGAAGATTTATGGACGTGGTGAAGGAGGACATGAAGGTACAGTAGTTGGTGTAAGAGAACAAGATGCAGAGGATAGGGTGAGATGGAGGCAGATGATTCGCTGTGGCGACCCTTGAAGAGAACAGCCAAAAGGAAAATAAGAAGAACAATGCATCTTCCCATAGAGCAAAAAAGAAGAAGAAGAAGAAATAAATAGCAAAAATTATCAATCAAGGGCAGCATGGTGGCACAATGGTTTGCATGTCGACCTCATAGTAAAAAGGCTTGGGGTTGATTGCTGGGCTTGGGCGTTTCAGTTTTCAGTTTGCTTGTGCTCGCGTAGGTTTTCTGGTTTCCTCCTACATTTCAAAAACATGCACATCAGGCTAATTGACTGTTCCAAAGCACCCTTAAGTGTTATTGTGAATGGTTGTATGTGTGTTGGCCGTGCAATGGCCTGGCGGGCTGTCCAGGGTGTACTCTGCCCTCACCCAGAGTCAGCTGAGAGGGGCGCCAGCCTCCCTGCGACCATAATTAGGACTGGATGAAAAAAATTAATGAATATATGAAAAATAAATAAATGAAGAGCAAGTTGAGAAATAGTTAATTAATTAATTAATTATCAAAAGGAAGATATGGATCATCTCTGAGCTTCTTGAGTATATATTCCATGTATTTTAATTTTAATAATGTAATTACCTTTGTGTCAGTAAGAAAGCAGATAAAAATTTTCTAAAAAAAAAAAAAAAAAAAAAGAGCAACATTGATTCATTTATTCATCTGTTATTTCCTTAACTTCAGTTTTATCTTGACACCAATTAATTGCAGAGTCTTCTGCAAACATACCCATTCACATGAATCCCAATTAGATTGGATGCACCTCTCTATAAATTAGCAGACAGCATGTTTCTGTAGATTTCTTAATTCATTCTACTGCTACCACCAGGAGGTACAGAATTATTATTATTAAATATTCGTCAGCCCATTGCAGAAGCAGTAATATCAACCAAAGTCATGAGACTACTTCCACTGTGCTTGACCAATGAACTTGTATGTTGTGATGTATGAAGTTATCTTTTCTTGCTTCACACTTTGGCCTTTCTATCATTTTCATGGTAAGATCCAAAAAAAGGTTAATTAGATCTTGGCCCTGCAATGGCCTGGTGAGCTGTTTGAGGTGTACCCTGCCTTCACACATTCGTAGCTGAGATAGTCACCTGCAGGTACCTGGCCCTTGTAGGATTGAGTGGTTCAGCAAAAGAATAGTCAGTGCATCTATTCTTTGGTAAAAGAGATTTTAAATCTGATCCAAAATCATATGTGATTAATCATGATGAGTGGTTTGCATCTTCTGGTATGGCTATCTTTATTTCTTTATTGGCTTCTTTGTTTCCGTCAAAGTCCACTTCAATTGATGGATTTTTTCCACAACTCCCAGGACAAGTGATACAGTGGCATAGTGTGTCCATCTCACAGCAAAAAGTCCGTGATTTTGAGTCCTGAGCTCAGCTCGGGTGGGTTTCTGTGTGGACTTTGCCTGTTCTCCCCGTGCTTTGTGTGGGATTCCTCCAGGTACAGTAAAACCTCCGCTGACGAACGCTTAAGCTCACGAACTTTTCGCCTAAAGAACATTAAATTTGCGAGCATATAGTCTCTGCTGACTAACTAGTTTTCGGCGGACGAATCAAACCACGCGGTCGAACAGCGCCACGGTGGCGGCCACGAGAAGCTGACGCACGCTCATGGCGTCACAGTTCGTCACCCCCTTTCTTTGAATGCGGAAGTGGTTTGTGTTTGATAGACATTTTGGACCATATTGAGTGTACTTTTGCTATTATGGGACCGAAAAAGACCCCAGCACAGGCGGAGATCATTGAAAAACACGAACGAGGTGTGCGTTTGTGTGACTCAGCGTCCCAGTACCAGTACGCTAAGTCTACCATTGCTCCCATCCTTAAGAACAAGGAAGCTATTAAGGGTGCGTGTGTGGCTAAGGATGTTTCCAAACAGTAGGCGTTTCCAAACTCTCCTTCCAAACAGTAAGTCCCTCCCTCCCTCCTCCTCCCACTCCATTCCATCACGCCATCAACTACCATCACAAAGGTAAATAAAACCACTTTATTATACAGTACAGTTTATTTCTTTAATTACAATACAATAGCACATTTATTATACATAAAATAAGGTATATTTTTGTGTAGTTTTAAGGCTTATTTAGTAGAAAATTATGTTTTATGGGGACCTGGGAACGGATTATTCTCATTTTAATGGTTTCTTATGGGAAATAAATGTTCGGAAGACGAACTTTTCGCCTCACACACACTTTCTGGGAACCAATTATGTTCGTGAGCTGAGGTCTCACTGTATTCTGGTTTCCTCCCACAATCCAAAGACATGCACATTAGGCAACTCTTCTAAGCTGTCCCTGGGTGGGGGTGTGAATCCTGTGTGTTCAGGGTGCATCCTGCCTTTGCTCAGTATCATTTAAGCTATGGGTCGCCTCTCCACATCTCTAGTAGGATTCATTGGTTCGGCGAACGAGTGAGTGAGTGAGCTCTCCCTATATCATCAATTGTTTAACTTGGCTGAACTGTTCAATGACTGACTGATTATATGCCGGTGGATTCTTCTCTTTTATCATATTTTATCCTTTTAAAAAACAAATACATTCATCACGTGTAAAACCCAGGGCTTGAATCAGAATTTAGAATTCGGACATATTAATTCCTTACAAATCAATATTCCAACATTTACTAACATTTAAAAAAATGTAAGTTTAAAAAGGCATGGTATGGTCCTAATTGTTTAACATCATCTAAGTGTAGATATTAATAAATAAGGGATAATATTCTAATTGGTCACCTTGTGTAAAGGTTATAAAATTGAGACTATTATAAGAAAAAGGAAAAATAACACAAAGCACAATAGAGCAGTGGTAGGCTAGTGGTATAGGGCGCTGGATCGCTGATCTAAAGGTTGGGGGTTCGAGTTCCACTCTCCACAAGGTTGTCACTGTCCCCCCCCCCAGTGCAGCTAACTGGGTTATCAAAGGCCGGCCAGGTCTCCCACTGTCTATGGTGTGAGGCATGTAAAAGAACCATTGCCGACTTTCGTAAAGAGTAGGCTGCAAAGCCATCAGTGTGTTTCCGCCCTGCGATGGCCTGGCGAGCTGTCCAGGGTGTACTCTGCCCTCACCCAGAGTTGGCTCAGATGGGTGCCAGCCTCCTCGTGACCCTAATTAGGATTAGGTAAAGGTAGGTAAATCTGTTGGGTTTTTTCACCCGAGCCTAGTGGCTTAGCCTCATGGCTCATCAGGCCGGTGCTTATCCCCGGTTTCCATAGCGTGAAGCAACCAGGAGTTCAACTCCATCCTGGATGGGACCATATATTATTTACCTTCCCAGTATATATTTTACTGGTACCCATTTATACTGCTGGGTGAACAGAGGCACACTTGTGGTTGAGACCTTGCCCAGGGGTCTTAGCACAGTGAGGGTCTCAGTGGGATTCGAACTCACAACCTCCCGATCATGAGTGCAGCACCCTAACCTCTATGCCACCGGCCCCACACACTAATTAGGATTAAGTGGTTCAGAAAATGAGTGAATGAATAATTGAATGCCCTCTAATTGATTGCTCTGGCTTCAAACTTTGAAAGCCCTAACATGATGCACTGACAGGATAATCAGTCTAAAGTGTATTATTTTAATGCAATTTTGATGTTATTTTTCTGATTACTATTGTATTGTATTGTGTGTTTCCTTTCCAAAACTTCTATTGTGAGGGTTTCATTTATTGATCACATCTCGATTGATTATGCAACACTGGACATCACAAAAGTTAACATTTTGTCTGCGTGTTCTTCACTATTCCCCTTTTCGGGACTGTCGCGTATACATAGTTTGATCTAAAACTCAGATGCCTAAAGTGTACACCAAAGAAAAGAAACAAATTGGGCTTGCTGTTTGTACTCAATTTTCTCAAAAGCACTTCACTCAACTAAATCCCTGTCAAACTCTGTGTGATGTCATTCCTAATGGGGCTATATTCTGAAGGAAGGCAATCCATCTTAAAAGCAGAGACAAGTACCGCTGTGATTACAGCAGGACCGACAGCTTCACCCTGCTTTCATATCCTTTAAAAAATGTATTTGGTCACTTACATAAACCCTTGCCTACTTTGTTACGTGCGTAAAAGTAAGCATAAAAAACATTAGGAATGAAGACACTTCTGATGCATTAAATTACTCAACCATCATATAAAGTGGATGAATAATCATTTCTGCGTGGGAGAGAAAAAAATGATCATGGTCGCAATTACTGTGAGTGAACAAATGTTCCAACACTGGCTTTTGTTTGCAATCACAATTATAATAAAGTGGCTGAAATAAAGGAAACAACATGTTTATACCTCTATAAATATGACAAGGCTGAGCTTGACCTTGACTGTCCATTGTAACAAAACTGGACCACAAGGAAACAAGTGGGTAAATGGGGCAGCCTTTTCTAACTTAAAGCAATTTCTGAGGCTCTCTTTTCTATGGCAGCTTGTTGTCTTTTGGGTTCCTGTATATTACACAGCATAGATCATTCTGTCACCTGATCTAACTATCAAACTTCAACAGTCTAATTAAACAGATAATCGAAACAAAAATTCATGTTTCTGTGAACGAAGTCCAAAGGGAAGAATCAGTCTCTATAAACAAGTGTGACTGGGTAGCTGGAATTATTGGACAGTTTCCATTCTTGTTTGTTTTAACAATTGGATTGATTTTAAACTTGGCTACAAAAAAGTGGAACTTGGAAACAAATGCTTTCACCAGAAAACGTTTAATCTGTAGGATATAAAAGACTTTGGGCCACGTTGTTATTTGAAAGTAATTAACAACAGCAATGTTTCTGAGATTATGTGTCTGGGATTCATCGACAGGAGAATGGCATTCTTCTTAATCCTCAACTAATTGGTAACAATTTTATTTTGTTTACATAAACGATTGTCCTGTGTTAATTATTCCCATGTTGGAAAACTACAGCTTTACCTATAAATGTTATAAAGTACTGATTGTGAAGTTTCCTTCCAAGCATTTGCAAATAAAAACGGTAAAACTGATAATCTCAATATTAATAACCGCAACTATCCATGATGCAAATCCCCGAATAAGCACCTGCTATAGAAATTATAACATATCAAACATTTCATTTATTAAAATTTATTGAAATTTTTTAATTTTAATTTTAGTAGAGCTACAAGCAGTTGTGCTGTTATAGATAGTGCATCAACACCTTGATAATATATATTTTTAATATTAGAAAGAGCACTGAGTACCTACTGGCATCAAATGCTAATCCTCACAAACAAGCTGACCTGGTGACTCTTAAAACTACCTGTGTCCTGTGTTCATGGATGCTGTACCATTTTTTTTTTTCCATTTTATACTGAAGTACATCCCTGTATATGTTCTCGAAAAGACTATGATCTTCCATTATCCATATTTTCTATTCTCTTTTTTATTCACACTTTGTAAATGAATATAAGCTTCTTTTTTACTTGTATATAATTATTGTATAATTTAAAACTACTACTTCGACTTTTCCCGTTGTTTTAATATTATGACCAATTGTGGGTGAGATGAAATGTCCTTTTGGCTTTTTTCCCTTTATCAGGGGTTGCCACAGCGTACCATCTGATTCGCATATTTGATTTGGCAGAGGTTTTTACATCGGATGCCCTTCCTGACACAACCCTTTAGCAAGGGACAGAAACATGCTGACGACTTTGCAGCCTACTCTTTATGAAAGTCAGCAATGATTCTTTTACATGAACCTCTCACCATAGACAGTGAGAGACATGGCCCGCCTTTGATAACCCAGTTAACTGCACTGGGGGGGGGGGGGGGGAGGGGGGGGGGCAGTGACAACCTTGTGGAGAGTGGGACTCGAACCCCTAATCTTAGGATCAGCGATCCAGCGCCCTATACCACTAGAACACCACTGCCCCATATGACCAATTGTGTGTAAATTCATAATATATAATCCCAAATTAAGCTCAATTCCCTCCCAGTTTGTAATATCACTTAATGTGGAAAAGTTAAATTAGGTACATTAGATCTTGGCAAATAAAAAGGCTTTTGTTTTTACACATGGCACGCTATGAGACATGAAAAGAAACCTGATCTCATGCTTGAAGCGAACAAATGAACAGAGCAGCATATCTGTGGGTGTGAAGCAGATAGAGAAAGACAGGGAGAGAAAGGGTTAAGATTAATGCGTGATCTAACATCTCATTTCAAATAATAAATTTCATTTTGGCAGACTAGTACACCTGTGTCCTTTTTTAATATTCCCCAGTCTTCAGCATTACAGACCTATCAAGATTCCCATGTCAAAAACAGCAGAGAGAGAGAGAGAGAGAGAGAGAGACACACACACACACACACACACACACACACAGAGGAGAGAGAGAGAGAGAGAGAGAGAGAGAGAAAGAGAGAGAGAGAGAGACACACACACACACACACACACACACACAGAGGAGAGAGAGAGAGAGAGAGAGAGAGAGAGAGAGAGAGAGAGAGAGAGAGAGTGAAAACAATGACCTACCAGCCTGAATAATTGGCAGAAAAGCTCCAAGAAGTACAAGCCAGACGTCCATATTCTTAGTTCTGTCAGTGGAGTTTGGCCAGACAATGTTTAAAGGCACCTACAGAAAAAGAAATCAATAAATTATTCTATGCCACACCAAGCAGCAGGCGAAGTTAGCACTCAGTAGCACACAATGAGCGTTTGCTGGTTTGGGTGTGTTTTCCTGAGTGAAGGGTGTGAAATCTTGATTCAGATCAGAAACAGATCAGTGATACAGATAAGACAACATGAGAAACACAGAACTACAGAAAAATAAACATATAAACACACTTCTATAAAGATATCAGTGATGTGTATTCAGGGGAGGCAGGGGGCAAAGCCTCTTCTGTCAATTTTGAATACAAAACAACAACAACAAAAAACATAAAATATACTAAATTTTGATAATTGTCACTTCTTGTGTATTACAAATCCTTTTGCCATTCAAATCCAATATTGAAATTATTTTTGTGAAAAAAGAATAGCATAATTTCCAATAGTAGTTTTCTTGGACGTTTTCAACCTGACTCTACAGCTTTTTCAACCAGTCTACCTCAAGTCCTCCATCATTATTCCTGTGCCCAAAAAAAATCAGCTGCCCCCTGCCTCAATGATTATTAGCCGCTTGTCCTGACCCTGGTAATCATGAAGTGCTTTGAGAGGCTATCCCTGCAGGGCTGTACAGTCTTCAGTTCTCCTACAGGGAGAGTCGAGCCACTCTATGGAGAATGCTGTCTCGCTAGCACTCCACAAAGCAATGTCAGGATGCTATTTGTAAACTTCAATTCAGTTTTGAACACTGTTCTCACGGAGAAGCTGGTACTGAAGCCCTATAACTGGGGACTGTCAGCCACTTTGTGTTATTGGATCAAGAACTTTCTCACCAACCAACTTTAGGTGGCGAGGATAAGGAACTCTTCTACATCATCCACCCTGAGCGTAAACACTGGAACACCACAGGGCTGTGTGCTCAGCCTGGCCCTCTTCAGCCTCTTTACACACGACTGCTCTGCTATCCACTCCACAAACACACTCGTGAAGTTTGCAGACGATGCCACTGTGGTAGGCCTCATATCACACAATGATGAGACCCACAACAGTAAGGAGATTCAGATCCTGATAAACCGGTGTTCAACTCATAACTTCATTCTGAGCACTATCAAGACTAAAGAGATCATGGTGGACTGTTGGCGGACCAGGAATACAGAGCACGCTCCTCTTTGTATTCATAGAGAGGTGGCGGAGTATGTGGACAATATTAAGTTCCTACTCATCCACATTTCATCTGACCTGTCTTGGTCTTTTAACACCTCACATCTGGTGAAGAAGGCCTAACAACAGCTTTTCTTCTTCAGGAGCTGAGACATTCTGGAATCTCCCCTCAGCTGCTCAAGAACTTCTACAATTGAAAGTATTCTCTGTCTCAGTGCAACCGTGTGGTACGGCAGCTGCACTGCTACGGACAGAAAGGACTTGGCCGGGGTGGTGAGAACTGCACAGGGGATTATCGGCTGCCGTTTACAATATATGGACACAGTATATACTTTCTGGGTCCAGAAGCAGCCAGTTACATTGCGAAAAGATCTCAGGAAATGGACTGTTTGCACTGTCCGTCTTCCTTTCGGCTTTTTCACTTTTACTCGGGAGTCGCCACAGCGAATCATCTGATTCGCACGTTTGATTTGGCAGAGGTTTTTACGTCGGATGCCCTTCCTGTCACAACCCTTTTTAGCAAGGGACAGAAACACGCTGACGACTTTGCAGCTCCTCTTTACGAAAGTCAGCAATGGTTCTTTTACATGCCTCACACCATAGACAGTGACAGACATGGCCCGCCTTTGATAACCCAGTTAGCTGCACTGGGGGGCACAGTGACAACCTTGTGGAGAGTGGGACTCGAACCCCCAACCTTTGGATCAGCGATCCAGCGCCCTGTACCACTAGACCACTCAAACAGCTTTTACCGCAGTGGCGAAAGCCATCACCCCTTCACCCTTCCCCCACCCCATCACAATCTCACACACACACACACACACACACACACACAAAACCCTCTTCCACTGACACCCACTCACGCATTCACTCACACACACTCTTACAGACATCAGTTCCTCGTAAAAAGACATTGAATCCACAAACTCTACAACTGTATTCTAATGACGCACTTTGCCTCGTTTACATTCTAGTTTATCCACCTTGCTGCTTTTATTTATTCCATTTCACAATTCCTCAGTGCACATATTGTATATCTCAATGTTTAATTCTCATTCATAGGTACAGAATTCATATTTCTATTTTATATTTTTTACTTAAAGTCTAGTGTACAGAATTACTTGTGTTTATATTCTGCTCTTGACAGCGTTAATTTCAGTTTATTGTCTTGTTTACACCTTTCAATACTGAGAGCCTTGTACGAAATTTCGTTATGTGTGAACATAATGGCAGTAAAGACTCTTGAATCTTGAATATGTTCTGTTCAAATACAGGGATGAGATGCGTGATGAGGCAGCTCCTTGCTGTGCCTCTCAGTGGATTCTCTAATCCCTCACAAACTGCACTGGTATGCGACGCAAATAGTGCGTCACTCTCTTTCTATATATCACAAATGAAAGGCTTTCAAACACTTAGCTTATATGCTCTGCCTTTACATATTCTGAATAATGTATAAAATGTATTTCTATAACGTGTTTAGGCTGCAGATTAATCTCATTAAACAAAACAAAGTTACTCAGTGAGGCAAACAGTGCCCCTGACTCCTCTGTGAGCCCACAGATTCTTGCATGACCTAAAATCTTCATTTGTAGTTTATATTTTATTTACAATTTATTTATGAAAATGGAAGATTACATTTCGAACCTGAGAAAATTTGCAAATCTAAACTTTCAATCAAAACAAAAGATAATAACTAAAGGAAGACCAATGCTTTAAGTGGAAATTACACATGCGTCACATGTTTGTGTAAAGAATGCTGATACGAGATATAAAACAACACATTGTCAAATGATTAATAATATACGCTTTTCAGTTTGTAAATCTGACTCTAACCGAGTCAGTACCTCACCTGCTGTCAACCTCACCGTACTGTACATCACTAATAGATAGATACACACTGTATGTCCATACATACAGACATGCACCCATACATAAGATCTCGCGGGTAGAAAGAGTACGAGTGGTGAATTGCTTCACTATGCTTATAAAAATTTCTGAATGCAAACGCACAAACACATGGCAACATTTTTATCAGGCTGTATCGTGATGTCTTAAAATTTGCTGATGCTATTTTTCTGTAGACATGTTTCATAACAAGTGTAATATGCCACAATTTTTTTTATTTTTATATCATTTATCAGTTTAAACTAATTTGAAACAATTTGCACATACAAATACATACATAATACAGTTTTTAGTCATGGTAAATATAAAGAGTTTGAGTTTATAAATTGTTTAATTTCGTTTGAATTATGAGAAAAACTATTTTAAGTAGCTTTCCTAAAAAGAGCAACGCCAACTTTTTCCAGTACCATTCAAAAACCCTTTAAGTCACTTTGAAATAAAGCTACTGAAAACGTTTTTTTTTTTTTGGTTATAATTAAAACATCATCATCATCATCATCATCTTCTTCCGCTTAGTCCAGGGTCGGGTCGCAGGGGCAGCAACCTTAGCAAAAAGGTCCAGACGTCCCTCTCCCGAGCTACTTCCTCCAACTCTCCCGGGGGGACACCGAGGCGGTCCCAGACAAGCCGAGAGACATAGTCCCTCCAGCGTGTTCTAGGTCGACCCCGGGGTCTCTTCCCGGTTGGACATGCCCGAAACACCACACCAGGGAGGCGTCCGGGGGGCATTCTGACCAGATGCCCGAGCCACCTCAACTGGCCCCTCTCAATGCGGAGGAGCAGCGGATCTACTCCGAGCTCTCCCCGGATGGCGGAGCTTCTCACCCTATCTCTAAGGGAGAACCCCGCCACCCGGCGAAGAAAGCTCATTTCAGCCGCTTGTATCCGTGATCTTGTTCTTTCGGTCATTACTCAAAGCTCGTGACCATAGGTGAGGGTTGGAACATAGATCGACTGGTAAATTGAGAGCTTCGCCTTGCGGCTCAGCTCCTTCTTCACCACGACGGACCGGTACAGGCACCGCTTAACAGCAGAGGCTGCAGCGATCCGTCTGTCGATCTCTCGCTCCATCCTTCCCTCACTCGTAAACAAGACCCCAAGATACTTAAACTCCTCCACTTGGGGCAGGACCTCATTCCCGATCCGGAGGGTGCATTCCACCATTGTCCGACTGAGAACCATGGCCTCGGACTTGGAGGTACTGATCTTCATCCCGGCTGCTTCGCACTCAGCTGCGAATCGCTCCAATGAGAGCTGGAGGGCCCGACTTGATGAAGCCAAAAGGACAACATCATCCGCAAAAAGCAGAGACGATTTTTCGTCCTGGCCGCAGCACTCTTGACCAACTCTATACGCTCCACAGGATTCTGGAGGGGGCATGGGAGTTTGCCCAATCTGTCCACATGTGCTTTGTGGATTTGAAGAAGGCTTTCGACCGTGTCCCTCGAAAGATCTTGTGGGGCGTGCTCCGAGAATACGGCGTTCCGGATCCGTTGCTACGAGCTATTCGGTCGCTGTATCACCGGAGCCAGAGTTTGGTCCGTATTGGTAACAGCAGGTCAGATTCGTTTCCAGTGGGAGTTGGAGTTCGCCAAGGCTGTCCTTTGTCACCGATTCTGTTCATAATTTTTATGGACAGAATTTCTAGGCGCAGTCGAGGCGATGAGGGGTTCTGGTTTGGTGGCCATCGGATATAATTAAAACAATGACATCTAATTTTAAGTCCAAATTCTTAATATGTACAATTGATTTAGAAGTGTTAGTTGTTTAAAAATCCAAACTTATGACGGTAGGTACATTATTAAGTAGTTTCTTAAGTAGATCTTGGGTATACGCTTTGATGAGGCTGTCAGCCTTTCTAATTTAAATTTGACCATTTATTGTAGAAGTTAAACCAGGGGCAGTGGTGTGCTAGTGAATAGGGCGCAGGATCGCTGATCCTAAGGTTGGGGGTTCGAGTCCCCACAGGGTTGTCACTGTCCCCCCAGTGCAGCTAACTGGGTTATCAAAGGTGGGTCATGTCTGTCACTGTATATGGTGAGAGACATGTAAAAGAACCATTGCTGACTTTCGTAAAGAGTAGCTGCAAAGTAGCGTGTTTCTGTCCCTTGCTAAAAGGGTTGTGACAGGAAGGGCATCCGACGTAAAAACCAATGCCAAATCAAATGTGCGAATCAGATGATTCACTGTGGCGACTCCCGAGAACGGGAAAAAGCCGAAAAGAAAAGAAGAATTATAGCAGTTAAACCAACTAAAATAGATATTTGATTATCTTTACCTACAACTGACAAATTTGCCTTTTTGTTGACAGCAAATCATCTATGAAGCATTCTTCGAGGTATACAAGAAATATTTGCTCTAATAAATCAAAGCTAAAAGCAGTGCATGTTTTATGCTAGTTCTTTTTTTAATGAGGTGGCACTCTGTTGCAAACTAGTTCAGCTTTTAACAGAAATGGGTTCTCAATATTTCCAATAGATGCAATTCCCTGCATATATCCGACTCCTGGGTTAAAGACCACTGTTGAGAAATGTACTGATTAGTACATTAGCCAAACCAAACTAGCACTTCACTTGAGGTACACAAGGAAGCGCCTATCCTCAGGTCAGGAGGTCAAACTATATATAGTTTATTATATTATTATATTATATAATATGCAGAAGGGATTCAATAAGGATATGGAAATCAAGTACGACTTCAGACCTCACTGTATGTGTATTTGATTAAAATTTGTATGCAAGAAGTGGAGACTGGAGACTTGGGAGGCTTGGAGAGTTTATTTGAGATTGCACTTGCTTATATTTTGAAGAAGCAGAAACTAGCAGGTGCAGGTGTATTTTGTCCCACAGGGCAGCTGGATGTCCAGCTGGGTCACAAAAGCCATGTCCTTGTCACATACAGATCAGAGCTGCAGGGCAGAGAAATGAGGACAGTGTTAAGGACGGATGAACCAGAAATCAGCAACATAAACCACAACTGCAACAAATTACACAAATACAGTACCTACATTTCATCTCTCTCTCTCTCTCTCTCTCTCTCTCTCTCTCTCTCTCTCTCTCTCTCTCACCGCTCACTCACACACACACACACACACACACACACACACACACACACACTCTCTCTCTCATGCACTCTCACACACACACACACACACACACACACACACACACACACACACACACACACACACATACACACACACACACACACACACTCTCTCTCTCATGCACTCTCTCACACACACACACACACACACACACACACTCTCTCTCTCATGCACTCTCACACACACACACACACACACACACACACACACACACACACACACATACACACACACACTCTCTCTCTCATTCACTCACACACACACACACACACACACACACACACACACGATTTGCAAACTATGTGAATCCTGGGATTTGCACATGAGACTGAGAGTAAACAGTATTAGAGAGCACATTTGCATTTAAAGCTGTAAAGGAATACGAATTTGTCTTCACTTATGCACATCAACTAGTGACAACCCCCCATACACACACACACACACACACACACACACACACACACACACACACACACACACACACACACACACACACTACCTTATCACCTGCTGTTCGAATATAAATAAAAGCCCCATCAGATGACTGAGCTTGTGGTCAGGCTCATTTTATGACTCTAGGAAAACATGAAGGAGCTCTGAGGAGATTGAAAGAGAAATCCCTTTGTTGGGTTTGCTAATGCACAGACTGATTTCCCCTGAGTCAAATACCTGCAGCGGATACACACACTGCTCGAAGACCTTTTTTAAGATTAGCAAATAAAAAGTGCAGGAGCAGAAGTGTGCCCATTGTAGCCCGTTTCAGACATGTGCGCATACACTACATATGACACACTCAGCAGGTTTTTTAATGAAAAACTCCTCAGACTATTATAAGTTGATTATGTAAACACAGAAATAGGTTTTACATGTGCCTTTATATCAGGCTACAAAACAAGAAAATGTACATATTGGGGGATTGATATGTTTTTCTCTTCAATGTAGTTATTTATTATTTATTTATTTGTTTTTGTATATACATACAGTATGTTTAAGTGATTTTTATTCATTGATAGCTTTGTCATTAGAGCTCCACAGTAAAGCTAAAAATAAACTTCAAATATGTCTTGACTGATTGACAATACTGAGGAAAATGCATTTCACTGCTGGCTGAACTGTTTATTTTAGAATGTGAACTCTCAAACACTGCTTTGTTGTCATATACAGTAGTTCCTTTCCAGATAGTGCTGTGTGAACCCATCAGGGAAGTCACTCTGCCTGAGCAATACGCCACCCCAAGTGGAGCAAAACGCACGGCGATAACGGACCAGCTCTTGGGATTTGGCTTTGCTATGCTATCTCTCTTTAAGCACAATATCTCTGACACAGCCGACTCAGAGAAACTGTTGACCCAAACCGCTCTCTACTATCTTGCTTGATAGGCCATTTCCTCTTCCTTCCTTAAAGCTGCGCCCTGCTCTATCAACATCTGTCAATACACAAACAGATGTTCTCAAGTACATCTTGTGACTTAAATAACATTTCAAGTATTCAAGTTCACCATTCAGCGGTGGCATGGTGGTGTAGTTAATACATCTACTACACAGCATGAATGGTTTCGGTTTGGAGATTGCATGCTCTCTCTGTGCTTGTGTTGGTTTCCTCCTGGTACTCCAGTTTCCTCCCACTGTCCAAAGACACGCAAATTAGGCTAATTGGCTTTTACAAAAATAGGTGAAAGGATAAATGCTTATATATGTGTGTTAATCCTGCAATGGACTGGTGAGGTGCTCAAAGTGTACTATGCCTTCAAAGATAGTTGGCAGAGATAGGATTCAGCTTCCCTTAAGCAGTTCAGGAACTAAATAGAAACAGTGGGGTGGGATATTTAATTATTTTATTTAATTATATAATATTTATATTTAAAGGATATTTTCTATATTAAACAACAGAAGCCTATTTTAAGCAAAAGAAAAAAATGTCATATGACACGCCCTCTCAGGACGTACAATGTTTTGTATAGCTCTATTCCAAAGGAAGCGTGTATTTTTAAGCACATAATTATGTTTTATGGGACCTTGAACAATAATTATAAAAAAACTTTAATAACCCAGAGGGCCAGTAAAAGCATAAGGAGCCGCAATGCTTTCATGTGGATGTCGCCTCAAAAGAAGAAAAATGCTACTTGTATTTTATTCTTTCCTCATCCACAGCTGCTGTGTTCAATTCCTCATCTGATCCCGATCAATACAACTGACAAGACAAAATAAACAGCTGTGCTGACTAAAACCACTTCATTAATGTATAAATATAGAGCAAGACTATGACACCATGTCATTACGAAAAGATATAAAAGAGTGAGGCTGATGAATATCTCGGCAGATAATAACCACCTTTCTTTCAACACAGGGAATCCTGCATAGAGGTGTGGAACGAAACCAGGAGCCTCTGGAATTTTCCATATGTAAGAAATGAAAGCTGCCCCGGAGAACGTTGCTGATGCGTCACACAGTTTTAACTGCTTCCATGTGAATTCTTGGCCTCAACAGCAGCTCAGAAAATTTTAAACAGACACAAAGCACAACCAAACTTGTTGCTTTGGTCTTCTAATTATTGGTCATGGATATGGAGGTCTGTAATGCAGCCGTGGGGGGGGGCACAAACCAGTGTTTCTCCCTCACGCCGGTCCCAAGCCCGGATAAATGCAGAGGGTTGCGTCAGGAAGGGCATCCGGCGTAAAACAAATGCCAAATAAACTATGCGAATCACAAGAACCAAAGAGGAACGGTGAGATTAATTACAGGGAGCAGAGATAAGGAAGGTGGAGGATTTTAAGTACTTAGGCTCAACAATCCAGAGCAATGGAGAGTGTGGAAAAGAGGTGAAGAAGCGTGTGCAGGCAGGTTGGAATGGTTGGAGAAAAGTGTCCGGTGTGATGTGTGATAGGAAGGTATCGGCAAGAATGAAAGGAAAAGTGTACAAGACGGTGATGAGGCCAACGATGTTGTATGGGTTAGAAACAGTGGCCCTGGGGAAAAGACAGGAGGCAGAGCTGGACGTAGCAGAGATGAAAATGTTGAGGTTCTCTTTGGGAGTAACGAGGATGGATAGGATCAGGAATGAGCACGTCAGAGGGACAGCACATGTAAGACGTTTTGGAGACAAAGTCAGAGAGGCTAGATTGAGATGGTTTGGACATGTACAGAGGAGGAATAGTGAGTATATTGGTAATAGGATGCTGAGGCTGGAACTACCAGGCAAAAGGCCTAGAGGAAGACCAAAGAGACGATTCATGGATGTGGTGAAGGAGGACATGAAGGTCGTTGGTGTAAGAGAAGAAGATGCAAAGGATCGGGTGAGACGGAGGCAGATGATTCGCTGTGGCGACCCCTGAAGGGAAAAGCCGAAAGGAAAAGAAGAAGGATATGGAGGTCTGTGTCGGGGTCATTCATTCAGAGAAACTGACGAAAATGTTATTCATGCTCAAAACCTGGGATGACTGTTTAGAATTCTTGGAAGAATATAACAAAACTTTTTAGTGACAAAAATGCAACATTCATCCATCCATCCATGATCTATACCGCTTATCTATCAGGGTCACAGGTGGAAGCAGGAGCCAATACCAGCTGACTTCAGGCAAGATGTGCAATTCACCCTGAACACGTACACTCTCACACACTCATTCACACCTATGGGCAATTGAGAATAGCCAGTTCACCTGATCCATGTCTTTAGACTGTTGGAGGAAACCTATGTAAGCACAGGGAGAAAATGCAAGCTCTGCACAGAACATCCCCAGTTGCTCATGATTTTCCTTCCCACCAAGAAACAATGACACCTGTGTTTCCCAGAATGACATATAAGGACAATATTTAATTTTGCATGTTTCTCTGCGTTGTCTTAGCATCTTTATTTCCTTTAGTCATTAAGAACAAAGAACTCTGCACACCCTCATTTTCGAAAATCGAGACTTTCACTTCATTTTGATGTGTCGATTACAGTGATACACTCACTTTCTCTCATTTTAGCTCAGATGGTTATCTATCTGTGCAACATTACCACACCAAGATTAACTAGTAATCTTCACTAATGTGAATGCTATCTTTCCACATATCAGTCACTATGTGACAATAAATCAGTGGCCATTTTCACTAGACAGCGGTGTAGCATTAGCCTAACAACTCTATAGTATAATTAAGATGCTGGAGGTTTAAGTAATGGATGTTGAATTTGAGACACTGCCTTAGACACCCACAAGCAATGATTCTAGTTGCGATATGAAGATACTGAAGCTGTCCTCCAGTAGCCATTAAGGAACCTGAGCCCTCAGACGCTGCTGATGTGAGAGCACGCTATTTTTATATAAAGCTGATCCAAGCCAAAAATGGAAGAAGGAGTGCTGTCAGAGGCATTCGAGCTTGCAATGCTAATACAGGACATCGTATCATCACCAAACTCTCAACATCTACCAAGGTCATATTTTCAGTTATGTTTAACTACAACATAAGTTCTGCATCGGTTGAAAAATGAAGATGTCAAGAAGTTTAAGCAAGTCAAAGCAATAGCCTGAAAGAGATTTTTTAATTTTTGTCGAATTTTGATTGCTGTTGTTCACTTTAATAAGGTTTACAAGTTTGTGCAACCACAGAGACATGTGTCTTACAATCATCCACAATGATTTTTATCAAGGAGAAGTCTGCTGTAATTTCAAATCCGAAATGCTTGGCATACTATTTTGAAAGTACTTTTAAGGGCAACAACAGGAAGTTTTTTGTTGGATGGACAACGTTTGATTTCGGGCAAATACCAAAGCTTTATTTCTCCGTCAAATTAATTTGAAAACTTTTATAGGATAAAAGGCCGTAGCACTCTTGACCAACTCTATATGCTCCACAGGATCTTGGAGGAGGCATGGGAGTTTGCCCACTCTGTCCACATGTGTTATGTGGATTTGGAGAAGGCTTTTGACCGTGTCCCTCGGGCTATCTTGTGGGGCATGCTCCGGGAGTATGGCATTCCTGACCCGTTGCTACGGGCCATTCGATAGCTGCATCACCAGAGCCAGAGTTTGGTCCGTATTGGTAACAACAGGTCGAGTTCATTTCCAGTGGTGGTTGGAGTCCACCAAGGCTGTCCTTTTGTCACCAATTCTGTTCATAATTTTTATGGACAGAATTTCTAGGCACAGCCAAGGTGTTGAGGGGTTCTAGTTTGGTGGCCATTGGCTCTCGTCTCTGCGTTTTGTGGATGACGTTGTGCTTTTGGCTTCATCAGGCAAGGACCTCCACCTCTCATTGGAGAGATTTGCAGTTGAGTGCAAGGCAGCCAAGATGAAAATCAGCACCTCTAAGTCCGAGGCCATGGTTTTCAGTCGGACAAGGGTGGAATGCACCCTCCGGGTCGGGAATGAGGTCCTGCCCCAAGTGGAGGAGTTTGAGTATCTTGGGGTCTTGGTCATGAGTGAGGGAAGGATGGAACAGGAGATCGACAGACGGATCGCTGCAGCAACTGCTGTTAAACGAAGCCTGTACCAGTCCATCATGGTGAAGAAGGAGCTGAGCCGCAAGGCAAAGCTCTCAATTTACCAGTCGATCTACATTCCAACCCTCACCTCTGGTCACGAGCTTTGGGTAGTAACCGAAAGAACATGGTCGCGGATACAAGCGGCTGAAATGAGCTTCCTTTGTCAAGTGGTGGGGGTCTCCCTTAGAGCTAAGGTGAGAAGCTCTACCATCCGGGGAAAGCTCGGAGTAGATCCGCTGCTCCTCCACATTGAGAGGGGCCAGTTAAGGTGGCTCAGGCATCTGGTCAGAATAACTCTCGAAAGCCTCCCTGGTGTGGTGGTTTGGGCATATCCAACCGGAAAGAGACCCCGAGGTCGACCGAGAACACGCTGGAGGGACTATGTCTCTCGGCTTGTCTGGGAACGCCTTGGTGTCTCCTCGAAAGAGCTGGAGGAAGTGGCCGGGGAGAGGGATGTCTGAATGAATGAATTATAGGATAGACACTTTCGAGTTATAATATATTTTAATAATATATTGTAGCTTAACTATCCTTTATCCAAATTTTAAAAAACAGTCAAAGGTTCTGACTCAGTGTCCTTGAGCTTTACTGTATTATTCAGCAAGCTGAAGAGGGAGCTCGAAGAAGATTTGGAATTAAATTTTACAAACTATTTACTTTACTCTTTATTACACCTCTTATTAAACTTTTCCTCCTAAAACATATTATAAAAAAGTGAATGCCACTTATGTATGAACTCATTCACTGGCCATATTAATAGTAAAATCTATCAATTTGCTTTGCAATGAGATAATCACATTACAAAGAGCGAAATCTTGCAGATATTGTAATGGTAAAGAGTAAATGCTCATGCTTATTACATTTTATATTTCATCAAATAGACATCAAATTAAGAAAGCAAAACTGGACGGCATCACATAAAATTTAAACTGCTCTGCTGTAGAGTAAATTAACAATTTCACTGAAATATAACATCCAAGCAAATTTTTATAATTGACAATAAAAGAGTGAATGGATAAGCTCAATCATATCATATAGCAGGATGACAATATTACAATTTGTTTTCCAGGTTAAAGCAAGTGCTAAAGTGGCAACACACATAAGTAGGGCAAGTATACATTACACCCATTCGTCCATTCATTAATTTTCCGAGCCGCTTAAATCACACTAGGATCACAGGGAGGGCTGAAGACTATCTCAGGAAATTCACTGCCTAAGGTGGTATCCACCCAGAATAGATTGCCAGACCATCACAGGGACAACAACCCACACAGCCTTTCACATTCACACTCACACCTAGGGGCAATCTGGAACAGCCAAATAGCCATATGTGCCTTTGGACTGCATGAGGAAAACAAAGAACCCAAAGGAAATCTGCACAGACATGGGGAGAACATATATATATATATATATATATATATATTCCACCCCAGAAACGCTTCTGCTCAGCTCAGGGCTCAAACCCAAGACCTACTTGCTATGATGTGGACATACTGGATAAGGTGTGGACTAGAAAGTATAGAGTACAGTATATCTAAGTGGTGAAGATTTTAGCCATCAGCGTTAGCCATGTGGAAAATACTTGAGCTACCTTCTCAATCAGGCATGAAACTGGCACAGGATTTTTGACAGTCTCTGGAAAGTTCAGATTTTAGATAAGAAAGCTGAAAAAGTGTAGAATGTGTGCAAACTACTTGGTGAATTTAGAAGAACTTGAAAAGAAGCTCAGTAGCAAAAAATTGAGCCTACACAGATTACCTTACACACCCGAGACCACTCCAGGCATTGCTTACATCGTTTTGTGTTTTTTCAAGCCATGAAACAAAAGAGTGTAGAGAAAAAGCAGTAAAGTAACAGGTTGCTTTAAATGCCACACATGCCTCCTCAACTCCGCAAGCCACAGACCAGCCAGCAATAATAATAATAATAATAATAATAATAATAATAATAATAATAATAGCAATAATAGCAATAATAATAATAATAATAATAATAATAATAATAATAATAGCAATAATAGCAATAATAGCAATAATAATAATAATAATAATAATAATAATAATAATAATAATAGCAATAATAGCAATAATAGCAATAATAATAATAATAATAATAATAATAATAATAGCAATAATAATAATAATAATAATAATAATAATAATAATAATAATAATAATAATAATAATAATAATAATAATGATTTAATCCCAAATGCAACAGATGATGTATGCAGAGATAAGAATACGAGGTTGGGATAGTGGATTAAAGTGAAGCTTTTTCAGACACAACACTGCATTTCAAAATGATATACTGTACTTTACAAGCTTTTTCAGAAAAGAAAACTGGCAGCACGATCCTAAATTCTATTTGAAAGTAACAGTAAGTTTATCACAAAGCAGTTTTTCCTAAAAGGAAACCCTTTCACACTGCTTTATGATCAGTTTGATTAACTTATGGTGTGGACCATGATAAAAACCCAAAATGGTTGAAAGGAACATGCAAATGGATGAGTACAGTACACTTTATTTTTTTTTGGTTTTATCAAATAAGTTTTCATAATTTGAACAAGGTTAAAGGGAGAGACAGAATTGTCTGTGGCATGTTTGTAAGCGCTACCGAACACCTCGACCAACACATTACCCAGAAACTGAACTGTTTTATACAACTTATTGTAATGAGGGGGAAAAAAAAAACAAATGAACAAAACTTTTTTTTTCTTTGGTCCATTTTGTTTTACTATAGCCGATGCTCAGAGTTAATTCCTTTATCCTTTTTTATTTGGTCACTGAGTTCAGATAACAATTTTTAGTTGAGAACCAGTGACTGCACCTTTAAATGTGCAGGTTTACTGACTGTTATCATTGCACTGCTCTCAGTATTTATGATTCGGATATACAGATTCTTTCATCACACTAAGTCCCAGTATACACATGTGCTAAGTTGCCTGTCAGTGCCAGGTCTGAAGGTATGACCTCTTTCAACGATACATTATTTGTCATCCATACACATGAAAACATAAACAATGGGTCCATTGTATTATAAAATATTTAAAAGATAGGAGCTACTTTTTCATGACAATATATGTTGATGCAAGAATATTCAATGGTTCATTTTTCTTTCATTCATTCATTTTCAAAGCCACGTAATCCTAAGTAGGGTTGCAGAGAGGCTGGCACCCATGTTAGCCAAATCTGGGTAAGGGCCGGGTACACCCTGGGCAGCTCACCAGACCATTGTAGGGTAAACACTCACACAACCATTCGTACTCACACCCAGGGACAACATGGAATAGCCAATTAGCCTACTGTGCATGTTTTTGGACTGTGGGAGGAAACCCAGGCAAGCACTGGGAGAACATGCAAACTCCACATAGTAACGCCTGAGCCCGGGAATCAAACCCAGGCTTTCTTGCTGTGAGGCAAATGTGTAACCACTGTCTCACCATGCCACCACATTACTATTTTTTCATGTTCCTCTTCTTCTTCTTCTTCTTCTTATTATTATTATTATTAAAAGTACTATTATTATCGCCAGGTGATGCAAGACTGCTTTGTTAATCCCACAGTTTGTTCCCACTTACTCCTGAAGAAATAGTGAACATTTTTTTTTTCTCACAGAAAGTTTGATCAATCATGTGTACTTCTTACAATGAGGTCAGGCGCGAGATGAAGTGATGGTGAAAGGAAAAAACAAGACAGGGGTGTTTGCACAAGATTTCACCTCATAAAGGTACATTTATCCAAAGCACACATCTTTATCTCTCTCTCTCGCTCTCTCTCTCTCTCTCTCTCTCTCTCTCTCTCTCTCTCTAGCTCTCTCGCTCCCCCCCCCCTCTCTGTCTCTCTCTCACACACACACACACACACACATGCACACGCACACACATGCACGTGCACACACACACACACACACACACACACACACACACACACACACACACACACATGCAGGCGCACACACACGCACACGCACACACACGCACGCATACACACGCACACACACGCACGCATACACACACACACACACACGCACACATACACACACACACACACACACACACACACATACACACATACACACATACACACACACACGCGCGCGCGCGCAGCCTGAAGACAATGGACCATATGCAAAGACTGGCACTAAAGCCCACTTGATCAGGCACACACATCTAGCCTTTGTCATTCTCACTAGCATGAACACATACAAGCTTGCATGAAGAGTGTGATAAATTCTTTTACACCTGTCAAAATCTGCTGAAGTCAGTCTTTTACTTCTGCCAATATTAAGACCTGATTTGTCACCTCTTTCCCTTTCCAGAAGAGAGCATGGGTTTATCTATGAAAGGAAGAAAGGTTTTTTTTTTTTTCCCAATTCACCTTTCTGACTTTAATCTCACACCACGAGGAAACGTGAAGATGGAAACCAGTGAGAGCTGTGAGAAAACTGTCAGCCAGCAGTCCTCATTATGAAAAAAAATCCCTTCAGCAGTAAAAGTTCAACCTCAAAGTAGACGAAGAAAGAATGATAAATTAGAGTGATGAAATGTAAAAGGCAAGAATGAAACCTCGCTGCTCCAAAATCAGAAGACGGGTTTGTAAAAACTACACAAACGAGTGGTCGGAATTTACACCACAACTGCAAATTTCATAGCAATGAGTGTGCAGTGATGAAACAGAGATATGCATGTAATTGATGCAAATCCTAATAAAACGGTATAAGAGAGTTTAATAAATGCACACTGACAGATGTCACGAATCAAAGAAAAATTATAAATCGTACTGTTCCACTGATTTCAACTAAATAATTCAGTTTCTCTTCATCAAGTTGGATGAGTTTATATTATTATTAAACAGTGCTAGCTTTTGTAGCATTAGCAAAGATGCTGCAGAAACTGGCAAGCTTGCTGGATTTCAGGTTCAGATTTAATTTTATTGTATATTATTATGAGAATTTGCTCTGCAATGGCCTGGTGAGCTGCCCAGGGTGTACTTTGCCCTAGCCCCGAGTCGGCTGAGATGGGCGCCAGCCTCGCTGCAACCCTAATTAGGATTAAGCATTTCAGAAAACGAATGAAAGGATGAATTATTGGAATTAGTGCATTGCAGAATTGGATAAAATACAAAAATTATCCACTGGATTTGAGAAGAAATTTCATAAACACGAATGAAATTTTCTCGGTGCGTTACATAATTTAAGTTGACAGGAAATCTTAGAAGGAACTTGCCTCCACCATAAAAGTATGTGTAATAATTTCATTTGGTGTCTCACTATCTTCGAATATGAAATGTTCGGTAATTTTGATTAGCCTCAAATTATTTTAACTTAAAACACTATTTTAAAGCTGCGATTGTTTTGCAGCTGTCTACTGCATTATAGCAGAGACTCAACTCAGTTAGTTATCAGACCGTAAGATGACAACCACAACGACTTCAGCAGTCATTGCAAGCTTTTCCACTTAAGCTGTTTGAGAAGAGTATATGGAGACACAGATGGAAATAGATTAAAGGATTAAAGCACCTCGGCATCTGCATTTTTGTACAGCTGTACCTTGTACAGTACCTCAATCATTGTACAAATTAGTTTTTATTAATTTGTCAAAGAAAAACTTTTAAACAAATAAATTTCAAAGCCGACATTACTAAAAATAAATCTTTTGCACCAATAAAGATCCCACATTTTGTCATAATGCACCAGTATAAGGATATCATCATAAAGGCTTCAAAGCACTTCTGTAAGCCACTCTGGATAATGGCGTCTGCCAAAAGCCATGAATGTAAATGTAAACTCTATTTGTTTAAGGCCTAATACTTTAATCTTTATCTATAAAAACAGAGAGAAAGAATAAATAGACCAGAGGAGTATCCCAGCTTTGATCCTGGCGATGAATTCCTAAGAATTTGATTTATGTGAGTATGTAAATGTCAAGGTTATTTGGGAAAGGGTGGATCAAGTCATGTAAGGATAGAAAGAGAAAAAGATATTTATGTAGAACTATGATGTCCACTTTGCTATAAACACACACACACACACACACACACACACACACACACATATATATATATATATCCTTCAGTCCAGCTAGCTGGATTATCACAGGCCAGCTGTGTCTCTCACTGTTTATGGAGAGAGGCTGTAAAAGAACTGTTGCTGACTTTCGTTAAGAGTAGCTGCATAGCCGCCAACGGGTTTCTGTCCTGCGATGGGCTGGCAAGCTGTCCAGGGTGTATTTGCCCTTGCCTCGTCGGCCACCCCGCAACTCTAATTAGGATTAAGCGGCTCCGAAAATGGATGAATGGATACTCACATGGATACACACACACATACACACATACACACATATACACACACACACACACACACACACACAGACACACACACACACACACAGACACACACACACACACACATAGACACACACATAGACACACACATAGACACACACATAGACACACACATAGACACACACGCACACACACACACACACACACTACAGAAAGACCCCACCAGAAGAGAGTTAACTACTTTGGGATATTATTGAGAATGATTGAGAAACTGCTGTGCATCAGCCAATGAGCTTCTGTTTTGTGCTACATAACAATAGCCTCTATACTGTTCAGTCTATTTTGAGTCTGATCACAACTGCATTGATGTCTATTATGAAACTCCCACTCTTTAGTTCTCAGGTCGTGTCACATGTAATGTGTTTGTTCTAGGGTTTTTTTGCATGTTCTTCTATAGCGACTGTACACCTGTTTCCATTTTGTGTCCAGTATCCACCCTGCTTTCATTGTTAGTCTATCCAAAACTGCATTCACTTTTTAATATTGTGTGTCACTGATTCTGTCGTAACCTTATAACACATTTGTTTCTATTATTTCCATAACTTCCCATTCTGTATTCTCCTGGTTTAGCCTTTTGTCTCATTTTCTAGTTCCTGATTATGGATTACCTTTGTTTAGATTTGTCTGCCTATGATTTTTTTAAATGCTTTGGCTTGTATCACTGTATTTTATGATAACAAAAACAAAAAAAGTATCCCAATAAAACTATACTAGCAAAGATATGATCAAACACCCTTTGGAGACGGAGAGGAGTCAGTTAGAGCAAGAATGTAAAAGGCCGATGCATTTCACCACCATGTAATTACTGGTACCTATTTAATGGTTGCTTTCCACATGCTTTCAGGGCAGAGACAAGTAACCAGAGAGAACACTGCCAGAAATAATGTGTATGTGTGTTAGTGCTACTGTATAGTGTGAGGTTTGGTGCATGTCATGTTTCGGGGTGAGACCATTGAAGAATAAAACCACTGAAAAGCTAAATGTGAATGTTCACTAAACAGAGTGAACTGTTCTCAGTATCCCAAAACCTGAGATCTGTCACATAAACCTATTCACATGCAATCTCCACTTTATAATGTTTTAATCATTAGCAACAGAAAAACCGGGAGAAAGCGAAAAGTAGGCCAGAGAGGACGCCTAGTGTGGATGTTGCTGATTCATTCTTAACAGTTTGTTTCTTGTGGAGATGTGAATGTCATGGTCATTAGCAAAAGAATGAATCGAGTCAAATAACAGCAAGACAAGCTGGCCAGGCGGTGGTGTTGGTGGTGGTGGTGGTGGTGGTGGGGTACATGCTCTTATTCTATGACTAATGGAAATATATATTTGGCATGAAATGAATCTTTCAACACATAGCTAGTTTATGACCTCGTACCCACAGATTCCAGATTTATTTAGATTATTGAGTTTCAGTTAGAACAGGCCGAAACTAATGGCTTGAGAAAATAGGCTTGTAACATGAACTGAGTTAATAAATACTTTTAAATTTTCCTCAGAAGGAAACTAGCAAACAATGATCTCATATGAATGAGTTTTAAAATATAATTATGATGGTGACTCAGTTCATAGGTCATACTTCAAAAGTCATCCAGGCTGGACCACTTAATAAATACATTTTTAAGGAATTCATGACATGCACACAAAATCTTGGCTCTATGTATGCTTGAGGCAATACGTAGATAAATAAACGTATAAGTAGGGTTCCTTTATTTCACATATAGTGAGTCAATTACGAAATTAGTTATTTTACTGTACAGACGCTCCTTGACTTACGTTTTAGTTCGGTTCCGGACGGCCGAACGTAAGGTGAAAACAAAACGTAAGTTGTTACTGTATGTTCCAGTGACATACGACGTTCGTACTGTACTATACATCCATAAATACCATTATTGTATCTCACAAAACACCCCTAAATCAATTATTATAAACATAACATTGTAAAATAATATCAACTCTATCAAATAATATCAACATTAATTTCAAATAAATTAAATTCAAGCAAAATAATTTCAAATAGATAAATCTTAATCAAATTCACTCATCAAATATAAAATACAGTATCAAATATAACCTTTAACATGCTCTGTGATGCGATCTTTCTGCCTGTAAATGGTTCCGATGGTCGACGGAGTCATTTGGAAGATGTTTTTCACCAGCATCGATTTTCTTGATAATAGCCATATTTGTTTCTAATAAGATGGCTTGCTGCTTTTTCTGATTACTGCTATCACTAATAGGCTTACATTTTTGACAAACCATATTTTCTCAGGGTTACAAAAGTCCACAAAACAGTGTAAACAGAAAGATAACAGAGACGACGTCTTAACACAAGGGTAACACGCAGTGAACTGGGAAGAAGGAGGGGCACGTTCAGTCTGTCGTTTGTAAATAGTGGATACAGCGTCATGCGTAAGTAGCATATTACGTCATGCAGCGTCATGTGTAAGTAGCATATTACGTCAGCGTACTACATAGGTTTGTCTCGTACTACAGAGAGCATGCTAAACTCAAAATGACTTAAAAAAAAAAACGTAAAATCGAAAAATACATAAAACGAATGAACGTAAAGTGGGGTGTGTCTGTATTTATCTATCCTTACAAGACAATGCATTTTTTTATAAGTTGGAACAATTGTGTTAAAATTATAATGTACAATATTGTGAAGTATGTATGATTTACTTTAGTTGCAACCATTTTAAAGTAAAGTGTGATGCTAGTTTGCTTTCAGTGCAGCTGTCAAAGAAGCCACCTATCCTTCACTAGGACTGACAGATAAGTATCTGCACCTCTTACACGGGCCAAGTACAGAGATGAAGGGAAGATGCCTTTTTCAACATGGCTTTATTATTGCAAACATTATTTCTAATTAATTCTCAGTTGAACCTGACAAACAATGACAGCAGGGTAAACTCATGCTCAACTGGTGCTGAAGGTCACTTTCTCCCTGAAGCCCAACTCCATATCAGTGAACATGTTTATGCTAATCATCTGCCCCAAAGTCAGCAGATTAAATAATGGTATGAAAGGATCCACACTTTCTGGAGAAAGTACTCTTTGATGGAACAGTTTTAAACTTTCATCTTTTCTTCACTTTCATCTCATTTAAGAATGTAAAGAATGCTGGTTGTAAAGGTAAGTGTCCGCATTTGCGCATACTCACTGTGCAAATAGGCAAAAGAAATCAGCCTCCCGTGGTTGCCTAAAATCAAATGAAAGCGTGCTGGGATCAAGCAATCACAAGTGAATCTCTGTCCTTCATTTGATTGGGCTTATAACACTAATAGGAATTTATCCCAAGAAGCACTAACTAAACCATTCACAAATATCCTGCAATCACTGCCAAACTGATCATGTAGCGATGGACTGGAAACCAATAAAATTCATACTAGCATAGTGCGCATTGAATGTGAGGTTTTTTTGTGTCTTGATGCTTTTTCTTTGTTCAAACTAAAGGCTCTAACACTCTAGTTTGACACGCTAATAAATAACTGCAGCAAGCCCCTGATGAATCACTTCTGATGCACAACACTGATAACAGGCAAACTCCACCATTACGACAAGCTCAACTCATCTCCGTATAAAATAAGGCATTAATGTAAAGGCCTCTCTCCAAATTGTCTCCTATTTACAAGTCTGATACAAGGCATTAAATGGTTGGTTAGCGCTGTCCTGATGCATGTGGGGAAATTTGGAGCTTACCCATTAATCTATCAATGACATTGACAGGCTTGCGCTTCACAAAGTTGGAATATAGCAAAGTGTTTCAAACAGATGTCTATAATCTATTATCCCTTTTTCACTGAAGTACGAGAGTATAATAACATCAGCAGTGAAAGACGTGTCTCAGGATCAGATTATGAGAAATGATTGACTATATGCACCAGTAAAGGAGCAAACAAGGTGGTGTTAAAGGTATCCAGAGGATAGTGATACAGTGTGTGGTGCATAAATGTTCACCTACACAGAGGTTTGTATATTGTTACAACCTGAAATAGAAATGGACTTAATTGGGATTTCACGTCACGAGTTTACACATAATAACCCAAATTATGGCACACAGTTAAAGTCCGTTCAGATGCTCATGCAAATCCTCGCGAACTCAATACACCCTTGTACGTTCTGGGTAACCTTGTAATTTTAGGAAATTTCTGGAACTTTTAGGCAAATTTGGACGATACTTGTATTTCACCAATCATATCAGTCCTTTGTGTGAACGTTAAGCTATATCTCACCATATGTCACTTCCTTGTATATATATTTTTGAACAATGAAAGATGCAGATGTATAGGGGCAGTGGTGGTCTAGTGGTGGTATAGGGCGCTGGATCGCTGATCCAAAGGTTGGGGGTTCGAGTCCCACTCTCCACAATGTTGTCACTGTCCCCCCCAGTGCGGCTAACTGGGTTATCAAAGGCGGGCCATGTCTGTCACTGTCTATGGTGAGAGGCATGTAAAAGAACCATTGCTGACTTTCGTAAAGAGTAGGCTGCAAAGTCGTCAGCGTGTTTCTGTCCCTTGCTAAAAGGGTTGTGACAGGAAGGGCATCCGACGTAAAAAAAAACCTCTGCCAAATCAAAAATCAGATGATTCGCTGTGGCGACTCCCGAGTAAAAGGGAAAAAGCCGAAAGGAAGACAGACAGAAAGATGCAGACGTATGCAACTATTTTTGGTACAGTATTTTCAAGTAATCTTGAAATTTCACTGTATTAAATGGCTAATTTAGACCACAAACACAAACACACACACACACACAAAAAAAAAAAAAAAATCCCGCAAAATCTGACGGTAGTCTATATTCAGTTCAATGCCTTTTTTTTTTTTTTTTTTTTTTTGGGCAACCTCCTCTAGGACTTTTGCCACATTCATTTCATTTATAAATATGGATTTCATGACTGGTGGTGGAAAGTATGCTAGAACTTAGCGAGAATTTCACTGAACTGCTTAATCCTAATTAGGGCCACAGAGAGACTGGCGCGCATCTCAGCCGCTTGTTTGTGATACAGTAATTCTACAAATGCAGTAACTTATGTACGTTTATATCATGCTGTGTTTTTATTGAGAGTCCACAGGTGATGACAACAGACACTCTACATATTCTGTCATTCCGCACTAAGCTTAGTGTAACCCAAAAGGATCAATGATAACCGTCAACATCTACAGACAAACTACTCAAGAGTCTCTGACTGGGCAGGTAGGTAAGGCTGTTTAATAATAGGGTCCTGCTGAGCAAAGGAAATAATAAAGACAACTTTAAACTGAAGTCTGCACTTAGTGTTGTATGCTGTATCTTGCCAAAAGTGTCATTCTGCGCTACGCACATGTTCTCATGTTGAACAGCTTTGAAACGCAATCTGTGCATCCTGAGCCTGTTGGCATTTTCTCTCCCAAAAGAAAAAAGTTCTATGTTATTGCATACCAAGTCCATCAGAATTGAAAAGAACAGGTGTTATATTCAGGCTTAAGGGTAATAAATCCAAATGTCAAGTGGACAAAAAAATGTAAGTTTCATTTGTCATTCTTCAGAATTCTCTGACTTGTTGTCAGTTGCATATTGTCTTACTGGGATGAGCAAAAGGAAGATGACATTGTTTATGGCATTGTTTTAGGAATCTTGTTTCAAAGCTTGCTTCTGTCAGCACCAAAGGAAGCTTCAGGAGAATCAAAGCTCTTAGTAGGATGCGGCTTGAAACAAGCAGGTGCTCAAAGTTCAGGTGATGAACTGAGCTTGAGGCCTGACTCAGGAATAACAAAAGAACAAAGAGGACTGAAAAAAGAATGGGTGAAGAGAAGAGAACAGAAGCCATACAGTTCTCAAAAGACAGATAATACTTCCAAAACTGAACACCTTTTTTTTTTTTTTCAGTGCAATTAAAAGCTCGAGGGTACCAAGTTTCTTATAGGGTTTCTGGGATGTATAATTGGGTATGTTTTTCTTTTTCATGCAGGTAGTTCTTCTTCTAAGTCACACAAGCAGTCTAAAGCATGGCCTGAATGGAAGGTGGTTTCATGTGGAGCAACAATGGGTAACCACTTTCTCCTCATTACATCCACCTATTTCAAGCCCCTCGGTCACCGCATCCATTTTTTCATTAACAATGGTTGTTTGAAAATGCACTCTGGTGCTTTAAAGCTCTGTAAGACTGAAGACTGTCAGAAGTTTGAATATTAAACCTTTTGAAGGCTCCTCACTTCACTCAACTCATTTCAGTCATTCCTTGGTAAAGCTGTCAAGTTCAAATAGTTGTTCAAAGCAATGAGATGCACTACTGGGCAAAAACACCTGTATATTGAGGCATTTGCGTTTATGCTCGACAGCAGGGCATGAATATCTTGACAAGAGTGCTTATCTTTAATAGTCTGTAATTGCTTCTTCAAGGCCTGTTCAGCTTGGGCTTAAAGTACAAATATCCTAACGGCAACTGGCAAATTAAGTTAATGCTTGTCCTTGACAATGAAGGGTATTGTAATAATTTGGGTAATAGAGCAAGTGATGTCTTTCAGATATAGACATAATTTCTCTTTTACTTCTTTAGAGAATGGATTAATTTTCTGGGGTGGGGGGCACATAAAAGAAAATCAAAATATTCCAAAACAATCTTTCTGTGCTCGCGGTCCAAGGCTGTATTCACACTGCATTTATAACTACCTGTTTGGATCAACTTTTAAAATGAACCCATAACTGATACCCATGTTTGCACTGGTTTAACACTTGAAACAGCCAACATGTGTAAGAGGTTTTGTTTACCTACAGGAAAGTTACTAATATTAAAATATTTTCATGGGTTCTCAAAAGTATTATCATATTTTTGGAGGAGAGAAACATTTGACATGTTGTCTGAGTGCCATGATGTTTTGATAAGGATCTCGCTTTTAATTTTAATTTGGTGTTTGTGCATGTGAAAACAACATGCATTGATTATCCAGATAGCTTATCCTGTTTAGGTTTGCGGCGGATGCTGGGGCATCTGCTCATATCCCTGTCCCCAACCCCAAACGTTTTTTTTTTTATTATTCCTGTGTACAAATGTGATGTGATCAGTTTATATTTGTGGATCATATAGAGAGCCTATGAACATCTTTCCACTCGTTATCCATATGATTAAAAAAAAATTTCATATTCATTAAGCACCTCTGGTTTGTTAATGATAAGTTATCAAACTTGTGTACCTGCACTGACCACCAGGACACAACCACATAAACCCTTCGCCACGCTAGTGATGGATATGTTCTATCGTGTAGAAATTAATTCACGTTAGAAATCTATGTAATTATGGTGTGTCCATCTTTTAGCAAGACTGCTAATGTGAAATTAAGTTAATTCAAAAAGTACAGTCTATATCCACCCTTACAGCTCACAGCTGTAGCCGAGGGCTGAACCAATTCTCAGAGACTGCAGCTCCATTCATTGACCCCGCAGATTGAAAAAGGGTAGAAGTGAGAAAAGGATAATCAGTCGACATGTTTCAATCCCTAATCAGGTCTTTTTCAAGCCTCAATCAGCTCCACATCAGGGAGCCTTAATTGTCTATCAAGTGCACATAAAGCTGTCCAATGGCTAAAATAGACCATTTTCACCAAAGGTACATCTGTTCATGCTTCTATTATTTGAGCTTCCTGAACACACAGTGAGTTTTTTCTTTTTTTCTGTCTGTGAAAATGTGATAAGAAGGAAAAAAAGTCCTGTGGAGTCTGCTATTGTGCGTTGTATTGCTCATGCCTGCATGTGCCTTTCCTTTAGTGACCTAAATGGTTGTTTCATGGAGTCACTCGGGCTCGTCGACTGAAAGACTTCACCAAACAATTAAATCCTGGAGACATATAATGCACTTCCATCCCCATTCAAGATCTTTCATTAAGCCAAGAATGTGCCATTTCTTTAATGGAACACTTCATTTCATCCACAGGATGGAGCCCCTGCAATAGTACATATCCCTTAGGGGGCAATCGCTGGATTTATGTGCAGTGAAATCAAGAGAACTCATCATTTCATTTTGTTGGGTATTCAGCTGAAGAACACTGAATCAGAATGACAGTCAGGTGTTAACAGCGAAAGACTGACATGAATTCCAATGCTGAAATGAAAGGCAGGAACTTGATTGGTTGGGAATATATCGTAAGAAAACATGCTCAGATTTGAAGAAGCATTTAAATAAAAATAAACCGTTTTCCTCGTTTAAAGTCAATAACTTTTAACTGAGTCAATTAAGGCATAATGCTGTGTAACAAAAGGGTTTTAATACAATTCATTAAAATAATAATAATAATAATAATAATAATAATAATAATAATAATAATAATAATAATACAATGTATATAAATAATGAGGAGTCACAATAAACCGAAGTCGAAATTGGAGACAATCATAGGCCTTGATGATGATAGTATTGAAAGTTAAAGATTCCTAGATTTATATTGAGATTTTGGGCAGCTTTCTTCGCTAGTTACAAAGTAATATGTATGTTTTATTTATGTCAAACTCATCATTTGACATATCAGTCAGAATTTATGGAAACATGGTGGTTAGCGGATCCATCTCACAATAAAAAAACACAATAAAAAACATCCTGGGTTCGAGTCATGTCCTTGGGCATTTCTGTGAAGAGTTTGCATGCTCTTCCTGTGCTTGTATGGGGATTTCTTGAGGTATTGGGATTACTTCCCATGGTACAAAGACATGCACAATGGCCATTCCAACTTGCCACTAGGTGTGGATGTGAGAGTAAATGGGTGGTGTGTGGTGGTCCGGTTCAAGGTGTACCACACCTTCGCCCGGTGTTGACTGAAATAGCCACCAGCCTCCCCGCAACCCTAATAGGAGGATTATGTGGTTCAGCAAATGAATGAATGAGTGAGTCAGTTTAAATTTAGGTCTTTCTGTTGAACCACATAAAAGTCTGGTCTCATATAACTGAAAATTACCACCCAGGAGTGTAAGATAGACTTTACCAGAATAGCTTTGTCCAAAGCTTAACAAAATGGGGAACAAACCTACATATATAAAACAATCATTTACTCCACCCTATAAACTGCACCACCCTGAATTCTGTCTGCTTTAAGCAGTACTTTAAGCCGCTTCACCGCGTAAGCCGCACAGATGTGCAAGGCATCTGAAACTGTGCACAGACTCTGAAATGGAATTCCAGACCCCTTTTGGCGCAGTTAAATTTTTTTTACCTTATTTAGTGTTATCAAGCTTCAGCACTTTATTATTTACCCAAGTTGTGGTCTACATTTCAGTCCTTATCAGGGTCCCTTTTTTTCATTTCATGAAGTCTTCCTGCCACATCCTCCTGCCTGCAGGACTTCCACATCATTCAACATGGTGATAATACATTGCCATGCAGATGATCACAGAGCAATCTAATCTTAGCCTGTTGACAATTCGTCTGTTGGCACATTTGCTTCATTACTGTTATTGTTTTCCTCTTTCATAAAGACTCGCACCCACACAGCAGCAGTAGGAAATGACAGGCCTGCTTGTGCTTATGAAGGCTATTTGCATAGAATATTCATTCTCTGATGCCAACCATCCTCGACAGGGCCATTTGTGTCCCTTTCACATTGAAGCACGAGCCGCAACACAAAAGCTTAATTACTTATTTGTGCAGCCGCCAGACCTGTTATTAACTACACTAAGACAGAGCGCACTTTTCATCTGAGTGGAATAAAAAGCGAATGTGAAAAAAGGCACTGAAGGATGAGAAATGTTTCTGAGGGCTGTCCCTTGCCCCATCTGTTTTTTGTTTTTTGTTTTCCTGACAGGAATGCATTCAGACATTTAGGAAACTGATATGGAACGAGGAAATTCTTTTTATTTCTGTCAAACTGCATGAAATAGAGCTACACATGAAACTCCGGGAGGAGAAGCTAGTGACACATGTGACTTAAAGCACACACACACACACACACACACACACACACACACACACACACACACACACACACACACACACACACACACACACACACACACACACACACACACACACAACCACACACACACACACACACACACACACACACAGACACACACACACACACACACACACACATTCAAATACATAAATAACATACAATAATACACAAATATTGGCTGTTTTTTCCAAAACTGAATTATGTTAATGCTCAAAATCTTTTTTTAAAACTATAGTCAATCTGATTCTTGACTGAATTAATTAAGTTTAGTTTCCTATCAGGTGCCTCCATTTTCTGCCAGGCATCTGTTTCTCTCTCTCTCTCTCTTTTTTTTGCTAGGATTTAACCCGATCTCATTTCTTCTTTGTAAATAATAACTTCCTCTCATAACCAATTACAATGAATTGGTTTTAAATCATGTGTTAAGTCCGATTTCAAATCATGACAATGAATAATATTAAGTGAATGATCAAGCAGGTGAAGTTGTTATCTCACAGTTCCAGTTGTCATGATTCAATCCTGAGCTCAGGTTACGATCTTTAGGGTGTTTACATGATTTTTACATTCCACATGGGTTTCTTCTGTGTTCCCCCTTTTTCCTCACACTTCTATAAAAACCATAGTGGTTGCTGAATTGGATAATATAAATTTGGTGATGGACTGATGAGCACAACCTGGGTAAATCCCTGTGCTCTAGGGATGGAAACTGTATCCAACAGTGAATCCTGACTCTAAATAAGTGCACTATTAGCCACAAGAAAAGGGGTCAAATACTGGGTATAATTTGGAAAGTCATAAATTCTGATTAGATTACTTTGAGCGTTGTGGCTTTTGCTGATTATTTATAGTATTTCTGCATTATACTCATACTCCTTCTGCTATTTCTCAGATATCTGATATTGGCTTTTTTGTGGTCATATGTTGTCAATGTTATGTCACTACAAATGTACTCAAAAATCACAACTCTATCCATATGTCACACATACAGTATGTTCTGTTGTCACATGATTCCATTGCATCCATTTATAATGTAATGGTATGTCAAATCAATCTGTATTTAAACAACTATACACCCATCAGAACTGGGTGGGGAATTGAATAACATTGATTATATTGTTATAGTGGCTCCAGCTAAGCAGTAGAATGTATTAGGCAGAAAATGAACTGTCAATTCTCAAATTTGATTTGTTGGAAATACGAGAAATGGTAAATGTAAGAATCTGCGTGACTTTGAAAAGGGCCTTATTGTGATGGCTTAATGACTGAGCTGATTCGTCTTGAAAATGTCACATGTTGAAGGGTGTTTCTGGTACGCGGTGGTGCGTATCTACAAAAGGTGGTCAGAGGAAGGGCAATCAGTGAACTGGCACAAGTATTATGGGATCCCAAGGCTTAGTGTTCTGCATGGGAAGAGCTACTGTAGCACAAACGGCTAAAACTGTTAATCCTGGATAGAAAATATCATAACACACCGTGTATAGCAGCGTGCTATGTATTATTGAGCTGCCTAGTTGCAGACCAGTCGGGTGTTGCTAATGTTATGGCTAATTGGCATATATGGTGTATGCATGACGATTTCTACTGATTAAAAAAAAAAAATGCAAGAATGCTTTGATCTTCTAGATGTAAAACAGATAAGGAGCTACCTCATTACAGGAAACAGGAAAACATCATATCCTGGGATAACTGCACCCTAGGAAATTGCCCCATGCTTCCTGGGAAATATACCACCTGCTGTGCTTATTGCGTCGCTATGAAACTGCATAGAAAATGTGCCAGATACAGCCTAGTTTGATGCCATCTGTTACTCTGCTCACCCAGACTCATTTTCTTGTTTGCACCTGCAGATAACACTGATGTCCAGCCTATAAGTGGTTCCATGGGTCTCACAATTTTAAAAATGGAATATGTGTATTTTATAATGCTTTATTTATAGATCTTTCAAAATTGCATAATGCAATGCTATTAATTCTCTGCCAAACTTCGAAGAAGGTGATTCAGGAATGTGTTCTCGGGATGTGAGCCGCATGGAAAATGGAAAAAAACACAACTGTATCATCATTCTTTGCGGTATAAAACTCGACTATAACTTGTTTCACATTTGCTAAGCTTTACATCAAATATTCATAATGGTGGACATTAAGAACTTTCAGCAGTTGAGTGGCTAATGTGGCATTAACTGAAATAAGTAACTTGGAAGCTTGTCACCAATGATGCCCCTTATTAACCAAATCGAATAAAATATAAAATGGCATGGTTGTGTAGTGGTAAGCGTGTCCACCTCACAGCAAAAAAGGTCCTGGCTTCAAGTCACAGGCTCAACCAGGGCATTTTTTGGTGTTCTCTCCATATTTGCATGGGTTTCCTCTGGGTACTCCAGTTTCCTTCCACAGTCTAAAGACATGAACATGAAGTTAATCTGCTGTTTGAAATTGCCCCTAGGTGTGGGTCCTGTGGTAAACTGGTGAAATGTTCAGAGTGTGCACACTTTCACCAAAAGGTGGCTGAGACGAAGTAGGATTAAGCATTATGGAAAATAAATGAATGAATACATAATCACATACATTGTTCAACTGGAGGCAGCAGTTTATTGGATAGGAGGTTAGTAACATGAACAACTAAGGAGATATAGAAAAAAACTAATTATTTCAGAAGCATTCATTCATTCAATCATTTTCTGAATTGCTTTATTCTAATTAGGGTCAAAGGGAGGCTGGCACCCATCTCAGCCGACTCTGTTCGAGGGCAGAGTACACCCTGGACAGCTTGCCAGGCCATCACAGGGCAGAAACATGCTGATGGCTATGCAGATACTCTTGTCGAAAGTCAGCAATGGTTCTTTTACATGCCTCACACCATAGACAGTGACGGACATGGCTGGCCTTTGATAACCCAGTTAGCTGCACTGGAGGATTTCACAAGCATCGAAGAATACTGTATTTTTTTTATCACCATTTAGTCATGTAACTGTTTTTTTACATTTGTTTTTATATAACAATTTCAATTCCCTAACAGAATATTAGTTGTACACCTGGTATAGATGTTTTGTTATATACCTGCCGCCACCAAAACTATGCTGAAATTCCATTGCATACTTTTTTGATATACTGTATTAATCCCACAAGGACAATTATTTCCTCTGCACTTAACCTGTCCAAAGTGAGCACACACACACACACACACACACGCACACAAACTCAAATAGGGAGCAGACACACTCGGAGCAGTGGGCTTCCACACACATTGGGGGCATCCAGAGAGCAGTTGGGGGATAGGTGCCTCGCTCAAGGGCACCACTAATGCCGATGAAGGGAAGATGCAGCTAATTCCTCCACCGTCACACATTTTTCTTACTGCTTCAGGAATCAAACCAGCAACCTTGTGGGCCCAAACCTACTACTCTATCCTTTTTGCTATGGCTGACCCTTTGTGTACTGTTTATTTGGCTCGCGCTATGCTTTCTGACCACAATTACTGCCATAGGCTTTACAAATCAACTTGTCCTTTTGCCAGTTTACCTCCGTCACACAATCCACTGCCTGTGGCTCCACTACAATGTGGGAAATAAAGGATGTCAATAGGGTGCCCAAACAGCACCATAATATCCCACATTATTTTGCCATTAAAAGGTCCAGTTGTTCATTGAGATTTATGTGCCTACAGTATCAGTCATTCTGGCCAAAGTCAAAATAAGAGATGGATTTAACCCTTCACATTTTCACAGCGGACTGGTATGCCATGCTGCATGTATACACATCTCATTTACTCTTGTAAATTAAATCCCAGAGTACAGTTGAAAGTACAGAAATCTTAAGATGCGCTACATGAAGCTGCATGTTTCTCCCACCCTATGAGAAGGAGGCTAATTTCTTCAAAAACGCGAGCAGTTATGTTGATGCAAGGCGCTGGCTCAAAGCAGGTAGCATAATTCATTATGGATTCCAACACACAACCTACTGCTCAAGGGCCAATTAAAGTGTGACCTCTGCATGAAGAGTATGTGGGGTTAAAGCTGAAGCAATACAGGTAGGATAATGTATACTTTTGACTTCTCTACAGTCGCACCAATTAAAAGGTGTAGACAGAAAAAGAACTACAGTATCAACTCCATCATCTGCTGACTAAGAAAACCAGACCAAAAAAAAAAAAAGTCATTCTCATTCTTTCAGCAAGTTTGCACAAGTGGGGTGGCTTTTTGGCCTTTACACAGCAATGCTGACAAAACAAATGATATAATGATTCATGGTGAATAATATCGTAAAACAGGACCGCTTCACAAATTTTAACAGTTCAAAGTGACAGCAGCAAGCACTAAAGTAAGAAGAGCATGTTACCTCCAGCAATCTGTGGTATAAAAGCTGTGTCAAGGAAGGCTTTGATAGAAGAACATAAGAACAGTGCTGGTAAGGAAATGTGGAAATGACTTTGTTTCCTAAATGGAACCAGAAGAAGTGGAAAAATAGGAGGACAGCAATTGGGTACACAGCCATTTACATAAAAGCCCTGAAAATGGGAAACAAGTCAATGGTACTTTGGCAGACATGCAAATTGGCTGAAAGTAAGTGATATGGACTTCGTGAGCATCTTGTATCTGACAAGCACTGACAGAAGAGAGATTTCAAAACATTTCAATCTTGGAGCTGTGTGGTCAAAATTCAGTATTAGTTCAGCTGATGCAGTTATGTTTGAGCGAGCTCAATAGAATGTAATTGTGAGGACAGCGACAAAGTGTATTTCAGGACACTGTGGTGAAAGCAGATGAAATGTATATAATACCTCTATCCCCATGAAGAATATGGATCTGGTTTCACTTGTGTTTGTGTTCTATATTTAAAATTTTGTGAGTGGGAGCAGATTTAAACACCAGTTTACTCTTAAAAGAAATCAATATCTTTGTGTTGGGGCACTAGTGATTTTGAATTGATCCATAAGCAACATTAATGCATTATCTTTTGAAGACAGCTCTTTGTCATTACCTGTTCATAGCTATTTTCAGCATGGAGCTAAATATCGATCCTAGCAGTATCATAGTCAATGCCAATGACACAGAGTTGGATTTTTTACAGGAGTTGATTTGTCAGTTTCAGAGAATCGTTTACATCTGCAGCAATTGTCTCATATTGCTCTTCCATTATTTTTGCTATAGAGTAGCATTGTTATTTTTAGAGGAGCATTTTTTCCGTGAAATATCTCCTTTCACTTTTGGCACATTTCTCCCAAAAAGGGTATGACGACTCGGACACTTGATGGACCCAAGTAAAGGTACAGCAAAACCAAGCAAAACATGATTTAAATCATTCTTCAGTATTAACTGTGCAATGGAAATGTCATCTATTCCAACCATCGTGTTGCTCAGCAAAACATTTATATAACTGATTTTTTTTTTTCTAAATAAACAAAAAAAAAAGATGTGTTGCAAAAATGAACATAAATACAGTGGAATGCTCATTTGGCAGGTAAAGAAGAACAAGTGTGTGGTCAGATCTGAAGAATATCTATGAAGCCTTTAAGAGGAAGCTTTCCAAGTACACGGGACTGGTGAAAGACTGTCAGCAATCGGGATGGAGGGTGACGTGTCTTCCAGTGGAGGTTGGCTGCAGAGGCTTTGCAGTCCGGTCCTTCGCCAAAGCTCTGGGTTGTCTAGACATCGTCGGGCAACAGAGGAGAAGAGCCATCGGCAATACCACCGAAGCGGCAGAGAGGGCCTCAAGATGGCTGTGGCTCAAAAGAGGAGAACCATAGAGTCATGGTAGCTAGTAGGCCAACTGGACACAAGCCGGGGTCTGATCAGCCCCAGCTGGGTCACCTGAATCAGGGTATATGATGTTGAAAGACCCGAAACACCCAATGATTCCAGGAACATCACTGATGATGTGTCCAGTTGCATGAGTAGATGTATTTACATAGTGTATTTTTTTATTATTTGAAAATAGTAAAAAAGTAAAACAAGTAAATAAATAAGTAAATAAATAGTCATGTTAGTAAAAATCAATGAAATTTGTTTTTTCAACATAACTAGCAAACACTTCACCCTTAGTCTCCACGACCCCCAAAGTTTTATCACAGGAGCAGCACATAACTCCTGCCATTGTTGGTGTGAATGCACATACATCTTCAGTTGGCAACAGAATCAACAAATTTGACCTGTATGGTTATTGTACCGGAATAAGCTTTTGCTATCAAAATTAAAAAAAAAAAAAAAAAAAAACAGGAAAATAACCTCATCAACAGTGAAGCATGGTGGAAATTACATTAATTTGGCTGCTTCCTTTTTTAAGAGCAGTACAGTACACTTCTTTTTCAATGATGAATTTTGCATCATAATAATGATTGCTTGAAGATACTGTAAGGCCATCTGTATAAAAATTGAAGTTGACCAGAATGGCTTCAGCGGGATGATAATCCTAATCACACTATAAAATTCATCTACAAATTTACACATGCAAAATTCCAGGAATAAGTTATTTCTGCTAATGGAGGCAATATTAGCTTCCAAGGCAAAGTGTGTACTGAATTTGTCCACAGAAAAATGCTGATGTTTGCGAACTAAAAATTGGAAAGGATAATTTTCCTTGCGGATTTGTTCAAGTATATGTGAGCAGTGGTGGTCTAGTGGATAGGGCGTAGGATCGCTGATCCTAAGGTTGGGGGTTCGAGTCCCAACAAGGTTGTCACTGTCCCTCCAGTGCAGCTAACTGGGTTATCAAAGGCGGGCCATGTCTCTCACTGTCTATGGTGAGAGGTTCATGTAAAAGAACCATTGCTGACTTTCGTAAAGAGTAGCTGCAAAGCCGTCAGCGTGTTTCTGTCCCTTGCTAAAGGGTTGTGACAGGAAGGGCATCCGACATAAAAACCTCTGCCAAATCAAATGTGCGAATCAGACGATTCGCTGTGGCGACTCCCGACAAAGGCAAAAAGCCGAAAGGAAGAAAAATTTGTTGAAGTATATCACATTTATGCGTTGGGGATGTATTCAAGACGTGACACAGAGGCCATTTCTCTTATCCACTCCTCAACATGGGAAAGCCAAAGGAATACACCATATAAATAAGGCAGATGTGTGTCAACCTTCACAAGGCAAGAATTGGCAACGTGAAAGTAGTGGTGAAGGCTTTGGGTTACTGATCCAAAGGTTGATGGTTCAAGTCCCAGTAACACCACGCTGTTGTTGGGTTC
Source organism: Plotosus lineatus (assembly GCA_024760905.1). NCBI lineage: Eukaryota > Metazoa > Chordata > Actinopteri > Siluriformes > Plotosidae > Plotosus > Plotosus lineatus. The sequence goes on along the minus strand of CM045737.1, from coordinate 30,880,763 downwards.
TTGAGCAACGCCCATAACCTTTAGTTATGTAAAAATTATGAATGCAAGTAACTCTGGATAAGGGTGTCTAAAAATATTATATGAATGTAAATGTGTCTATTAAGGTTAAGTTTCTTAAAAACCATTGACTAACATTTGAATGTCAGCACAATACAGTCTGCATTACACTTCTGAGCCGTCAGCTTTTTATCTCAAAGTCAACTGCACACCCAGTTCCTTCCATCCTGCTGTGCATCTTCTCGGTACACCCAGCTGTTTCTCTCATCCCTTCACTTGAGTTTTACCCTCCTCCACCCATCTGTGTTTTCCTCTGTCAGTTTCTGAAAATATATCTCTAGCTGTGCCACCCTCTCTCCTTCTCTCATGAGATCAGTTGGACATCAGCATTCACCTCAGTTTCCTTACAAGAGTTTATCGCACTGATATGCTGAGTACATGCACTCTCACAGTGTCTCTCTCTTTCTCTCTCTCTCTCTCTCTCTCTCTCTCTCTCTCTTTCCCTCTTTCACAAACACTCACACATACGTCCTTCAACATGGCTTGGATTTATCCAACATCACCCCGTACAACCAGGATTTGAGAGAGACAACACAAAACATTAGACAACTCCCACAGTGACACAAGTAAACAACAATAATAAAAAAATAACACATGCTCTTTTATCAATTCGTCTGTCAACACCTGCTGTGTGAAACAGGAAGCTGGCAATGTGTAAGATGTCAGTGAAATGAAGCAACACCACTGGGTGCTTCGGGAAGAATGAAGAACTGTTTCCTATACTGTTTGTCATGCTGGTATAGGAGACATGACCTTTCTTCATAATTCTGTGCTACATGTTCTCTCAATTATGAAATTTCATAAAAAAAAAATAATATGCATAATCAGATGGGTCCATTGGTTATTCATAGTAAGATGGTATTACAGCCTGTTGCAGGGCACCATTTTTCACACTAACTGAGGGATACAGATGAGAGGTAGCGATGCACTGTTGCAATTTTTATGGGAATTCAATTTCCAATTTTCCCATAAGTTTGACATGCTCATTTCTATTTTCTTTTAAAGAGCTATAAATGGTACTGTGTACAACCAAAACCCTTTATTAAATGCATTTTTATTGTATTCTTTGATAACAATAAAATGAAAGAAGGCACTTAATCAGAAGTAGTAATAGTAATAATAATAATAATAATAGTAATAATAATAATAATAATAGTAATAATAGTAATAATAACAATAATAATAGTTCGTAGCAGTAAACATCTTGCCATAAATCCTCCTACTAATAATAATAATACTGTACTAGTAATAATAATAATATTTTATTAAGGGGAGCACAGAGACATTGTGGTTAGCATGTCCACCTCACAATAAGGAATCCTGGGTTCGATTCCCTGCTCAGGCACCTCTTTGTAGAGTTTGTATGTTCTCCCCATTCTTGTGTGGGTTTCCTCCCACAGTCCAAAAACATGCCCAGTAATATTACTGAATATTCCAATTTACCCCTGGTTGTGAGTATGAATAGTTGTGTGAGTGTTGACTCCGTGATGGCCAGACATGCTGTCCAGCTTGTACCTTGCCTTCAGCCAGAGTTGGCTGAGATAGGTGCCAGCCTCCCTGCGACCTTAGTTAGCATAAAGCAGCTTAGAAAATTAATGAATATTTTATTAAAAATAATCATAGTGTTAGTGCAGTGGTGGGTGGCACGTGCTTGCTCTGAAATTTTTCCTTGTTAGCATGAAGCAACAAAAATTCAACTTCTCCTGGATGGGACGGGAGTTCACAGTATACGGTCCTAGCATTTTTACAGGTGCGTATTTATACCGCTGGGTGAACAAAGGCACATCAGTGGCTAAGATTCTGCCACAGGGTCTTCGCAGCGTAGGTGCCTAATGAGGATTTAAATCAACAACCACCCAACACCATGACCATGACACCACTGACCCCACTTCTAGAGATAAATTCATTCATTTGAATGTATAGCCGAAGGAACGTCTTTACAGTGGACCAAAACCATAGAACCCAGAGGTGCACATGCACAAGCATTGGCAGAATGTAGAAACTCCAAAAAGAAATACAGTGGTACCTCGACTTACGAATGTCCCTAATAACGAATTTTCCATGATACACGCTTCGATCCCACTAAAAATCTGCCCCATCCAACTTGCAATTTTTTTTTTACTTATGAGCTCTGCTGGGGAAATGTTTTTTCCGGGTTGATTAGCCTTGTATTCTTCCGTGTGTATTCCTCTGTGCTCCGAGAATGTCTTTTGCGGTGTTTCTCAATTATTTTATGTTATGCCCCATATAGGAAGAAGAAAAAAAAATCACCCCCACCCCCCTCCACCCTACCCCACCCCGCGCATGACTATAAATACTGTTTACTGCATTATTGTTTGCTCTGTGCTTTTTCCGTACTCCATATAAAACACAGTGAGAGTGCCACTGCCACCTGGTGTAGAGGATATGCAATCATACTTATAAAGCTGGTCCACCAGTATGTTAAAAAAGCATGTTCTCAAGGTTCATATGCGCGAATTAGCCTTGTGCGCCAACATTTGTCACGTGCATGTGTACAAAAGCTTTTCTGTTCTGTGGTTCAGATTTTGTGACTTTTTTAGTCTTATTTTTTATTATGTATATCCCAGATAGGTCATAAGAAGGTGGTTGATGTATTCAAGAGGAGAAAATTGATTTCTCTTGAGTCGAAGCTTGAAATCATAGATAAACATGAAAAAGGAGTCCACGTGGCCGATCTGTATAAGGAGTATGGGGAAGAATGCATCGACCATCTGTACAATTCTCAAACAGAAGGCCATGTTGAAGAGTATTAAACCAGCAAAGGGGGTTATTATTTTATCTAAGAAAAGATCAGGACTAAATGATGAGATAGAGAGGCTTCTCCTATTGTGGATCAAGTCATAAGAAGTCAACGGTAATGGGAGTGTGGCAGAGCAGCAGAAGACAAGTGATCAAAATTAGTGAAGCGAAACAATTAAAAAATACAAAAAATGAAATCAATCAATAAATAATGTTTTTTAAATTTAATTTTTTAAAATAGTAGTGTAAGTTAATGTTACTGTACGTGTGTTATTATTGTGATATGAGTTTGGGTGGGGCTTGGAATGGATTAATTGGTTTTCTATTGCTTCCTAATGGGAATTTTTATTTCATCTAAACTGACACAAACATGTATTTTTCCACTTACAAGCTTGCCCTCAGAACGGATTAATTTCGTAACTCGAGGTACCACTGTACCTTCACCAAGCCTATATGTTACACCTATAACTTTCTTGCAATCTTGCTGGCGTGCTAACCTCTACGCCAGTGTACCATACTAAGACAACATCATATAGTCTGGAAACTATAAATGACAAAGTAATATCTTTAAAATCACAACCTACGCTCTCTAAAAGCAT
>CM045737.1:30859847-30872347 GCA_024760905.1 Plotosus lineatus | reverse complement strand
GCTGGATCGCTAATCCAAAGGTTGGGGGTTGGAGTCCCACTCTCCACAAGTTTGTCACTGCCCCCCCCCCCCCACACACACACACACCCATTGCAGCTAACTGGGTTATCAAAGGCCGGCCATGTCTCTCACTGTCTATGGTGTGAGGCATGTAAAAGAACCATTGCTGACTTTCGACAAGAGTAGGCTGCAAAGCCGTCAGCGTGCTTCCGCCCTGTGATGGCCTGGTGAGCTGTCCAGGGTGTACTCTTTCCTCGTCTGGAGTTGGCTGGGATGGGCACCAGCCTCCCCGCAACCCGAATTAGGATGAAGCGGTTACAGAAAATGATGAACTTTACCTACTCTATCATGGAGTTTTAACGTAACTGTATTTTTAAGTACATAAAGCATATCAGTTCACACCAAGGACTACGAAGTTTTCATTGTTTCCAAACAGGTACATTTTTAGAACTAGATAGGCACGAAACCATGAGATTTTATGGGGAAGCTTATTCCACCAATTAAAAACCAGGACACTCTAGCAGCCCAATCATCTTTAAAATTAAAGCACAATGACTAAATAGACCTAATTGGTGTATTGGCGTGGGTTCTGAACCATGGCCCATTGAAAATATGAGAACACAGGAAAAAAAAATAAACTTTGTGGGTTTTTTGTTTGTTTTTTTTGTTTTTTGTTTTTTTTTAAACTTTCTGTAACCAGGAATTAAAAGGTGTACAACTGCTGATAATGCAGTAATATAATAAATGTTGTGCCCCGTAAGATAATGGTTGCTGAACAAAGCACAATAAAGTTGCAGTTACTGCTGGCAATTACAAAAAGCATCGGCAAAATCATGCATTAGTTATTTCTGTGCTTCTACTTCTACAAATTCTGGTTAAAGTGTGGGTATGAAGCTATTGCTCCATGGCTGGAGGAAGTCTAACACTATCCACATCACTAAATCAACTGGAGGGAGAGGCTATTATAAAAAGAATGACACAAATTTGTGTTGTGCTATTTCCTTTCATTATTTATTTATATGAATTCTATAAGTGAGTTCAGATCTGTTTAATTTTGTCTGTAGACCTTGGTTTCTTCTTTATTGGTAAACTGCATCTTACTAAGATTTAAGTAGACTCATGACTCTTACTGTGATTAACTATTTTGCCATAATTCGTATATAGCGGGATTATCGTATTTAGGATTATTGAGTCACTAATGAGTCAAGATTAAAGTCAAAACAGCACAAGTTGAAAAACCTAAACTTTACATTCATTCATTTTCTGAACCGCTTATTCCCGATTAGGTGACAGGGAGGCTGGCGCTCTCTCAGCCGACTCTGGGCGAAGGCAGGATGCACTCCTGTCAGCTCACCAGGCCATCGCAATGCAGAAACATGCTGGCGGCTACGCAGCCTTCTCTTGGTGAAAAGTCAGAAGTAATTTATCTGCCTCTCAGTATAGACCAGTGCTTCTCAATTATTTTCTGTTACGCCCCCCCTAGCAAGAAGAAAACAATTCGCGCCCCCCCACCACCCACTTTCCGCCGCAACTATAAATTATAACTTTTTTCTATAATATAGTTACAGGTATATCTCTTCATTATATCGTATCCTTGTTAACATAAATAAAACAAAAAGAAAGAGATATAGTTCAACTTACAAGAATAACTTTTTTAACATTTTTTATTAGTCTGTAAAAGAAAGTGCATCAATTTGCCTTAAATTTAAAAATAATAATATCCTTGTTACATTTTTGACAAACTGACCACACCATTTGCTGCTGAAAATAAAATCAATAAATAATTAATTCAAATTGACTTCAGAAACATTAACTCAGGAGCACAATATATATAAACACTTTAACCTACAAAACAAGAACAAATAGAACAATTTGTGCTGATTTTTTTTTCTCAAAATGAGGAAGCCAAGATTAATGGCTACAATGAGCACGTTTTGTTTCTCACCGCCTTTCTTTTCATCCCTGTTAAAAATTTCTTCATGTTGTGAGGGTGTGTGTACTGCACTACACATCGCCAGCTCGTAGCAAAACAAACCTACACCGTAGAGTTAATACTCGCTGCCAATGGGCAATGAGGGCGCCACTGCCAACTACTGGAGTGGATGTGCAATTACACTTTCTTGTAGTACGGCGGAAAAAAAGCATGTTCTCCTGGGTCACACGCGCCCCCCTCAGTATCCCATCGCGCCCCCCCAGGGGGGCGCGCCCCACTATTTGAGAAGCACTGCCATAGACAGTGAGAGACACAGCAAACACATGCATAATTCTTCTTTCTATTTTATCCTATTGAATAAATATTCTGATTGTCCTAGTTGTAATTACTATCATTCAGTAGCAGCCTGTCTAGACCTTTGCTGAAAACAACATATTTCCATAAAGAGAAACAACATGCTAATAAGGGGTATTTACTATGTATCATATAGCAATGCAAAGTTTGCAAAGTCTTTCAAAACTCAACTTTCTCCGTTCATGGTGTACTTTGACCTAAAGGAATAACAAAGCTGCCTCTAAGAACAGAACAAAGCACTAGCATTTATTTTTCCATTTAGTAAAACATCACTAGGTCTATAACTACAGTAAAAAGCTACCAATCAGATATCGATTCATACAAAAACGCAAAAGTCTTTGATGCTCAACTTATCATGTTCCAGCAGTGCAATCTAAAAATACCAAGCAGAGTTTGATTAAGAATCCTGAGCATTCTGACCTTCTGTAAATGAAGGCATGAATTTACGCATTAAAAAGTATTATCCAACAAAGGAAGAGACGAATACAATTAAAAAATGCTAATGATTTGCTAATGTGTGACTACTCCCCAAGGATCTGCAGTGACCCTTATGCTGGTGTTAGAATTTAAGCTCACTTTAATCACACTGCACAGAGCAGGCTCGCTTTAATTCAATGCTCTTTTTTGGCAATTTAATGAAGGATGGTCCATTACTCTAATACAAATCAGTCTAAGCCTGTTGAAGTGGGAAGAGAAACAGGTTTCGCACCAGGCAGACTACAGACTTAAAGAAATTTTGTGGATGTGAGGACTGCTCAAGAGGCAAAAGAGATTGTGACAAAAGACATGTTCAGTACACATTTAACAGCTTGCTTAAAAGCCCAAATTGTTCGTAGTTGCACAACATGCTATCAAACATATCCACATTTATTTAACACAGATTCAAATGAGAGTCAACAAGTTGCACGTTATATATTGGCGGCACGGTGGCGTAGTGGTTAGCACGTCCGCCTCACAGCAAGAAGGCCTGGGTTCAATTCCCGGCCTGGGTGTTTCTGTGTGGAGTTTGCATGTTCTCCCGGTGCTTGCGTGGGTTTCCTCCGGGTGCTCCGGTTTCCTCCCACAATCCAAAGACATGCACAGTAGGTTAATTGGCCGTTCTAAATTGCCCGTGGGTTCGCATCGTGCAGAAGGCAATGGCAAACCACTGCACTCATCCTGGCAAGAAAACCTCCATGAAGATGATAACCAGGGTGTTATCCTTCATGGCGGGTTGTCAATGATCATCCTATGACTCAGCCACTAGATATATATATATATATATATATATAGGGTCAGTGGTGGTCTAGTGATATAGGGTGCAGGATCGCTGATCCTAAGGTTGGGGGTTCGATTCCTGCTCTCCACAAGGTTACCACCCCCCACCCACCCCCCAACCAGTGCAGCTAACTGGGTTATCAAAGGCTGGCCATGTCTCTGACTGTCTATGGTGTGAGGCATGTAAAAGAACCATTGCTGACTTTCGACAACAGTAGACTGCAAAGCCGTCAGCGTGTTTCTAATCGGGCGTCGGAGTCCCCTGAGGCAGTTCGATCACAGTAATGTATAACGTTCGATCACAGTAATCTGATAACTCCTGCAATGGCACTGGAACCCAGTCGTATCGGCACTCGCCCTTCCATTGGATCCTTCCGGAGGCACCGAGAGGGAGGACTTGCTGCTTGAGAAACAGTCTGTCGTCCTCGAATTCCTACCCAGTCTCTGCGCACTTGAGAGTATCACCAGCCGGGATGCCAGCCAGAGCGCAGCCATAATCCTTCGGGACTGACGTACACATATATATATATGTAATATTTTTGAGTTTTAAACTCTCGGCTAGTTGGTGAGGGTGATGCCAGTAAGTCAACTCATCTCAGTTTGCCATAGATTCCTCACATCAGCCATGCTTTTTAGAAGCTTGTAAGAAGGCCTCAATCATAAACACTTACTTTTATTTCCCTACAGGTGGGAGATTTGGGCTCATAGTTGCTAACAGGGTATGTGCACCCAATAACAAGCCCTGAATATATGAAGTGGTGCACATTTGCAATTTAGCTTAGCGGAGTGATATTAGCAGGGACTGGTTGAGTAAAAAAGCACTGATCTCACACCTGCAACATATATCTCATTATTCATGATGATGTGACAGCTGAAGTTTGCGACAGCAATTCGTCAACTGAGAATTAACAATTTGAATGAAATGGGAGATAGACCTTGCTAATTCTCAGTTGGCAAATTATGGAGATTTGTAAGTGAATTTCTTACCAATGGTAAGAACAGTTAAAGTTACCTCAAACTTTATTTATAGATTGATATTTTTCTTCCGAAACAGAATTATCCATTGAATTGTGCGCTGTTTCCAGAAAAAAAAAAAAATGACATTACAGAACAGATTCCATTACAAGTATTAAACATGTTTAACTTAAGCACCTGCAAGCATCTTGGTGGCATAGTGATTAGTACATCCGCCTCGCAGTAAGAAAATTTTGGGAAATTTTCTGCAGATTTGGAAAACAATTGTTTAGTTTTTTTTTTCCTTTTTTAATGTGTTACAGCAATATTCAGTCAAGCCTGGTGGATGCAGGATATTCGTTGGAGAAGCAGCATCATCAAATCATCAATAGGACGATTCAAAAAGTCAGTACGTAACATGTAACATGCACAGAATGAATAGCCTTCTATTCACTAATAATAGCTTTAGCAAATAATTGTGTAATTAGTCACACTTTGCTAATTGATCGTTCATGGCATGTTCAACTTTTCTTTATTATCTATAGTTTAAAATGGCAATACTGTGTATCAGTGATAGTTGGGAGCACAAGATACACTATGTAACATGGACAGGAAGTTACGTATATCATTGATCCGGTTTTAAGTCTGGTGCTTATTTACCAATTTTGCCACGCATGCATCCGTGTTCCATTTCATGTTGTTATTGGAGTAGAGGCTCTTGTCACAAAATTGAGCATTCAAAGGGAGTAAGCAAGGAATGGACATACTTTGTTTCAAAAACTGTGTTCACCATATGTATAAGTTTTGATATGGTATTATTTCCCCAGGCATACACTAAAGATTCGGATGCACTGATTCACAAATAAACTTGGACATGGAAATATTTATTCAAGTTTTAAATTGGGTAGTTGAAAAATCTGCCATTTGCATGATCAGACCCATATACATATATGTGTGTGTGTGTGTGTGTGTGTGTGTGTGTGTAACTGCTCAATAACAGTCCTTAGTGGTTTATTTCTTTATAACAGACCATTGTAATGGAGTCTGTCCTCTTCATATAATCACCTTCAATAGTGACCCATTGTTACAGCAGTACTGACAATAACTCAGTGTTTTTTTTAGTTGTACTGCACCATATCACGATGGATTATTTTCCTGTTACATCACACCCAATCATGTTTAATTCTATACTTATTAAAACAGCGAGGAACGGGAATTTGGAGATATTCACGGTTCCTTGAGATTAAAGGAATATGGTAAGCCCACTGCAATTTTCACACTTTTTTTCTTTTTGCACTCAAATAAATTTGCCCGAAAAGATTTCTTCATGAAAAGCACATTATAGCGCAGAGTAGAAAGTGTAGATTAGGTTTTGGGATGGGGCTTGTGCTTGTTTTGCTGATAGAATTTCTATAAGAGAAGTTTAAGTGTTCCTAAAATATGTTCAATCAAAATGTATATAGCTGTGCCTGGAAAATACATTAAGGTATCCTCCAGATTTTTTTTTTTGTGTGTGTGTGTGTGTGTGTGTGTGTGTGTGTGTGTGTGTGTGTGTGTGTGTGTGTTTGTGTGGTTTGTACAATTGTAATGCAAACAAACTAACTTTGGTAAAATAAAAAAATAAACTTAAATAAATTCATTTGAAATCATTTATCTCAAAGGTTTAAGGCTCGTCAGAGACCACAATCATATTTGATCCATCTGGTTTTGTAGACAAGACATCATTTGTTTTGGGAGATGCAGGTGTGCATGAACAGATGTTTTTTTTAATTGTACAATTTAAAACTATATTTTATTATAAAATTCTCATTTTAATTTGTTTTCATTGTGTTTTCACATGTTCTTCATTTTGGCTCACTTTTCATTTTGTTTACATATAGGTGGTGATATGCACTCAGAATTTATATTCCCATGTCTGTCTGTCTTCCTTTCGGCTTTTTCCCTTTTACTCGGGAGTCGCCACAGCGAATCATCTGCAGCACAATCTAATAGCAAGAGATAATAAGCAGTTATTGATTGAGGTGAAGTATGATATGGAAAATTTATTCAGGTTGAGACAGTTTTAGCGGCGGTAGGATCCCTCTGAGATCCAGAGCATCCTTTATATGCTCTATCATACTATCATACTAAAGCGACATTGTATAATTGTTTTATTATATAATCTTAATATTTTCAATTTTGGTATATACTAAATGTAGTATATACTAAAGAATTGCATCTTAGGCTTGGTGGATGTCGCTAAATTGAAAAGTCCCCTCGATAATCCGTCTTGGAGACTATAGTGTTCAGCATCATCCACCTCACATACAACAAAGTATTATTAATTATACATATACTTATGGAACTTTCAATTTTAGGTAGAGCATTCACATGTATTACTTATGAGATTAGGAACAAATAGAAATCTTCAGGGTTTTGTTTTGTTTTTGTTTTTTTGTCAGTATGCCCTACAGTCAGTTGATGATGGGATGAAACTTTACGGAATACTTTCAGTGCATTACAATGTAGGAAACTTTGGTATTTAAGTTTCACAGCTTGGCAAATTTGTTTTGTACATGATTTAGACTCAAAATCGACTTAAGACTTACATTGCCATCATGGGATGTTTCACTCACTATCGTGTATATATTCTACTTGTAATTAAATGTGTAATACTAAAAAATTTTATTACTGTCAGTTTATTGAGGTGTGACTGTCAGAGCTGGCAAGCCTGGCCACAGCACAATCCAAGCACTAAACAGAACCTTTGTGGTGGTGTCAAGTTTCAAAATTCCATCAAAATTGGAAGTGACCACAAAATATATATTTTTTTATAAAATAAATACAGTTTAATTGCATGAAGACTATTCTGTGCACAGTCTGTATTTTATTTAAATATAATTAATGCATTCCGAACCATTTACTAATTTTGTCATTAGGTTTTTATTTAATAAGTACTTTAATTACTGTGCTGTGCAAAAGATTTTGTTCCCTCACCAATTTCTGACATTTTTTGCATGTTCGTCGCTGTCGTTCATTCCAGATCAAGCAAAACAAAATATTCTACAAAGATAAAACACAAGTAAACACAAAAATACAGTTTTCGGTACTAATTGCATTTATTAAGGGGGGAAAAAATCTGAACCTACAAGGGCTCATGTGAATAAGTAATTGCCCCCAAACCTAATAGCAATAACTGCATTCAAGCTTTTGTGATATGAGGCGATGAGTCTTTCACATGGCTGTGATGGGATTTTGGCCCAGTTTTCTCTGCAGAATTGTTTAAGATCAACCAGATTGGATGGTTTTCAGGCATGAACAGCCTTTGTAAGGTCATGTCACAGCATTTCAATAGAGTTCAGGTCGGGACTTTGGCTAGGCCACTCCAAAACTCTCATTTGGCTTTTTTAAGCCATTCAGAAGTGGACTCGTTGCTGTGCTTCGGATCATTGTCTTGCTGCAGAACCCAAGTGTGCTTCAGTTTGAGGTCTCGAACTGATGGACGAACATTCTATCCCAGGATTTCTGGGTAGCGAGCAGATTTCATGGTTCCATAGATCATGTCAAGTCGCCCAGGTCCTGAAGCAGTAAAGCAGGCCCAGATCATCACACTTCCACCACAATGTTTCACTGTTGGTACAATGTTCTTTTTATCAAATTCATTGTTGCTTTTGTGCCAGATGTAACGGGATTTCTCCCTAAAAGTTCAACTTTAGTTTCATCAGTCCAGAGGACATTTTCCCAAAAGCTTTGGGGATGATCAAGATGATTCTTGGCAAAAGTGAGTTGTGCCTTGATATTCGTTTTTGTCAACAGTGGCTTTCGATTTGGAACTCTTCCATGGATGCCATTTTTGCCTTGTGTCTTTCTGATGGTGGAGCCATGAACATTGACATTAACTGAGGCAATTGAGGCTTGTAGTTGTTTAGAAGTGGTTTTTGGATCTTTTGTGACTTCTCCAGTTATTCTCACCGTACTCTTGTAGTAGTTTTGGTCGGTCGGCCACTCCTGGGAAGGGTCACCACTGTGCCATGCCTTCTCCATTTATGGATAATGGCTCTGACAGTGATCTGCTGGAGTCCCAAAGATTTACCAATGAGTTTGTATCCTTTCCCAGACTGAGACATCTCGAAAATCATCTTTCTTATTTTCTTTTGAAGCTCACCAGATAGCGGTATAATAATGTGTGTTCAGTATGGCCTACCTCACCTTGTCAGACAGGTTTTATGTTCAGGATCCCCTGATTGGAAATGTTTGGCAGCAATCAGGCCTGGTGTGGCTATGAAATTGATCTCAGTTTTCCCCAATAATAGGATTAATCACAATTATTACACCTTCTAACGGGGGGTGGGGGTGGGATTACTTTTTCACAGAGGTTCATGTAAGTTTGGATAGGATTTTTCTCTTAAATAAAATCACAACAGGATAACTGCATTTTTTGAATACTTGGTTTATCTTTGTGTGATGCTTACATTTGTTTGATGATCTGACAAAGTTAAGTGTGACAGGTGCAAAAAAGTAAAACATCAGTAAAGGGGGAAAGCTTTGCACAGCACTGAACACACTTTGTTACTAAATTTGCCTTTTCTCCTTAATAACTAGTTGTTGGATGGTTGACCATTTCCACCACTTCACTGCGGCTTTCAAATCACAGTCATCTTCTTAAGTACATAAATCCAGCCCTTTGACTTTATATAGTCTCTAAATAGAAAATAAGGAATTCGTCGGACTAGCAGATTTGTAGCCAACATGAGCATAATGGACACATTTCAGAATTTTCTTGCCGCTTAATAGGATTCATAATTGTCACTCCTAATCTAAACTTTAAAGCATGATCTTAAATTGGTCAAACTGGGTTATTACCAGAATCTGACAACACTGAGAAAGCAAGCTGAAGAAGACACTCACGGCTTTGTGATGACATCACCTCCTTTGCCACTTCATTGTTTTATGAGGTTATCAGGGTTTGTGACAGAAATTTGCTGGAAGACAGAAAACAGGTGGCTTTTTGCCACATCTGAAATAACAGACAGAAGGAATAGAGACTCTCTGAGGATTCTGAGGGATGACCTTGAGATACTGTGGCTGGGATGAAGCTGATGCTTTACTTACAGAAAGTAGCATATACCATGATCTCAGGGAGAAATGCTGGGTAGCTCTAAACACACTGAGATTTCCACATACGTTTTATTACCAGTGTCACATCAACCACACAGAACAAGAATATGACGACATCAAGAGCATCTGTTATAGTCTTTAATAACATAAGTGTATGGCTCTTCTAATGGAACCACAGTTTGGGACAACTAGTCTAAATTTTCCGTTAAAAAAAAAACAAAATCTAAATCATGCCATTAGATAGTCAAAACCATCCCTCAAAATGGTACATAGGTTTTACGAACCACTTTTGTGTATATTAAAATTAGCAAGTTTTTTTTAAGTTAGTCTGATCAAAGACTTTTGTGAGTTTTTTAGTGTTCAAGTGGTGCACAAAGATTTTTGTAAAACATCATTTTGGGGCGTCTGAATATGGAGCAGATGAAATTCCTTTGATCTGCTAGAAATATTCTGTAGCATGTGCAAAATCCTAAATCCCATGTTCAAAGTGATAGATTTAGATGGTGTTTTTGTATGAACACTGAAATACAGGGGTCCCTCACTTTCCGCGGTTAATTGGGACCAAGATCCTCCCACGACCATTGAAATCCATGAAGTAGAATCACCCCCCAATCCCCACATGCCCCAAATGACATATATGTACATCTACATGTGTATATAATATCAATAAATACATATTCAGTGCTATAAATGCTTATAATAATAATTAAACATTAAAAAATAACGCATAAGATGTAAATAAAATATAAATACACACACCACACACACACACACATACAGGTGCAGGCGAGCACACACTCACATGTGCACCTCACAACAATGTAACTGGTTTTGATGGGAGATTTTGGGTTGTTTTTTGTTTTGCGTTGGTTTAGGGGGTTTGGGTTTTTTTTTTTCATAATTGGCCTTGTTTTTGTGGCATTTTCCTTAACTTTATCTAATTCTTCCTTAATTTCTTAATTCAATGAACATTTAAAAAAAAAAAAAAAAAGAAAAAACCCACAATGCACTGAAGCCACATGAATTGAAGAGTGAAGTAGCATGGGATCCCTGTACATTAAAAAAAACATATTCGGAATTGAAAAGATTATTTAACATTTGGGATACTCAACTAAACACTGTTTTTTTTTTTAATTCCCTGAATATTAGTTCTATTGTAATACATATATGGAAGTAATATTGTGGTTTTATGTTTCACGCTACAGAAAAATGCCAAATATCCCCGAGTTTCACAGGCTTCATCTACACTTCATTTACACTTATCCTTCATTCCTTTCGGCTTTTTCCCTTTCTTGGGAGTCATCACAGCGAATCATCTGATTCGCACATTTGATTTGGCTTCGGTTTTTACGTCGGATGCCCTTCCTGACACAATGCTTGAGCAAGGGACAGAAACACGGTGACGGCTTTGCAGCTACTCTTTACGAAACTCAGCAATGGTTCTTTTACATGAACCTCTCACCATAGACAGTGAGAGACATGGCCCACCTTTGATAACCCAGTTAGCTGCACTGGGAGGGACAGTGACAACCTTGTGGGGACTCGAACCCCCAACTTTAGGATCAGCGATCCTGCGCCCTATCCACTAGACCACCACTGCCCTACACTTATATTTTAAAAAATTTCCACAAAATTGTATGGTCCTTAAATAAATTAGTTTGAAAATGAGAGACTATTTTTTATGTTTATGGACCAAAACAGAACAGTCTTTTAAAATCTGTGTGGAATATCCAAAGTATGCCGATTTTAATGTCTCAATGAGCTGACACAAAAATGAAACCAAATTTTACCGTCTGTTTTGTTTGAGTGTAAATATTTCATGCATTAATGATTGCAGTAACACTTGCTGATACTGAGTGGTGGTCTGCAACAGTAGTTTGTGAAACTATAAAAATATAATTTCCAGGGATTTCCCATTTGGGAGCCTTTTTTTTTCATTAGCAAAGCCGAACACATTAACCATATTTCTATAAAACATTTTGCTATGACTCACACTCAATTTGGATAAAAGACAGATTAATATCCTCCAGATAGCAAAATGTGAGCAGAATACTGTACTGAATTATTCAAATTTGTGTCAATGAAAAGCGAATAAAGGATTTAATATTTGACTGCAATAAAATGGGAGTTAAAATTCATGATGCAAAAAGTGTATAAACATTCAGCAGAATTTTAATGAACCTGAACAGCTAAAACAATTCTGCATGGACTTCATTCCTATCCTCAACAGCTGTTGAACAAATTCTTTTGCTTCCATGGATTGTGAATGTAAGCATAAAAGCATGTTTTCTAGTTTCACAATAGCATATCTGACAACAGAAGGATTTATGGAAATTACACCGGTCCGGCCTGGGCATGGCTCCGACTCGGACTAAGTACTCGGAGTCTATTTTTAGGTGTTGACAGATCACATTCTGCATAAAATAATTAAGGTGCATGAGCATAGGCAGCAACACACAAGGCATACTTCTCTCATGCATATAATTTATATGGAGGACAGAATGCTTAAAATGGAAATTTAGCACGAAAATTGAGGCGGTGAAGGGAACTGATTACGTATTATATTTGATGCATAAAACTTCGGGAACCAATTTTCACTATGGTTTTTGTCCTCACAAAATTACTTGTAAATAAGACTTTCCAAATGCATGATTTGCAATCTAAATCAGCCTAATTTAAACTAAATAAAAATAGATTGTTTTGTGTTAACTATTATTACAGTTGAATTCTCTGGAGATTTTTTGAATTCCAGCTTTATAATCAATATAATTAATGTCCTTCACACCATTCACATCAGAATTTTATGGAGCAAGAACGTTAATTGTGAACACATCTTTTTATCAAACTTTCCTCCTCAATCTCTCTGATGGTTGACCATTTCCACCTCATCACTGTGACTTTTAAA
>CM045737.1:30837347-30854847 GCA_024760905.1 Plotosus lineatus | reverse complement strand
AATAGCTCCCCAGACCATTGCACGGCTGTCACAAACAACCAACAATTAACACTTAGATTCACATCTATGAGAAATCAAAAATATCCAATTAGCCCAAAGTGTTTGGACTGTGTAAGGCAACTGAGAACCCAGAGGAAACCTAAGCAACCATGGTGAGAACATGCAAACGCTACACAGAGTGTCCCTTGCTAATTGACAACATTCTTGCTGTGAGGACAGAGTGCTCACCAGTGCACCAACATTCACCTATAACCGACACTACAGCATATAAAGAGTAATTCCCTCACCTGTTTCCCCCTCCATCTCTTTGTATAAAAAGCAGCTGTATCTTTTACAAAGTGCTGATGATAAGGGCTTAATATGGGAAAAAATAAACAAACAAACATGTCCTGAGAGTCAGCTGACTGTTCATTCACTTCTACAGATCAAAATTGCTTTAATGAGTTCATTACCGGCACAAAGGCTCTTAAAACGCCATGAACACGACTGTGCAATAAGTCCCATCCTAAGAGTGATGAGGTGTCTAGATGTACTGATTTTCTCTTCCACGAAACATCTTGAGAATTGTGCAGTAAAAGAAAAATAATAATTATGATCCTCTTTTGTTCCATTAACCAGTGCTCCATCTTCAACAGAAGGAATCGTACAGGGTTATGACTCAGCCTTCAGTGACTCTAAGGACTCTGAGCAGTCTGATTCTATATAGCTTCAAATAAGTTGCCTGAGGTTGTGTATTATTACAGGTTCATACCGTAAACCGATTCCGTTGGGTACAAAGCGGGTTTGTGTGGATACACACAGCTCGCACCACAGTAATCAATCATTTTTCTCTACACAAAGGAAATGGCTTGTCATTTCATTTCCCCTTTATCACATTCCTACAAACTGGAAGTTACTTTTACATCTTGTGTTGACTTAGTACAGTTGTTTATACTCAGGAGCATGTCTGACATTTGAACAACTGTAATCTGCTCATATGAAACATCAGCCATATTCAAACCATTAGTATAGCTATGCAGTCAGACAAAACTCATCAACATGTGCTGATCAAGCAGCATTGAGAACATGGTTTACCTGTAGACTGAACAAGGGGGCAACAGAGAAAGAGATACCCACTGTGGCCACCTGCAAATTTCAAACCGTTCTTTCCTCTCCTAACTCACTCTCACTCACTCATTGGTGCATATGATGTGAGAACGCACACTCTCCATGTTACATGATTCAGTTTGTCAGTTTTTTTTTTTTTTGTTGTTTTTTTTTTGGGGGGGGGTTAATCTTGAGAACACACACTCTCTCTCTCTCTCTCTCTCTCTATATATATATATATATATATATATATATATATATATATATATATATATATATATATATATATATATATATGTCTATATCTATATTATATATACTGTATATACAGTGGGGCCAATAAGTATTGGGCAATATAAAAATGTGCAAGTTCACCCATTTAAAAAGATAAGAGAGGTTTGTAATTTTCATCATAGGTACACATCAAGCTTGAGAAACAGAATGTAAAAAAAATCCAGGAAATCACATTGTATGATTTTTAAACAATTTATTTATGAAAATGGGAGGCCAATAAGTATTGGGCAGCTAGAAAACAAACATTATTTTGGCCCCCACTCATTAACAGTATGAATGAGACCTGTTTGAACTGATTAGATGCATAAGAGACACCTTCAAACCTGCACACACCTTCAAACTGTCAGACTGCAGTCTTCACCATGACCAAGACCAGAGAGCTTACCAAAGACACCAGAGATAAAATTGTACAACTGCACAAAGCTGGGATGAGCCAAACTGCAATTGGTAAACAACTTTGTGAGAAAAGATCAACAGTTGGAAACATTATTAGAAAATGGAAGAAGTATAACATCACTGACAACCTCCCTAGGAGTGGCACTCCATGCAAGATCTCACCTCGTGGGGTTCAAAGGATCCTGAGAACAGTGAGTAATCAGCCCTGAACTACACAGCACGAACTGGTCCATGATTTGAAGACGGCAGGAACCACCGTCACAAAGATGACAATAACTAACACACTAATCGTCATGAGATGAAATCCTGCATTGCCCGAAAGGTTCCCCTACTTAACAAAAAACATGTAAAGGCCCGTCTGAAATATGCTGAAGACCATCTGGACGATCCAGAGGAGGATTGGGAGAATGTGATGTGGTCAGATGAAACCAAAATTGAACTTTTTGGTTTAAACAGCACTCGCCGTGTTTGGAGGAAGAAGAATGCCGAGTTGCATCCCAAGAACACCATACCGACTGTGAAGCATGGGGGTGGACACATCATGCTTTGGGGATGCTTTTCTGCAAAAGGGACAGGAAGACTACACCGTATCAATGGCAACATGAATGGAGCCATGTATTGTGACATTTTGGGTAAAAACCTCCTTCCCTCGGTCAGAGCATTAAAGATGAAACATGGCTGGGTCTTCCAACATGATAACGATCCAAAGCATACAGCCAAGAAAACCAAGGAGTGGTTCCGTAAAAAGCATATCAAGGCTCTGGAGTGGCCTAGCCAGTCTCCAGACCCCAACTCAATCAAAAATCTGTGGAGGGAGTTAAAACTTCGAGTTGCCAAGCGACAGCCCTACCTAAAACATCACAGCTCTAGAGAAGATCTGTGCAGGGGAGTGGGACAAAATACCAACTAAAGTGTGTGTAGACCTGGTCAAGAACTACAAGAACCGTTTGACCTGTCATTGCCAATCAAGGCTACATTACAAAATATTAAAACTAACTTTTGCTGGCTGCCCAATACTTATTGGCCTCCAATTTTCACAAATAAATTGTTTAAAAATCATACAATGTGATTTCCTGGATTTTTTTTTACATTCTGTCTCTCAAGCTTGATGTGTACCGATGATGAAAATTACAAACCTCTCTTATCTTTTTAAATGGGTGAACTTGCACATTTTTACATTGCCCAATACTTATTGGCCCCACTGTGGGTGTATGTATATATATATAAATATATATATATATACACACACACACACACACACACACACACACACACACACACACACACACACACACACACACACAGTGGTACCTCACTTTATGAAAGTCTCACCAAATGAAAAATGCAGGTTACGAAACACATTTTCCTAAAATTTTTGTCTCTGGATACGAAATAAGTTCATGTCACGAAAGTGCCATCTTAAAAATTCAAACATGCTATTCAAACATTAAAAAGTGCCATTCAAACAATGCACGAGCTGCTCTCCCATAAATGACATTCAAACATCCCGCCCCGCTGGCCTCCCATTGGCTAGGAGGGATGACGCAGCTACCTCCCATTGCCCATCTCTCAACATCCCGCACTGCTGGCCTCCCATTGACTAGGAGGGATGACGCAGCTCCCTCTTATTGGATAGCTCCCAACATCCCGCCCCACTGGCCTCCCATTGGTTAGGAGGGATGACGCAGCTTTCTCCTATTGTCTATTATGGAGCTGCATCTACCATAATGCTTTCCGTGTAAAGGACAGAGTTACTGTTGTTTCATGCTTTATTTCTTGACTCAGGCTTTTAACCTTCCATAAACATTTGTAAGATTATAACTCTGCTAAGAAGACATGGTCAACACGCGTGCACACTCAGATGTGCACACACACACACACACACACACACACACACACACACTCAGTCATGTGGAAAAATTAGGACACCATATTCTATTCTATCTTCCTTTCGGCTTTTTCCCTTTTACTTGGGAGTCGCCACAGCGAATCATCCGATTCGCACGTTTGATTTGGCAGAGGTTTTTACGTCGGATGCCCTTCCTGTCACAACCCTTTTTAGCAAGGGACAGAAACACGCTGACGACTTTGCAGCTACTCTTTACGAAAGTCAGCAATGGTTCTTTTACATGCCTCTCACCATAGACAGTGAGAGACATGGCCCGCCTTTGATAACCCAGTTAGCTGCACTGTGGGGGACAGTGACAACCCTGTGGAGAGTGGGACTTGAACCCCCAACCTTTGGATCAGCGATCCAGCGCCCTATACCACTAGACCACCACTGCCCCGTTAGGACACCATATTAAATCATTCAATTATTTATTAAGAAATGTGCATATAATGTCCAATCTTTTATGGAATTCGGGAAAGAAAGGTGATTTAATTGTAATTAAACAACATAAATTTTTACTTATCAAACAAAATATATGAACAACAATACGTATTTCAAAGGAGGAAAAAATTAGGACACCCTACCCACTAATAACTAGTGTTACCCCCTTTGGCTGAAATAACTTCAATGAGATGCTTCTTATAGCCATCTACCAGTCTGACATCAACCTGAGAAAAGTTTGTCGCAGTACTCAATGCAGAATTATTTCA
The DNA here is from genome assembly GCA_024760905.1 of Plotosus lineatus. Lineage (NCBI taxonomy): Eukaryota > Metazoa > Chordata > Actinopteri > Siluriformes > Plotosidae > Plotosus > Plotosus lineatus. Next base: position 30,850,470 of record CM045737.1, on the reverse strand, counting down.
GTTGTGAGATGTTAGACAGGTTTCTTGCATGCACAGTCCATTTCAAGTCACCCCACAGCATCTCAATTGGATTAAGATTCAGGATTTGACTGGGCCATTCCAGGACTCTCTACTTTTGAGTTTCCAGCAAGTCCTTGGTATGTTTTGGATCACTATGTTGCAGTGTCCAGTTTCGCTTCAGCTTTAACTAATGTTTTTTTTTTTTTTTAACATGTTCTTCATCCTCTGATACACAGTAGAATTCATGATGGAGTCTATGATGGTGAGTTGGCCAGGTCCTCTTGCAGCAAAGCATCTCCAAACCACGACATCTCCTCCTCCATGCTTCACATTTGGTATGAGGTTCTTTCCATGGAATGCTATATTTAGGTTCCGCCAAATAAGTCTTCTGTTCTGGTGTCCAAATAATTAATTTTTAGTCTCATTCATCCAAAGAACATTATTCCAGAAGACCTGGTCTTTGTCTATGTTCTCTGTGGAAAACTTTAATGATGTTCTTTTTACAGAGCAAAGGTTTCCTCATTGCACGCCTCCCCTGAAGGTCAAACTTGTGTTGTTTCTCTTTCTGATAGTAGAGTCATGCACTTTCACATCAACAGTAGCAAGAGCCTGCTGAAGCTCCCATGATAATAGTTTAGGACTTTTGATAACTTCTTATAGCATCATGCTGTCTGCTCTGAGGTTGAACTTGCTTGGACAGCCAGACCTGGGCATAGTGGCAGTTGTTTTGAATGTCCTACACTTGTAAATAATTTTCCAGATAGTGGAATTGCCAAGGTCAAAGTCGTTTGACATCTTTTTAAATGCCTTATCAGATTTATAAGCAGCCACAATCTTCTTTCTGAGGGCCTCAGACAGCCCCTTGGCTTGCACCATGGTGCTCAGTCTGACTTCAACAGACAGGGGCACATATACAGTAACGATGTTCTGATCATGTGCACCTGATCTGATACACCTGCTTGTAATTATAGCCATTTTAAGTGGGGAATATGTGGGGAGTATCCTAATATTTTCCTCCATTGAAATATGCATTGTTGTTTATATCTTTTGTTTGATGAGAAAAAAGTTTTTTTATGTTGTTTAATTACATTCAATCACATTCTTTTCCAGAAATGAATAAAACCAAGATTGGACATTGTTATGTTCTTTAAAAAGAAGAGTTGACTATTTTAATGGGGTGTCTAATTTTTTCACATGACTCGATTGCACGTGCATGCACACGCAAAACACCTATTTCGGACATAAAATGCAATAATTGGTCACCCATTACCTTCTGGAAGCTAACGCTAAAGAAAGAAGTGACAAAAAACTGTAGGTAAAATAGGAAACAGAAACAGTCTGTTTCCTTTAAATCCACAATTGCTGTCACTCCACATCAACAGGTAAACACAATCTCTATTATCCATACACAGATAATGAGCCAAGGCTGTTGCAACAGCCATCCTACAATATCAGCATAAAGCTTACACATACATCATTATCTTCTATGTGAACTTATTCATCATAAACAAGTTGTCGAGCGGTTATCATATGGGCAAAGGGGCATTTGTGGAATGATAAGACAGGTCCTATGTTCCTGTGGGACAAGCAATTTGTCTTTCACGGTTTCAACAAATGGCTCACAGGAGAACACACACGAGAAATAGAACCATTTATTATGCATTTCACTTGTCGCTGGATTTCATCATTTTCCAATTCCGAGCAATCCAATCTAGAAGTGTGTGCGTGCTTTCTCGGAGGCAGGTTGAGGTAGGCTGCTACATTATTTTATTTTTTCCCCAAACTCATGTTGCTATTAGAGAGGAAATTACAAAAGTTGCTACTTCAAATACAACTGCTTACTAAAATAAACAATAAAAAAAGGGTATTTCTTTAACACTACTGACCAGAAACATCTGAGCTTGAATTCCAGTGCTGATCAAAATACCTTAAACACCTTCAACCCCCTGTGCCACTTGATCCACAAACTCTGCTTCATTAATATGCTGTTATTGGAGTGAAGGAACTATGACCTCTGTACCTGTGAATCCAGGATTGTTATGACATTTGCGAATGCCAGCTCCTCTGAACACACACACACACACACACACACACACACACACACACACACACACACACACACACACACACACACACACACACACTCACACACACACACTTAATTTCATCTTACAAACCACTTTATCCTTTATTAGGGTCACAGATAAGCTGGAGCCTATCACAGCTGACCCTGAGAGAAGGTGAAGTATAGCCTGAACATCCAGACTATCATAGAACCAATACACACTTTCACAGCCATTCACACTCATAGTCACACCAGGAGCAATTTGGAATACCCATTCAGGCTCCTGATGTCTTTGGACTGTGGCAGGAAAAAGAAACACCCGGAGGAAAAGCATGCAAGCAAGAGAAGAACTGGAAAACTCCACACAGAAATTTCCTCATCGGGCACTGGGCACAAACCCAGAACCTTCTTGCTGTGAGGAAGCAGTACTAACAACTGCCCCACCGTGCCACTTACACACATTTCAAAGATAACTTGTTGGCTATGCAAATCAAACTTACTCCACATAGAAACATTTATCACAGTGTGAACACAGTTGTATTTTTTCTGCAGTTTGTGTTTTCCCTCGGGCATCTCTTCAGATGCCTATTTCGCTGCCATTTTACAGAGTTAAATGATTAAATCTGACAAGAATGAGGTGTTACTCCCCATAACCCCATGCAAATATCATGTTCGAAGAAATGTAATTATTATGTTAAAGAAAGAAGCATGAGCCGCCTTTTATATTTGATCGACATCTAAAAATGTAATAAATGAAATATAATTTAAACCTTTAAAATGAAGCAAAACGGCCACAAACGGAGGCTGTTCCCGTGCAGTAATTAATCACTACATTGAGTGAGACTTCCTGCCCCTGCTTTCAATATGCATTGCTCATGCCAACAGTCCTGATTCCATATTAGCATTCATTTGGGTGGAAATGCGTCAAAGTGGAAAAGATGGACACAGAAGCGGGACCTGATTTTGAGCACAGACCTGACAAGGACAGCAATGTCAGCAAAGTGGTTACGGTTCCATTCAAGCAACCAAAGGTCCTAATTTTAAATCCCTACATGCCAGAGAGCCATTGCGTTGTGTCTGCCTTTGGGCTAAACCCTGAGATGGTGACTGCTCAGCTAAGGACTCGGATTGAATTCTTTTGCTAAATGCTTCAGACAAAATAATATCCATAAAGAATATGTGAATGAAAGAGTTTTAAAATGCTTGGCAGCCAAGCAATGCAAGGAGAAAGCATTCGCTATGACATTTGGAGATTGAGAGTTCAATTCCCATTGTGGACAGAAGACCACAAAAAACATAATTGGCTTTGCTCTCTTTGTGCATTTTCTGTTGCTCAAAATGACTGGAGACAGTTGAGCTTATGTTTAGATTACAGGACGATCGTCATTTTACTCTAAATGTGTTCAGTGGCCTGGTTTCATGAGCAGCAGGAAGAAACAATTTGGTGTCAGGCATCTGAGGAGGTCTACTCTTATCTCATTTGCTATGTGATAGCGGCAAATGGCAATGTGTGCATTTGAAAGCACGCATTATGTTCATATAGCAGTGATTGAGAATGAACAGATTCACTGATATGCAAGGAGGAGTAATTATTATTATCCATGACAAGAAATAAATAAATAAAAAGGTACACTATGACATTTGCCCTACTTTTCATGTAACCGCTTGTAAAATAGCAACCTAGATTTATTCATGTTCAATTTTGTTCAGAAACAATGACAAACAAACAGTGACGTGTCTCATGAGTCAGGCATTAATAAGGAAACTCGGTAATTTTATCAGGTTCTTGTTACACACTGTTCATAGAACTTCACATGAACCTGCATACATCAAGAGTTGCTCTCCTTCACAATCTGCTTCAATAAATATTGTGCCAAATTCTAACTGAGTCCTAAATTCTTATTTCAAAATTATTTTATTATTGTACTGGCACATCTTAAATCTCAGTTCAGTCTTAACCCAAGGAGACACAACCAATAAAATAACGTACATGCTAGTGTTTGTGAGAAGGAAATTGGAGGAATTAATACGGTCAAATTTATTAGTGAAAAATGTCGAAGAATTAGAGATGGAATAAAAATGTAAAAATAATTTTAAAAGATAAAAAGATAAAAAATATATTCAGCTATATATTACAATTCTTTTTGGCAATGATTTATTTATCACTGCAGTGTTTTTTTTTTTTTTTTTAATTTAAATAAAATCAATATGTTTGAAATCGGCGGCGTGGTGCCATGGTGGTTAGCACATCTGCCTCACAGCGAGAAAATTCTGGGTTTGATTTCCGGGCTCAAGCGTTTCTGTGTGGAGTATTAATGTTCTCCCCATGTTTGCTTCGGGTGTTCCGAATTTTCTGGCTTTAAGAAACACAAAGAAATCAAGAAAAAAAAATGTGGTAGTCAGTAACCATTACTTTTTTAGACCAAGCATGGGGAAGAAATTATGGAATCACTCAATTTTGAGGAAAAAATTCTAGAATCAATAAACAACAACAGAACACTTCAACGCACCACTAGTACTTTGTTGCACCATCTCTGGCTTTTATAACGGCTCACAGTCTCAGAGGCATGAACTTAATGAGCGACAAACAGTATTCTTCATCAATCCGGCTCCAACTTTCTCTGATTGCTTTTGCCAAATCAGCTTTACAGGTTTTAGCCTTGTCATGGACCATTTTCTTCAACTTCCACCACAGAGTTTCAACTGGATTGAGATCCAGACTATTTGCAGGCCATGACATTGACCTTATGTGTCTTTCTTTAAGGAATGGTTTCACAGGTTTTTCTCTATGGTAAGATGCATCATCCTCTTGAAAAATGATTTCATCTTCCCCAAACATCCTTTCAATTGATGGGATAAGAAAAGTGTCCAAAATTTCAACGTAAACTTGTGCATTTATTAAAGATGCAATGACAGCCATCTCCCCAGTGCCTTTATCTGACATGCAGGCCCATATCATCAATGACTGGAAATTTGGATGTTTTCTTCAGTCAGTCGTGTTCATAAATTTCATTGGAACGACACCAAACAAAAGTTCTAGCATCATCACTTTGCCCAATGCAGATTTGCGATTCATCACTGAATATGACTTTCATCCAGTCATCCACGATCCACAACTGCTTTTCCTTCACTCACTGTAACCTTGTTTTTTCTGTTTAGGTGTTAATGATGGCTTTCGTTTAGTTTTTCTGTATGTAAATCCCATTTTCTTTAGGTGGTTTCTTACAATTCAGACGTTGACCCAGTTTCCTCCCATTTGTTCCTCATTTGCTTTGCTTTATATTTTCGGTTTTCTGAACATATTGCTTTACGTTTTCTGTCTTGATGCTTTGATGTTTTCCTTGGTCTACCAGTAGGCTTGCCTTTAACAACCTTCCAATGTTGTTTGTACTTGGTCCAGAGTTTAGACACCGCAGACTGTGAACAACCAACATCTTTTGCAACACTGCGTGATGATTGGCCTTCTTTAAGAAGTTTGATAATCCTCTCCTTTGTTTCACTTGACATCTCTCGTGTTGGAGCCATGATTCATGTCAGTCCACTGGGTGCAACAGCTCTCCAAGGTGTGATCACTCCTGTTTAACTGCAAATTAACAAGCAGATCTAAACTGATACAGGTGTTAGTTATGGGAATGGAAATTTACAGGGTGGATCCCATAATTTTTTCCTCAAAATTGAGTGATTCCATAATTTTTTCCCCTGCTTGGTCTAAAAAAGTAACCATTCCTGACTATGACATTTTTTTCTTGATTTCTTTTAGTGTTTTTTTTTTTTTAAGCCAGAAAGTTCCCATTTGAAATGACTTTTGTTTCATGTCATGTCTGTAATCTGCTTTTTTTCTGCAAAATTAAACAACTGAATGAACATCCTACGTGACTGGTGATTCCATGATTTTTGCCAGGAGTTGTAGATTAAAATGTAGTGTGGAATTTAGCCCACTCTATTGAAAATCCAGCTGGTAAATTTGCTAATTAGTAGCCTGTAAAACCTTTACAAAATGTAAAAATAAGAACCTAAATTGATCTCTAGCAATATTTTATAGAATTCTCTATTCTGACATTCCACCGAAAAATAATTTGAATGTTGCATTTGTAAACTACCTAAGTATTTAATCAATATCTTGTTTTACATATGTTTCATGTACAGTATGTGAATACTGCAGTCATCAAAATTACACTTTATGAAGACATGAAAATTGCAACCATCCAAAAATATTATTCCATACTGTATATGTTTTGGGGGGTTTTTGTTTTGGGGGTTTTTTTTTTGGTGTTCTCACAAATTTCTATAAAGGAACATGAGACATTGCTTTATGGACTTTTTGGGAAAAAACAAACACAGAGAACTAAAATAAATAATGGGTTTATAATTAAACAGAAAATAAGGAGTGAACATAAAGAGCAGAATGATAATTTGGGCATGGGTGGAGTGAGAGGACATCTGTCAGCCTCCACCTGTGTGTGTGTGTGTGTGTGTGTGTGTGTGTGTGTGTGTGTGTGTGTGTTTATATGTGTAAGTAGGTCACTCTGAAGTCTACTGTGTTTAATGTACAGCCTAAAATAACCTTCAGACAGGAAAAAGCAGAATTATAGCCATTGCTCTGTTTCCTTCCACTGTACCCTACAATAAACTAATTGTCACTGGACTGAGGGATACTTCATATGAATAAACCCGAGCTGCAATGGTCTAGATTCCGTGTTAGACTTTTCCTCCTTTGAGGAGCAAAGAGAGAAAGCAGGTGACTGCAAACAACCGTGCTGTGATTGCACAAGTCATTATTGAGGCATGGGATGCAGATCATCGAACACACATGGCACTAATTTTATTAAAACACTCTTTCTGAAGATGCCTCTGCCATTAATTAACAACTTAGTGGGACAGGAGTGGTAGCTCTGGGAGCGTCTGGGAAAAGGATCGCCACTTTCGATGATTTCACAGGCCATTTAATAGCTGCTGGACGATGCTGTTTCTATCAGCCTGCTGCAATTTCACACTGACAGAATAAATAACAAAAATCTCAGTGCCACTGGGCCTGGCAACCCATTGCTAGTTGGTTGAGCAAACCAAAGCTGGTAGGCTTGGAAAGGTAATGTCAGTGAATAGGCAACTCACTGATAATATGATTGGTAACCCGATATTAAAAAAACTAAACTAAGTAAACTAAAACTAAACTGCTAATAGTTTGGGCAAACCAAAGTTGGACATTTGGAAATGCAGCATCTTTGGGTTTGCAGTCCAATGACAGTATGCTTGTAAAACCGATCACAATGAGTTTCATGGCACTATACTATTTGGCTTGGAAATTCAACACCAGCTGGTTTGGCAAGTCAATGCAGTGCATTTATTAACTCAATACCAACAGACTGAGAAATTCATTATCAGTGGAAATGCCCCAGTAAACATCACTGAGTTTGGCAAAGTGCAGCCAAATGCGAAGTGCACTGCATTGTGAAAGCTCAACAATGGCTCTGAGCCTACAGATGCAAGTGTTCATTGGTATGATGGGTATGATTAAGGCTGGAAGAAGCATGACAATCACATGGAGAAATTCAGCTGGCTATTTTGATAATCAGTCAGTTTCGAGATGTGAGAAAGAAAAAAAAAATCAGTGGTCAACCTTGAGTACCATCATGTCATGTCACAAGATTCTGTGTGTGTGTGTGTGTGTGTGTGTGAGTGAGAGAGAGAGAGAGAGAGAGAGAGAGAGAGAGCGAGACCTGGCAAAAACAACAGCAAACATCTGTATGAGAATTTTTGTTGAGAATGACTTGCTTTTCACAATGAATGCAATGATCCCCTAACCCTTAAAAAGCTGAATAAACAGATGATGCTGAAATAATTGTACAGTGATGGATTACACTTTGCAGTGAATAACATGGCAACAGTGTCAAACTGCATCATAGAGTATTAAATCTAGTACATATAGTATTTTTACAGCATTGTCATTTCAGATAACATCTGCAGTATTGAATAAACACAAATAATATAGACTTACTACTGTTGAATTGCTATAAACTCGTATAATCCTGACTACATCACCATAGTCTTGGATTAATACCTTTGATGCAGTTCTGGTTTAATAAGTATAATATTGAATTGGACTCATCGGTGTTGCTTTTGACCCATGCCACTCTGAATTTATAACAGAGCTGAATGAAGACCTGGAATATTGACTCAGTTTTAGTTAACCCCATCAGTGTCCACATCTACAACGCCGAGCATTTCTTTAAAAGAATTCACAGTGAGGGCACTGGTGGCCCAGTGGTCTGGTGCTGGATTACTGATCCAAAGGTTGTCAATACCGCCCCCCATTGCCACAAACTGGGTTATCAAAGTCCGGCCATGTCTCTCACTGTCTGAGGTATGTATCATTGCTGACTTTCATCAAGAGCAGGCTGCATATCCATCAGCACGCTTCTGCCCTGCGATGGCCTGGGGCGCTGTCCAGGTTGAACTCAGCCCTCGCCCAGACTCGGCTCCATCCTACTGACGACCCGAATTAGGGTTAAGTCGTTCAGAAAATGAATGAATGAATGAATATCTTAACACTGGTGTCAGTTAATGAAAAATCAACTGATATCTCGGTACTACACAGTAAAATGTTGAGTATAGAATAACTCTTCCAGAGTATATTATGGTCAAATAAAAGACTTCTCACAAATATTCCTCTCACAAATATTCCTCTACAGAAAATTTATTCCTGTATAGCTATTTATTCAGTGACGTCTCATCGTGAAATATTTGATCATCATCATCATCATCATCATCATCACCACCACCACAATAATAATAATAATAATAATAATAATAATAATAATAATAATAATAATAATAATAATAAGTGCTCACCTCTGGGTGTGGTGAAGCAAAGATGACGCAACAGGTGTTCTTCTCATGGTCCTTCATCTCACAGCATCATACCAAGGACTGAAGTGCCCAAGTGAACTTAACTTCACAAACTCACATCTGGATGCTCATCATCATCATTACTGCTGAAGCACAACGTTTTGCATTGTGCAATAGGACTATGTGCAAAACAGCTCAGAATCCGATCACCAGCATCTCTCTCTCTCTCTCTCTCTCTCTCTCTCTCTCTCTCTCTCCTAATTCTGCCACTTTAGTCCCTATCCATCTTGTGCAGAACTGCATCTGAATGGTCGAGCATGCGACTTCACAAAAGTTTATAATAAATAGATTCACTCAATGGAAAATTAAATTATAAGGACAGGGGAAGGGACATTTAATAAACAGGTGTTTACAATACAACTGTCGAATGATTCACTCCAGCGCATCTCATCCAGCTGCTCTTACTCAATATTATTCTAAAATATTGTTGTTGTTGTTGTTGTTGTTTTTGTTGTTGTTAGGCTTACACGTGTGGAATGTTGTGCATATTGAAAGTTGCAATTAAATTAGGAATCCCTTTCATTTATTACTACTACTACTCATAATAATAATAATAATAATAATAATAATAATAATAATAATAATAATAGCACGAGCGTAAATCAAGCTGAAACGTGTACACTGAATAACACGTACCGAGCCCGGGTTCCGTTGCTCTCAGCAGGGCGCTCGCGCTGTCCCGGTGCACACCTGTGTCTGATCGGAAACCGCCGCTCAACCTCCGGAACCGATCTATATACAACACATTATTCTATCTCGCGCAGAAAAAACAACTCCATACAGATTAAAAGTCCAAAGTGACACACAAACCTGAAGTATGAACAAAAAAAAATCGTGGTCCGTTTCTTGGAAAAAATTTAAAAAAAGAAGAGAGAAAATAAATACAATGAAAGAAAAACAAAAGCCAAACTGTCATCCAAACTGCTGCTGCTGCTGCTGCGGAAGGAAGAGCGCGGAGCGTGTGTGTACCTGCGCGTGCGTGCGCGTGCGACTGTGTGAGCTGAGCGCGCGGCTGAGCTCCCATTTATACAAACCTGTGCGATCCGCGAGCCGCGAGCACCGCACTGAGGGGGGGGGGGAGGGGGGAAGGGGGAAACCACGCCCTGTTGCACACCATTGGCTTATCAGTTATGCATATGCAATAAAAGTGCGATCCGCGCGCTGCCGGCAGACGTGGAATTCAAACCGGCTCGAAGGCACTTCGGCAAAACTTCATTCAGAAAAACTGAGCCGTTCGAACACATGAGCGGAGAAATAATACCGAGAGAGGATTCACCCCGTGATGAGTTCACACTCCCGCTGGGCTTTTCTGTCAAGATTCAACACCTGGACGTTCACAGGGCTTCACTGTGCTGGACAAATGAATTCACACAGTTCATCACCGCTGGGCTCACATCCAACACCACGTGTACCGCACTACTGCTTCCCGTCATGCACCGGGTGTCTGTACTCGACGGTAAACATGTATGTAAACGATGGAAGTGTTCGTTTTTAATTTAATGACGTTATTGTGCTGAGAACTAGGAGTGAGTTTATTCACCAATTCAACATGATCTGAATCAACACTGTGTGTGTGTGTGTGTGTGTGTGTGTGTGTGTGTGTGTGTGTGTGTGTGAAGTGACCCCATAGTCATTCCAGATGTATTGGGCGTACAGTATACCACCTACAGATTTATCATGTGTTGAATGAACACTTCCATAACCCTATGAGGGTGGTGCGGGGTGATTGGTGGATATGTCCACCTCACAATATGTTTGAAAATATTGCATTATTTCCAGAAGGGAAATTTTGGAAATCACCCATCCAAGGTGAGCACACACATAGATGCAAACATTGAGCGCGCATGTGCACAGACACACACACACACACACACACACACACACACACAGACTCAGAGAGAGAGCGAGACTGACACACATACACACAGACAGAGAGAGAGAGAGAGAGACTCACTGGGGAGGGACACACAGAGAGAGAGAGAGAGAGACACATACACACAGAGAAAAACACACACACACAGAGAGAGAGAGAGAGAGAGAGAGAGAGACTCAGAGAGAGAGAGAGAGAGACTCAGAGAGAGAGAGAGAGAGACTCAGAGAGAGAGAGAGACTCAGAGAGAGAGAGAGAGAGAGAGAGAGAGAGACTCAGAGAGAGAGAGAGAGAGACTCAGAGAGAGAGAGAGACTCAGAGAGAGAGAGAGAGAGAGAGAGACTCAGAGAGAGAGAGACTTAGAGAGGGAGAGAGAGAGAGAGAGAGACACACACACACAGAGAGAGAGAGAGTGACACACACACACAGAAAGAAAGACACACATACACACAGAGAGAGAGACACACACACACACAAAGAGAGACACAGAGGGAGACAGAGAGACACACATACACACAAAGAGACACACAGGGGAGAGAGAGAGACAGACAGAGAGAGAAAGAGAGAGAGACACACACATAAATACACACACACACACACACACACACACACACACACACACAGAGACACACAGAGACAGAGAGACACACAGAGACAGAGAGACACACAGAGAGAGACAGACAGCGAGAGAGTGAGAGCACTACCACTCACTGCGTTGCCCAGAGAGCAGTTGGGAGTTAGGTGTCTTGCTGAAGGGCACTTCGGTCATGAAGGGAAGGTGCAGCTTACTCCCTGCCTCCGCCACACATTCTTCCGGCTGGTTCGGGAATCAAACCAACAACCTTTAGGTCCCAAACCTGCTTCACTAATCGTTAGGCCATGGCTGACCCCAACTGTAAATTTATAATTGCTAAAATCTGACCTCCAAAAATGAATATAAAATTGTAGTTGCATAAAACTCTAGTGTAATTAATTTTCATTATAATAGTAAATGTAATTTTGCTGATGTTTACGCACTCTGCGCCTTCACCACTTTAGGTGTTATCTTCACATGTTTTTATTTATTTATTTTATTTTATTTTGATATACGCACTGCATTCATCCCAAAATGATTTCATCTGCATTTAGCCCATCCACAGTTAGCGCACACACACACACACACACACACACACACACACACACACACAGAAAAAACTCAGAGCAGTGGGCTTCCCGCAGAGCAGGCGACCATCTCACATTTTTCCTGCTGTTTCAGGAATTGAACCAACAACCTTTCAGTCCCAAAGTCACTTCTCTAAACATTATGCTAGGGCTGTCCCTAATACACCTCATGGTATAAGCTGTATAAACATTGAAGATGTTCTTTGGTGTATAGCCTGACCTCACATTCTCCTTCCAATACAACTGGCATTAAGTTTAAAATAAGAATTGTTGCAAGTTGCTGATAAGTGTCAGCAGCAGTGATATATTTATGCCCCATCTGCTTCTTTCCTCTAGGCATACATCTGAAGAATGATATGGGTTGCCAGATTGATTAATAATCTATTGAGTTTCCACTATTTCATTTCTACAAAACTGAATTGGTCTGTAAACTAATAATGAAACTACACTACTATTGATATACAGACACGTAGTCTATATATCCAGTTAATAATGACATACTGTGCAACATCTTCATTTTATTGCCTCACTATTGTTTATTCGTACATCATCCATACCAAACATGTTTTGCTTATTCCAAGTAAATTACACAATAATTTTCTATTGTGTCATTTGTATCTTGTTGCATTCATTTCTCAAAGTCTGACATGAAAACAACTACAGAACAATCTGTTAATCAAAATAAATGGTAAAACTCAAGAAAAAAATTAAACGGACAAATACAACCCATAGACAAGATAAACAAAATTTTTATTTCATTTTTCAGACTGTTTTATACTTTACAGGGATGTGGAAAAACTGGATCCCATCCCAGCTGACTCCGGGAAAATGGGCATAACCTGAACAACTTGCCCGACAACTACAGAGCAAACACGAATATGAACACTCACATTCTCACCGAAGGACGATTGAGAATCACCAGTTAGAGTAATGTGCACATCTTTGGATTGTGGGGGGGGGGAATGGAGTCCCTGAAGGAAACCCATGCAAGCACTGTGAAAACCTGTAACCACCACACAGACACAAGACCTTTTCTGTGCAAATGGAAACGGGATAATATTGTTTGGTCTGATAAATATTGAAATTTAAACACAAATGCAGTCATTTAAGACACATTTGGT